>OZ020183.1:50736104-51336104 GCA_963971135.1 Stenus bimaculatus | reverse complement strand
ACTTAAAGTTTGAATGTTCAGGTGCTTTCAAGAATTTAAAGTTTTAATATTCTATAGCACAATATCATTGGCCTACTCGGTCACCTCATTAAACTTAAAATAAGAAAAAATAATGTTACTTAAATTTATGAAAGCTTGAATTTCCAATAAAATAATATTTATCGGCAAGAATTGAATGAGGCAAGGTTTGTGCTAACTTAATATAAAAGCATTCTTTGTGAGTGAAAACATGCATGGAGAAAAATGATCCAGAGCAGGGCTAGGTGTAAAAAGTATAAAAGGCTTCAAAGCGTCAGCCGCTGTCAAGTTCAATGAAAGGCTTTCTCTTTATAAGTTTGCTCTTTACACTTTGAATTTTCATTAAAATATTTAATTATTTGTTTGATAAAAATGAATTTGGTAAATGTTTTATTAGCAATATATTACCGGAAAGGTTTGGGAATTGCAATTAAATTACATCAATTCATTTAATTAGTACATGAGCATAGGCTGATAATTAATAGTTTGTAATAAATTTTGCAACGAACTTAATTAATTTAAACCGTATAATGTGTGCAATCGGAACCATAGTTTTTTACTGTTTACATCAGGTAAATGATGCTCTCATTACTCAATTTTACATCAATTTTCTAAAAACAGCGATTAAACCGAAGAGGAAAATGGAAAAAACTAAACTACCCACGCAATTTTATAATAATTTAATTGTATACCAATTTGTATTATGTAAAAATGTAGTTACGTATCACTTACTTCCTTGAATTTTCTTTTTCTTTCCCCCTTTCATTCCTCAAGTCGAAGTTATTTTGTAATTCAAGTTTGTTTTCGAGAGAGTTACACGTTTTACATTTTCGAGGGCATAGTTGCTGTACTTACCGAGAATTCCAAGTCGGAAGTTGAGGGTAACCACAATGACGTGACCGTAGGAGGCCAGCACGCTTCCGTCATAAGGGTTGCCCGAACCCCACTCGAAACTTTCTCCGTGTACCAAGACGACAACAGCGTAAGGCGCTTCCAAACCTCGGTTTCCTGCAGCGAACAGAACAAAAGAAACAAAATTAATTATTATTATCAGAATTAAAAAAATGCATTCCTTACAATGATAAATTATCATAATTACATCTACATTGTTTCTTAAGTGGATTGGACGCTTCATTATTTAATCAGAGCTTAGTAATTAATTAGTTTCACCAATTCAAATAATCTGATAATCCCGTGGAAGCCTTGTGTAGACACGTTATGCTTATGACACTTCTACAATACTAGTTAATTCCGAAAACTTCTTACAGTTAAGAAATTTCACTAATAACCTGTAAAATTTAAATGATGAAGCTGAAACATTTTTTTGACATCAAAATCTGATCAACTCAATCAGATTGCCAAAGAAGGATTAGTTAAATCTCCACCATCTAAAGGCATAAAGTAGGTTTACCTCGGAAAATCTAATGGTTGATCCCCCAAATATAGTAGCTTCAGCTGGTACTAGTTCAACCAGCTTTTGGAGTCCCAATCGTGACTCTACGAAATCTTGAAATCTAAATCTTCATTATAATCTGGACTGCAGCCATGATAAATTACAGGAAAATAACCATTTATACCTACAGTACTCTAAGTGGTTTCAATTTGTTATGGCCAAGGCACTTATTTCAGCATTGAATATGGTAGCTTCCATTGGTACTAGTTCAACTAGATTCGTAGATTCCCAATAGTGGCTTTACGAAAATTACCACTTACTCACCTACACTGCTCTAAGTGGTTCGAATTCGCTATGGCCAAAGCCCCTATCTCAGCTCTGAGTCCCTAACTCTAGTAGCTTCCACTGGTACTACTTCAACTGTATTCTTGGAGTACCAATTGCGGCTCTACGAATTCCGGAATTCTTGAACTCCAAATCTTCAGTATCATCTGGACTATACCAGGAGAAAAAACAGAATATCTCAGCACTGGGGCCTAATTTCTAGTTCGCATAACAATCACAAATCGTTTTTTTTTAGATGCGTTTGAAGTTAAGTTAGCATGCGGTATTAAACTTCTAACGGTCATACTAGACAACGTTGTAATTTACCAATACCAACTGTAGAGTTATAAATACATTTTTTAATATTTCATGAGCTTATGTGGATTATTATTCATTAAAACTTAATACATATGGCTTCACAGTTCACAGATTTTTTTCTTATAGCCCCGTGATGCCAATTGGCTTCTCAAAAATTTCTTTTTTCAAAAAAATCGTTGTCACCAGTTTCATGAGGGTGCCCAGAATACAAATCGACCAAAAAGCTAGAAAATTCGATTTTGACACAAAGATGTGCTCAGTGGAATTCTCACTAAATCATTTTCCAGAAATCTACATGTAAATTTTAGTTCTTCGAAAAAAACATCAGCAAAACCTCTAGATTTGATCCTGTTTTCGCTTTTAACATGTCACAAATTCATTGTTTCTCCTATTTCCTCGATTGTATATCGTGCAGAAGCTCTTGCAGGTTCATCAATATATGGAGTTATCAAATTTGTCACATATTCCGCAGCAAACTTGTCTAATTTATACATTTTTATAAATTTGTTTTCTGATAAATTTTTGAATGGAATCGATCTCCTCAAGTGCTTCAATTTCTACCAAAGCTCCTAAATAAAGAAGATTCCACTGGTACTAGTTCCTCCAGATTCTTGGAATCCCAACATGATTCTATTAAATCTTGAACTCCAAATCTTCACTATAATCTGGAGCACAGCCAAGATAAACAGCTGAAAAATAACCACTTCACTACGATCAACGAACTTATCTCAACACTGAGCTCCTAAAGGTAGTAGCTTCCACTGGTATTTTTTTGAAGTCCAAATCGTGGCTTTGCGAATTCTTGAACTCCGAGTCTTTAATATTAATTATCTGGACCATAGCGAGGAAAAACATCAGAAAGATATCGTAAGGTGAAAATCTCCATAATTTTGGCTTGGCATGATGTAAGGAGTTTACTCCTTATCTACTTTTACCTAAGTGGTTCCAGTTCGCTATGGTTAATCTCATAATTGAGCTACTAGAAGTAGCAGCTAACACTGGTACTAGTTTAACCGGATTATTGGAATCCCAATCGAGACTTTACGAAAACTCCAAATCTTTACTATAATCTGGACCACAGCCATGAAAAAAAGTAGGAAGATAACCACTTACACCAATACTGCTCTAAGTAGTTTCAGTTCGCTATGGCCAAAGAACTTGTTGCAGCACTGAGCCCCTATATGTAGTAGCATCCTTTGGTACTAGTTCGACCAGATTCTTGGAATCCCAGTCGTGACTCTACAAGTTCTTGATGTTGCGATTTTAACAGATGTAATCCAGGTCACTATCCTCCAGTTTCGCATCGTAGAATACACGCGTATAAATTAGGCCACTACAGTTAATCAGAATTTGAAATGTAAGGTACCAACGTCCGAAGATTATTAAACTACTATTATTCAAATTTTAGTGTCTTATGATCTGATGGTAGGTTCAATACTTTAGCATTAATGGTGATATGTGATTTATGATCAGAAATTTGGTATTACGGTATAGAACTTGTCATAAAATTAAAACTTATTTTATTATTTATTTTTGCCACTAATGAATACATAGATTTATTTATAGGATTTAATTGAATAGTAAATAATGTAGTCTAATTAAATGATATTCATGTAATAACATTGAAGATGGAACAAAGTTGTAGAGGAAATTAATTCCATTAGCAATGCAACTATTAAATCAGCACTACAATAAATCACTAATGTTAATTGATGTGGGCTTAAAAGCAATTTCAAAGTCCTGCGTGTCCCTTATGCAGAAATGTTCATACAAACGTAGCAAGCAATAAAGGATGAAGATCAAAAGGGTCACATTTTAAATATGCATAAATGGATAGGTCAACACCATTCTAACTGGGATGTACAACACCCAGCTTTATAATTCCACAACATGCAACGAGTAATTGATGCGAAATACAATTTATCATCCAACAAGGAAATTGCTGGTAATGAATCATTCCTGTGAAAGGATCAAAGAAAAATATGTAGCAATTATATTCATATCAAATATTCATAGATCATTAATTTTTATAGCATTAAATTCTATAAAAAAATTCTTCAGTTTTAAAAGGTCACTTGATTCAGGACATATCAAGTAGCCTGATCCTGCTCCTCTAGTTCCTTCACATCTGCACTTCACCTCTAAAGCTCCCTTAAAACTACGATCCGATCCCCAAAAGCTCTTTTAAGACTTTCAAGTGATTTACTATAAAATTCTCTTAACTTTATTTTCTTCTTTCATTAATTTATCTTAGTACATACTTGTAGTGCATACGTTGAGGTGAAGGGCTCTTTTTATAAGAGCTACAACACAATTTTTCATTTTTAATACGATTACTCATATTTTAAATTCTTTATAAAAAAACTTTTTAAAAATAAAATTATATTGAATTATGTGCATAGTACATCACCGATTCTCGAACAAAGTAATTAACTTTCGATTTTTAATTAATTTTTTTTGGAACAAAATTTAATTAACTTAAATCAAACCTTGATGTAAAAAAACAGTCTTTTTAATCAGTTTTTGATGAAGAGAAAATTTAATATGTAAGGGCAATTTATGTTTTCAAATTTTCTCAATATTCGTGGTGGAAATCGCAGAAATATCAAAACGTGATTTCCTGCTTTTTGTGCGTTCCCTTTTCTCGTTTTCTACCAGCGCACTTTGCGCTCCCGGCTTACATTCCTCCCGTTTTATTATTCGCGCAATGCATGCAGAAAACGTAAATGTTGTTACGAAAAAGTTAAGAGCGAAGCCAGTAATTCGCTGTAGAAATGCTGGTCTAGAGGTGTTGATTGTAATTGGATTTTAAATACGCTTTTTTCAACATGAAAAATATTTAATTGCCACTAAGTTAACACTTTAAGTAAATAATGATTAACACTTTTATTTCATTAAATTTTTAAGTATAATTTTCTAATAGTTAAAAAAAAGTACCTTCAGGGAGTTTAGGATAGAATTTCATTTATATGTATTTAATCAGTTTTTTATGGATTTCAGATCTGAATTCATTGAGGCTATCATCGTTCAACTAAAGTAGACGGAGTATTTATTGATAAGTTGGCCTAAATAGTGATACAAGTTGTGAAGAAATTGGCATAATTAACTTTTTTTGAAATCACATCTAAAAATTTTATAAGCTTTTATTTAAAATTATGTTTTTGATAAAAACTTTCTATGTATTTTGAACTCCAAAAACTGACATTTCCACTGAAGCTAGACTTAAAAAATTAGTTCCATTATAAAATTTACTCATAGGAACTTTTTTGAAAATTTATTTTAAAATATACTCATTTTTTGTGTGTTACAACTGTTTTAAATGGTCAAAATTTTAGTGATTTTTGGGATTCCTCAAATTTTTTTTAAATCAATGTTTTTATTAGAAATTATTGTATTTTTTTTGTAAAATTTACTGCAAATTATTAAATGGATAGTTTCTCGAAAACCGTGAGAGTAATCAAGTCTTATCAAGAGTACCATTTGTTTAGTAAATAAGTTATTTAATCTAAAAACCATACCTAAAGCCCTTTTTCCATTGGCGTAGAAATTTGAAACATTCATTTATTAAAAAAAACAACTTCTACTGCCCTAGATTGATTTTAATCAAAATTTTGATATGGGTTTTTAGTCTCCTAAAACTATGCCGTTTTAAATTTGTAACAGAAAAACAATTTCAAAATTGTAACCTCAAAACCATATGCCGCCCAAACTAAGCAACTTTATACTAAGATAAGTTTACTTAAATCGATTTATTTTTATCTAGGGTGCGTTCCACTAATGAACACTAAAGCCGACGACCACGACCGCAAAATTTTGCTGTTCCACTAGCTCAAAACGTCACCATTCCACAAACGACCACAGAAACCCACGAATAAATACAGTCGTTGTGAGCTTCTTGCGGTCGCCATCGATCACGTTTTATGCACGAAAGAAACAACCGCGGTCTTATGTGGAACGACTTGGCGGTCGTCGTGGGCATTGCGAGTCTTTAGTGGAACGCGCCCCTAAGGAACATGTGGTAAGGTGTTGTAAAGACCTTTTACAGACACCCTGTATATGGATATGAAATAAATATAATATCCCTAAATACCAACTTTTGTACGAATCAAATGACTTTTTGCAATTTATGTTCGACAAATTGGATCGGCCATTTTGATATTTGAATATTTTTTTCATAACTTTACGTCCTCCATATTGGATCGACCATTTTGCATTTTCAATTTTTTTTCCATATTATTATTCAGCAACCTAGAAAACTCCTAAATACTAACGTTTGTGCGAATCAGACAACGTTTTATATTTTGGCTAGATTTTTGGGATTTTGGACCACTGTGCGCTGAACTGGTATTTTACATACATACAGGGTGTTCCGAAAAGTATTTGATTATGGTATGCGTAATAGTAGTGGTTTCAATGAAAAATGGGATATTTGATTCTAGCATATAATATATGACGTATAGTTTTGGTCTTAAAATTAACCCCTGGGGAACCCCAGTTTTTATCAACACCCGTTCAGAATAATCTTCGAGATAAGTAATGGGTTATTTAAAAGCCAAATAGAAGTTTAATTCTTGAAATATTGATCGTTTAGTCCCTCGAGTCGTAGTATTTCAATGAAAGATTGGAAGTAGGTATGAAAGTGATTTTTGAAGCAAAGAATGTAGAATATTAATATCTGTGACATAAAAGAAGTTTGAAATAAACCCGATTTTAATTGTCTTCGCAAAGTAAAAAAAAGGCAAACAAGTCTAAATTACAGAAGCGTATCTCTTTTATTACGAGGAAGGTATGCACTAGGGAGTGATGATTTTGCATTTATCTATGTGCTTTTCGATCGTGCACCTAATGAATTGTTCCTGACCGAAGGCAGGCTTTGCTGACTTTGCTTTGTGATTCCTAACGTGGCTGCGTGTATACAGGATCCCATTAGCCCGCGCGTGATATTTCTATCACTGTTTCCTCTCTCTTCCCCTTTTTTAATCCCGAGCCACCTATAATTTATCCCAGCTTGATTTATGGAGATTTTTTGCTCGCGCCCCAAACGAGGTTAAATAATTGCACGGGCTAATCGCGATAGAAGAGCAAAAAGCTAAACAATCAAAGCTTGCAATTTTAATTGTCCTGTTTGTTAATTTAATGTAATTTGTTATAAGCGAACCTGTGAAAAAACGAGGGGTTTATTATGGCGGTGAGGAGCAGGGAGGAGTTGATTGCATTTATGTAACGATTCGGGAGGTTTACAAATTAGCCCAGCTATTCTAAAGTAATTAAATTGCTTGCATGTTTATTATCCTTTTTGTCAATTAAACTTAACTGCAGTTCAGCTTTTACAATTGGAACTGCAGCCATCGTACTTACATGAATAATTTTATTTAATAACACTGCCTTTATTAAGGTTTATTATGCGCTATTTTTATATTTTAATCCACGTTACCCTAATAAAATAAAGCTTCTATTACTCTATTTTTGCATTATTAAAAAAGATATATTAGGGGTTCGTTTTACCTTTCGGGTGCAGTATCGACGCGCCGCGCCGGGTTTTCCTGAAAAGAGTTATCGTAACTTTGCGCTGCGCTGCGCCTAATATATCGTCGCCCTAGAAAAGAAATTATTCTCCTCCATTGGTTTATCTCGCCCGGATTTTCTCACATTTACGCACGAATAGACCTTACCCTAATGTTTTCCGCGTCGATTTCAGACGTTTCGCGTCGCTATCACACAAACGAGGCGCGTCTTTTGCCACCTTAAATCTCTTTTTAAAAATCTTGATAACCGAGATTAAAGCTAACAAAAATTTAACGCCCAGTTTCTACTATTTTCCGGCCTAATTATTTTTTATGCCTTTTCACCCCATCTGCTTCAGACAGCAATGAATCTCTTCGAAACGATTCCCAAGTCGCCGCAACCATTAAGTTGTTGTTTTGAACGGAAAGAAGAGGTTTCGTACCCTTCACTATAATCTGGACCGTAGCCATGATAAACAGCAGGAAAATAACCACTTACACCAACACTACCCTAAGTGGTTGCCTCCCAGGGAAAACCGTATCTCCTTTGTTGTACATCATCGTCCTTAATGACCTTTTGATAAAAATTTCGCTTTTTATAACACAAAGCCTGTAACATATTTTTTCCAAAAACTCCTATAAAACAAATTGCTATTGCTATCGCTACTCAATTAGTTAAAGTAGTGGATTACAACTAATTGCAGCACCTATTTTCTCAATATTATTTTAATTGATAAAACTCATCAGAGCCAATATAAGCTCTTCCAAACCCGATATAATCTCTACTGCTTATTAAATATGGAAATGTGTAAAATTATGACTCAAAATCACATCTTTGATCTAACATTAAAAATAACTATATATCGACAACATCAGCTCATTAAGCTAATAAAACAAAAAATCTTTTCGAATGCCTAAACATAAACAAGAAAATATAAAAAAAATCAAAATTATATAATAACAAAAACTGTCCAGGAAAAAGGAAAAAGATTCACTTACTACTAAACTAAATGATAAAAAAACAAAGTTAATGATATAAAAATTGGGTGGATGATTGATGAACTGTATACCAAAATAAAAGAAAGACCCAAATTCTAGTAGCTAAAACAAAAACATCCACAAAATCTTACGTTGCTAACAAATTCAAAGCGTAAGAAATAATATCAAACGTAATAAAATAATTCACTACGAAAAACCATTATCAAGCAATTCAACAATTAAACAAACTTGGAACACAACAAAAAACTAACCAAAAGAGAAAAAATACTATAGGTTCGCCAAAAAATATTAAGAACGTAAATAGGATTATCTCAATGAAGGACAATTCATCAATAGCGGAAGCCTTAACGACAATTTCATAAATAGTGTACAGGAAGGAAACTAGCCTATACAGGGTGTTTCTAAATATATGCGAAGAAATTCGGCGATTCCTTGACCAATTCTAAAACAAAAGTAGAGAATACAAATTTTCTCAAAAGTGCTCTATTTTTTAGTTATGTTGTGCAAACTTTCTATATTTTTTGCATTTTTTGAGTATAACTTCTTTATTTTTTAAGATAATTTGATCAAATTTGAAAAACACTCTAGTTATTACAGGGCGCGTTCCTCTAATGAACACTAAAGCCCACGACCACGACCGCAAAATTTTCCCGTTCCACTAGCTCAAAGCGTCACCATTCAACAAACGACCACAAAAGCCCACGAATAAATACGGTCGTTGTGAGCTTCTTGCGGTCGCCATCGATGGCGTTTTTGTGCACGAAAGAAGCAACCGCGGTCTTATGTGGAACGACTTTGCGGTCGTCATGAGCATTGCGAGTCTTTAGTGGAACGCGCTCACAGTCGTAACAAGATAAAAATATCAAATATCAAAATAAAATATAGGGGGATGTATTTTGGTATAGACCCAATTTTTTATGCCATAACTTTTTTGTGCTACCCCACTTAACATTTTAAATAAGATATTCTAATTCCATGCTTTTTTCTGAAAATTTTTGATCTCGTTAATTTTTTCACAGCTGGTACGGTTTAGAAGTTATTTAAAACAGGGGTGGCCTTTTTAAAAAAATAAATACCAGAGACTTCCTAGAAGACTATTTGACCAATTTTAAGATGAAAACAGAGAATAAATATTTTCTCTAAAATGCTTCGTTTTTAATTTAAATTAAAATAAAATTAACAAAATAAAAAAAAACTTATTAAATTAAAAACGAAGCATTTTAGAGAAAATATTTATTCTGTGTTTTCGTCTTAAAATTGGTCAAATAGTTTTCTAGGAAGCCTCTGGTATTTTTTTTAAAAAGCCACCCCTGTTTAATACAAAATTGGCATACAACTTCGTACATGTTTTTAAATAACTTCTAAACCGTACCAGCTGTGAAAAAATTAAAGAGATCAAAAATTTTCAGAAAAAAGCAAGGAATTATAATATCTCGTTTAAAATGTTAAGTGGGGTAGCACAAAAAAGTTATGGCATAAAAAATATATATATACCTATACCTATACCTCCAAAATACATCCCCCTGTATTTTATTTAGATATTTGATATTTTTATCTTGTTACGACTATAATAACTAGAGTGTATTTCAAATTTGATCAAATTATCTTAAAAAATAAAGAAGTTATACTCAAAAAATGAAAAAATATAGAAAGTTTGACACCCCATAACTAAGAAATAGAGCACTTTTGAGAAAATTTTTATTCTTTACTTTTGTCTTAGAATTGGTCAAGGAATCTCCTGTAGAATTTCTTCGCATATATTTAGAAACACCCTGTATACTGTAGAGATTACAACTTTTAAGGGAAATGAAGCGAAATGTAAAAAAAATTAAGAACTGTGACCTCCACTGGGGTTTTAGTCCGACCGCGTTTGTGCGATTTTTTGAACATTTTACGTTCGAATTTTTTGTGAAGCAAAGGGCGAAAATTTAGAAGCGTCGATTTTTGTGCTCATAAATATTAATAAAATAAGCAAAATAAAAAATATCGCACCGTAATAGCCAACTCCTATCAAAAGTTACGAATTTTCAAATTCCACATCGAAAATGCAAGAAAAACGAAATTCAAATTTAAAGACCCCAAATTAATATAAAAAATTAAGATATCAAAAAATGGGCTCGTATCGCCATAATAACGGGTATCTTCTTTGTAAATCAAAAAATCGCGATTTTTTTGCACCGGTGGATATTGATAATTAATGAATGGTTTTATACACATTAACAATACTCATTAATAAACTATGAATGAAAAATAATGTTTTATGCGTCCTATTTTAATTTTTGATTGTGGATTGCAAATGATAGTGGATTTTATACAAGTAACTTACATAAACATAAGCTCATGCATATTACAAAAGGTATGTACATACATTTGTAAGTGTTAATGATGAAGCTTGGTTAATGCAGTCCATTATCATTACCACGCAATTAACGACTGTATCATTAAATTAATTAATATTTTAAGGGTTTAAATTATTCAGAAACAGTATTGATTTTAAAATTTAAATATTGCAGGTTCTCTCTAAATTATAAATTATTACAGTGCATGACCCAGTAAAAAAATAATCAAAAAAATGACTTTTATAACTCATGAATTCAAAGTTAGTTAGTTGACATTATCAAAGGTAATTATTACAAAAATACCTTTACCTCGATAATTAATTTTCACCAATGATTTTAGCATTAATATTATTTGGAATTAATTAATCACAAAATCATTTTAACAAATATCAAGTTAATACACTATAATTAAAGGGATTATAATATGTATTTATATAAATTATATAATTATTAATACTTGGAGTATATTATAAATGATTAATTAATGACATAATAAAAGTTGTTAATCAATTTTAATATTATTGGTTTCATTAATTTTTAATTTATTACACAATTAAAATATACAAGTGCTAAAATTTAATTAACTCGCGATACTTAATTTAATTAATAATAACACAAAAACGACTTTTTTAAATTTGATTTAATTTAAAGTCTTGAAATAATAAAAGATTTGTACTTAAATAAGGATCGAAAAGTAACATCCACATATTTGTGTTATTTTGTTTGAGTCTCATAACTCAATTTTATTTGAAACCACCGTTCTACAAAATTATTTTGTTTCGAGTTGAAAACCATTTTAGTTTTTTTGTTTTATATTGCAATATACGGTAAACGGTCCCGTTGACAATGCAATTCTTTAAAGTAAATATAGTTTGTTAAGAAAAAGAACATTTTTACACATCGACGCACTTTTACTGTCTTACATGATAGTATTTCAGTCTTCTAAGCAATAAAAGGATGCAAGTAACTGATGCATGCAGTAAAAATATACTTGCAACACAAATCAAAACCATTTTAAGAAAATGACTTCTTGCTGCTTTATTTATGAATGTTATTTACATTCGTATGACCTGCAATGCAATAACAGGGAGACACGTTTCAGGAATTTTAAAGCCCATAAAAGTACGTCGACAAATTGGAATAGGATTCGTAAAAATCCTTTAGTGACAAGTGTAAAAAATAATAAATTATTGAATATAAAATATTTATAATTTGAGAATATAAGATTACAGGAATTTATTTCTTATTTTTGTTGATCCTCGATTCGGAATACATTCTCTGCGCTTTCTCCTGATCTGATTCAGTATCAGAAGGCATTAATTTGACAGGATCTGGGAAAGGATTAGCAAGTTTAGTTTTTTTAAGAGGCATGGTAAGATTCATGTAAGTATTCGAAGCACTTATCCCTGTTTTGGAAGCAGTTGCGCCATCATCATGTCCCGTATTGATAGCTCTGAAGTCTGTAGTATTTTGGTAATACTCTGGTAATAATTTCGGCTGCATGTGCTTTTTGTCGTTGTTTGCCTTCATCATTTGCACTTCATTGGGGTAGGACGTTCGATTATTGAAAATTGGAAGAGGTTTGCTCGCTTTAACAGGCTCTTGGGTTTCTTGTTGTTCTTCTTCACTAACTACTTCTTCTTCTACTTGATTAGTTACTGACAGACCACCAGTGTTTTTATTTGGGTTTATGCATCGAATTTTAAGGAATCTACGTAAGGCCATATTGCAAAATTAGTTCTAATGTCAAAAATATTGTCAGCTTAATAAGGTTGTCATAGTTTTTGGTTGCTATGATTATGGAGTCGCAAGTCAATTTTTTCGTGTAATTTTATTATTGTAGAAGAAATTTTCGTGTTTAAAATTACTACAAAACTGGTCTTATCCCAAAATGCCAGCACTTATTTTTTAGTTTATTATTTAAAGTTGCAATTTAACTTTTTCGAAGTCCCAAAAGGTCCTATTAGACCGTATATAAGTCTCTGTTCTGCCAGAAATAAATCCAAGTTTATTGAAATATTACACTGGGAACATTAAAAAAATTTATATTTTGTAAAAATTGCACTATTTTACTTGTTGAAGTAGTTAAGATGATTTTCAAAGATTTGTAAAAAAGTAACCACGTCAGCTAGAATTAATTTTGCAATTGATTTAAATAAATTAAAGAATGCTGCAAAAAATTAAACCGAGTTTATTGAAAAATTCTAAGGGGAACATTAAAAAAAATTGTGATTTTGCAAAAATTACACAATTTAACTTGTTGAAGCTACAAGATGATTTTTAAAAATTTATAAAAAAATAACCACGTGAGCTAGAATTTATTTTCCGGTTGATTTAAGTAAATTAGAAAATTCTGCAAAAAATTAATTCGGGTTTGTTGAAAACTTCCAAGGGGAACATTGAAAAAACTGAAATTTTGTAAAAATTGCACTATTTTACTTCATAAAGTTATAAAATGATTTTTTAAAAAATTATAAAAAAATAACTAAGCGAACTAGAATTAATTTTGCGATTGATTTGAATAAGTTATAGAATTTTGCAAAAAATTAACCCGAGTTTGTTGAGAAAATTCAAGCAAAACAATAAAAAAAATGAAATTTTCTTAAAAATTGCATTATTTTACTTGTTGAAGCTGTGAAATCTTTTTTAAAAATTCATAAAAAAATAATGAAATCAGTTATAATTTATTTTATGGTTGATTTGAGTAAATTAGAGAAAATAAACTGTCTGTTGAAAATTAATAAAAATGAGATTTTGTAAAAATTGCAATATTTTACTTGTTGAAACAGTAAAATGATTTTTAAAAATTTATAAAAAAAATAACTAAGTGCGCCAGAATTAATTTTGTGGTCGATTTAAATATATTTGAGAATTTTGCCCAGGGACGGATTTAGCACTTGCGGCAAAAACTGCTGTGGGGGCCCCGGGATATTACAAAACTGGCCTAATCTCGAAATATTAGCGCTTATTTTTATTTTTTTTAAGTTGCAATTTAGCTTTTTGGTGCGCCCCTATTATTTTAAATGTAATCGAAACAATTTAAAATACTACTTTTTATTCAACCATGCGAATTGTGTATTTTGAGTGGTTTATATTGTAAATATTTGTTTATATTTTTATGCAAAATGTTGTGATAGTTTACATAATACGAGTAGGAATATTATTTTGAATGTAATATAAAATATTAGCATTTTATTTCTATATTCAAATTCAATTTCCAAATCTCAATTTCCGGTGAAATATATTTGATCTTTTGACTTATTGAGCTGTTCCGTTTAAAAGCATATCGTACGAATCAAAATCAAATAAATTCGAAACCATTTTATTTATGGTTGTCTTAAATTTAAATTTATACATTCAAAAATAATTAATTAGTATTAAGCAACGCGTTGTAAAGCTATTAATAATTTAATTAATAATACCTTAAATTAATAATAAATATCAAGTATTTTACTGGCACATAAATCAATGGAGAAAATATTTATGCCATTGTAAGATTACTAATTTTCGCACAATAAAATAATTAAATTAAATATGAATGTATTTATGATTGAAAATTAATTTTATAATAAAGTTAAGACCTTTAAAAGAGCAGTTAGGCACATTTAATTATTTGGAGATTATTTTAATGCTAAAAAATTCTATTCTTCCATTTTAAAGCAGAAAACATAAAAAGGGAAAATATCAAAACGGCAAGCGTAGACGTTTGAATAACTAAGCGGAAAATTTAATTACAAAAATTGCGCTGACTGAAAATTAGTTTAAAAAAGGTAATGAATTTAAATTAAAAATAGTGTTCTTTGAAAATTAGGTAATTTTTAATTCAAATTTATGAAAATTGAAATTTAAAATTTAAATAAACGTAGATACAATGCTCATATGTGTTTATTCACTTGTTTTCTTTTTATATATAGTATCCAAGTGGAAAACTTCTATTTTTTATCAGTAATTTAATTCTTTTTAAAAAGCGCATAATAAATAATATTAATTAAATTCAAAGTTTTTAAGTTACTTTCTTAGAATTTATGTGTTTTCTATTAGCCTGTTAACAAACACATTTCGTGTAGTTTTTGCTACATATTTTTCGTACTAGTTATTAGCAAGAATGGCGTCTAGCGACAGCAACTACCAGCTGCAACTTTAATTAAAATAAAACTTACCAAATGTTCAGGTCTGATCGATACTAACTGATTGCTACAAAACCCAGACGCTTCGAAAAATATAATTATGCGATTAAAACTTTCGAACTAAGGACCTCAAGACGAATATTGAATATTGGAATATTAATTGCCTGTAAAAAGTAGGGATAAATTACTAGATTTTTTAGTAATCTTTGTTATAAAAAATTACTCTAAAATATTGACGATTTTTCTTTTTTATTTAAATTAAAACGCATAATTTAGCTTACTTTTTTACGTCTTTATTATTAATCCTAAGAGTTTTCACCCTCCTCGATTAACCCGACGGCGGTAGCGAGATTTCCGTAAAAATAGGGCCGGACGCGGAAAAAGTTTCAATTCTTAATGTAAGACTTTGGGGGAAAACCTTGATTTAAACAAGAAACACGAGAATAAAACGGTTTTTATATCCAATAATTACTAATGCACCATACATCTTAAATCTATTAAGAATTTACGTTGAGACTTAGAAAAAATATGAGCAAGGTGTTAAGTTCTTTTTTTTGGAAATTACGAATTTAAAGAAAAATTTACTTCTTTTTCCCTCTTGCGATTTTATTGCCTCATTTATTTTTTATAAGGCTCTGGAGTTTGCTTTAAAAGAAAAAAAGAATATTTAAGTAAAATGTGTGTGTTCCATTATTAAGAGCTAATAATTATTTTATAAGAAAAACCAAATCTTTTATCACCTTTAATTTCTTAATAAGGTTTAAAAAATATAGTAAACTACCTATGAAAAATCACGACTGATTCTTTGATATTCGATATTTTAATTTTGATCATAGAAAAGGTACTCGGAAAAAAAATCGTAGAAAGTAAACGGGGTTTCATCAATAAAATAATCAATAGCAAGGGGTCGGAAATAGTGGAGCAAAAAAAGGCTTAACGATAAGTGGCCGAATTTGATAAAATGATGAAATGCCGAGTTGGGCTTATGTCGTTAAACTTGTCAACGTAGACAAAAGACTTAATGAGAAAATGTCGATAAATAAAAGGTTTGTTCCAACAGCCCGAAATACCGTACATTGATGATCACGGTCATGCGCAATAGAAAGAGCGCGTTTGTACAGTGCTGTAATTTCGGTACACGTCGCATTCGTTAGTTGAAATCTAACCTTACATTCTTATAATCATAGACTTAGGATGGTATAAATACTTTGTTACGGATTCGTGGCAGAAAACTCGTTGTTGGAACAAAGCTATAAACTGAAAATGTATTAAAAATATTGGTTAAATTAAATACATATGTTCTTTATATTTTTGCTTTGAAGCATACAATTTTAGAAAATATTTCAATGTTTGACTTTTTGTCCAAGTTGGCATTTTGTCTTTGTCGGCCTTACATGTGTCTCTTTTGTTCTTTAGGCTTGACAAACTTCAAATATTCGCAACTTCAAACTCTACATTCAAAACAATTCGAAAAAAGTTAGAGTTCACAAAATGTTCGACTACTCGCTTTTTAAGATTTAAAATTGTTTTTTGTAAATTAGAAATAGTGATTTTAGTGACTTTGTTTATTAACAAACAAATTAATATGTTTACATAATATTATTCCAATATATTTACATTATATTAAAAATACTTCTATGTTCCTATTTGCCCCAAGTTAATAGGATGTGTTTACTTCTAAAACAATGTCCAAAACAATGGAGAAACAATCCATTATTGATAAACAATTCGTTTTACCTTTGAGGCGAATAACAGCAATTGACTTGTGTAAAAAACGGTATATTTATATCAAATATTCTGGATTATGCTATTTTCCAGTTATGCTAACGAACTGTTATGCTGATTTTTTATAAACTTTTGACAATCTTCCAAATCCAAAGACATCCATCCAGTACCCGGAATTTAAAAAACTTGACATTCAAACTTTTGAAAAAATTTAGCGGAGGTGCTATACTTGGGGGTGGCCTTTCCTATGCATCACAAACTCTTTATGCAATTCTAAATTTTCCTTAAACTAGCATCTTTTCCCGAATTATACAACCCCAAAAGTATAAAATTGCATCTTCTAAAATCAATTCTGCCGGCGCCCAAGAAACTAACCTAATGGTTTACGAACTGTGACATAATTTTGAACATCAACATTTTTTGTAGGATATAAAATTAAAGACTTGGTGAAAAAAAACTGTCCCAAACCTAGCTTTTCAGTATTTTCTCAATAATCTACTATCTACGATTTTCTTTTCTTCTCTTTGAGACACAGAGAATGATACTGAATAAAAGCTGTCTTTTTTCTTCCTTTCTGATTACTTTATTCCGCACAGGTAATGTTAAAGTTAATGGAGGTCAGTTTTAAGTGGAGTTTTAAAGGTCATACATTATAGATAACCTGGACTCGTATATAAGGCGATCCAATGGTTGGTGATAAAAGTTTGTTGAGTGAATAAACTTTGGTGAAGATTTTTTTAGTTAAATTTTAATTAATGGTGGTTTTATAAGGTATGTTTTGATGAACATGCTAAATTTATCTTGTGGGTTTATGTGGAAAAGATGTAAATAAAAACAATTTGTTTTGGAGTAGTTTGCGTGTAATATTTAAGGAAAATTTGGCCTACATACCGCTTCCAGGCACGTATATGTTAAGAAACAAGCAGTCCTCGCTCTGATTGATGAGATGCGGTATGAGCTTTTTGAGATGGTGATAACGTCCTTTGGGCATAAATTCCAGGGCGGCAGTTTTATTGCTGATGTCCGGATAGCGTTGAGGGCAGACGGCGCCGAGGGAGTCTGCTAGACGCGTACCGGGCCAGGCGAGAGGCGGCCGAGGCTGCCTGAATCTCAAAGGGCCAACCGGGGGGGCGGCGTACGGTACGCCGAGGAACACTTCGACCGGCTCCAAGTGGCGCGAGTTCAATTCCAAGATGACGCCGCGAATGGCACCGGATTCGATTTCAACAATACGGGAGCTGTAACGAGGACCGGCACGCACCAAAGCCACCAAAGTCACCAGCACGATTAGGTATTCCCTGAAGGGACATCTGGAAGGCATGGTCTAGGTATTTTCCAGATTCCGGGCATCACTTTGCTTATCGTCACCTCTGCACCAACTTTTCCCAATCACCTACGACGTAAATTATTTTTAACCCAATACGCATCCTTCTCCTGAAACAAAACCACACATTAAAACTTACTCATTTATCTCATGTAATCTTATGTAACTAATTTCACCTAAGGGGAATAGGGGATCTACTATCTATGTTTGGAACAACTAAAGTGTCATCCAAACACATTGAGTGACACTATCTCAGCTTCACATTAAATCCTTATTATACAGGGTGTCTTAGCGCCGCGAGGAAGTAACATTACTCTAAAATGAAAATAGATATCGACATGTGATAGCGATTAAATATACAATACTAAAAATATTTTAATAATATACCAGGTGTCCATTCCAAGATGACGGACCAGAGTTACGTTTTTTTATCTTCGTTGATTTGAACCTCGGACCTACAAGTGTTTGATGTGATATAGTACCAAAGGATATATTTATCATTTTTCACAAAATTAGTTTCATTAAAAAATTTAGACAATTTCCTATAAAATAGATTTAAGTAATATTTTTCTCATAGGACCTTTTTTGAAAATTGATTATAAAAAATACTCATTTTTGGTGTATAAAAAAATTCTTAAAAAATGGTAGTTTCGATATAATTATAACAACATTTTTGAGTTTAAATTAAAGATTACGGTATAATCTATAATACAAAAGTCCAAAATCAATCATGGACCAAAAAATAAATTTAATATAACCAATTGAAGTTTTTAGGGAAATTTTTTATCGAACTTTAGTGACCTAAAAAGGCTATTTATTAAAAAGATATTATTATAAAATAAGTTTTATTATAAAATTTGGTTAATTTTTTATAAAATGGAACATTTAAAAAATAAAATTCGCAATGGGATCTTTTTTGAAATCCCATTTATAAATTTTATAACGCTTTTATTTAAAATGATGTTTTTGATAAAAACTTTGTATGCACTTTGAACGCCAAAAAATGACATTTTCACTGAAGCTAGACTTAAAAAATTAGTTCCATTATTAAATTTAGACAATTTCCTATAAAATTGGCCTATTTAAGTAATATTTTCCTTATAGGACCTTTTTTGAAAATTCGTTTTAAAAAGTACTAATTTTTGGTGTTTTACAACTGTTTTAAACGGTCAAACCTTTAGTGCCTTCTACTAACTTTTTCCATACAATTATCAATAATCCTGTGGCATTTTTTTTTGTAGTTTTAATAATGATTTGACTTCTATTGTTAGTTATCTGTTCTAAACAAGATTTTATGGCATCGCCAATTGATCTACATGTGATTCAATAGAATCAACATTCAGTGCAAAATAAATGATTACTTGGATTTCCTTAATTATTAGATCATTATTCGCTAATATGAGAATAAATTCATCGATAATAGTACGAGTATGAGACAAATACCTACTGTTGTAACTGTACCCTAACCGTATTTGTGTAAATGACATTTTTTAATCCGCCACTGGTAATGTTAGTTCCTTGCAGCGTTGGGACACCCTGTATATTTTGACGTAAATTCGTGGCACTATCGTAATTTCATAAAAATAGGTGTATTTAAGGAAAGTAATGGATTAAAAAAGGTAAAAAGAGTTTAGCAAATAAAACAGTGATAAATCACTAGAGCGTGCCGGAAAAGGGTTCGTACGGCGTGAAAAGCACAATCGACCGAAAATCTAGATAAATGAAGTTTAATAAAATAGTTTTAAGGGAGTTAGGATTGAATGCGAGGCGAAGACATGAAGTGTGCTGCACGTGAGGGAACTATCGATGCCTTCATTGTGTCACCGAAACCAACTGTGCCTCTTTCTAGGACTAAAAGATTCAGCCCCCATAACGAGACCCACGTAGTTATCATAAAAATATTTTTTACGATTATCTTTACGGCGTCATGAAAACCAACAGAGTGGGTAGACAATTACGCTCGAAACGTGTACACTAAGCTCATTGTTTGATCAATTAGAAACAGAATCTAGACGCGAAAATCACGTACAGTCGTAGTGATTTCCACCACAATACAAAGAGGGCTTAAATTGCCTCCCGACACCAAGACAATGACGCACGTAAGCACATCTGTGTTCCTGTCATTAACGACACCAAAACTAACTCCAATTTTTCCATTAAAATACTCCTTTTTGTTAAAAATAAAATCCTTAGACAAAAATAGGCGAAGCTTTCAATTCCCCGCTTGTAAAGTTCGTAATATTTGCGTCTTCATAAATCTCAGCAAAGCCATTTCAACTTTTATTGTTGATATAAAGTTTTTCATTATTAAAGACTCGTCTTGTAGTTTCTAGACAATTTTATTTTGGACGTAATTACAGTTAAATCATTACCAAAGATTTAATAAAATTTTTCTTTATTTAAATTTGAAACGCCAGAAACACAAATTTGCGAGCTTTGAGTATATTATATACATATACGTTTTTTTTTTTGTTTGAACACATTGGAAACATTTTATTTGCTTTTCTCTGAATTTTATTTCGCGCTAGATTGTGTTTGTTCTCCTTTTGCGAAATAAAAAATGTATATTTCATGTCGAATTTTCACTGTCACGAATGTAGAAAAAACTAAGAAAACATTTTTAGATTTTATATTTATATACGGAAGACAATTTATTGAAGTCATAAAAATAATACAAAGAATAAATGGTAAATCCCTTGTTGGACTCGTTTTACTGCATGGACTATACAGTAATTCCGTTGATTTCCCGAAATATATGTTTATATCGTAAGCTAAAATAGGGTTAAAGTACTCTACTATTTAGTTCGCCTCGTTTAGGGACAAAGAATGTTGACCCATTTCACAAATACTTCTTTCCATACAAAGCACGTTACCAATAAAGGCATCAAGCTACCTGCGAAACATTCGATGTAAATACAATTTTATAATCAAATTAAGTGGTTCGATTTTACAGTGGCAGATCTAGAATAAAATTCGATTATGCAGAATGTCCTACCTCTTTCAGTACTTTCAGTACTTGTTTTAAATAGTATAATAAAGACTTTGAACGCCCAAAAATGACATTTCCACTGAAGTTAGACTTACAAAATTAGCTACCGTAAAAAATTTAGACAATTTTCTATAAAATAGACTTATTTAAGTAATATTTTTCTCATAGAAACTTTTTTGAAAATTTATTTGAAAAATCATTAATTTTTGACGTATAAAAAAATATTAAAAACTGCTAGTTTCTATAAAACTTTAACAACATTTTTAAGTTGAAATTAAAGACTAGTTATTTTTTTGGGGGAAATTTTTAATCGTACTTTAATTACCCAAAAAGGGTATTTAGAGTAATGACATGATTATAAAATAACTTTTATTATAAAATTTGGTTAATTTTCTATAAAACGGATCATTTATAAAATAAAATTCGCAATGGGACCTTTTTTGAAATCCCATTTAAAAACACTTTTATTTAAAATTATGTTTTTGATAAAAACTTTATATGCACTTTGAACGCAAAAAATGACATTTCCACTGAAACTAGACTCAAAAAATTAATTCCATTATAAAATTTAGACAATTCTTATAAAATATGCTTATTTAAGTAATATTATCCTCATAAGAATTTATTTTAAAAAATATTTATTTTTAGTGTGTTACAACTGTTTTAAAAGATCAAATCAGTTGGTTAAAACTTTTAAAAATATATCCAAAAGTTGTAACTCTAATAACCTTGGGAGGAGTTTGTCATCAACCCGCGATCTGCACGTTAAAGTTTAGATTAA
The DNA here is from genome assembly GCA_963971135.1 of Stenus bimaculatus. Taxonomy (NCBI): domain Eukaryota; kingdom Metazoa; phylum Arthropoda; class Insecta; order Coleoptera; family Staphylinidae; genus Stenus; species Stenus bimaculatus. The sequence goes on along the minus strand of OZ020183.1, from coordinate 51,314,263 downwards.
GGACATAATCACTCATGATGTACTGTCAATTAGATTAATCATCATCTCTAGGTAATTTGAAATTCCCAAAGAAAATGGATCAATATCTAAAATTGATTCTTACACGATAAGGTCGTAAAGAAAATAATGTTAATTGAAAATTTTATACCTGCATTAAAGAATTTTTAATCTATAGTTGTTGAGATAAGTAATGGTCACTAAACAGATTAATGTCTTTCAATTTTAATGAAAATTTCAAAATCATCGTCGCGATATGAGTAATGGATATTAAAAGTTTTTATCTGCAATATTCTCTTTTAGCAGAACTAAAATTAGATATTGAACTCCGGAGAAAGGCAAGGACATTATTTCTAGATTGCGGAATATCGTTGTTTAATGGGGAATATAAAACTATTCTGTAAATATGAGCTACTATCAAAAGTTCCGATAAGACCAAGACAAAACCAAACGACTATATAAAATGGAGCGTGAAGTAAATCTCTTGCAATCAGCATTTCATCTCCGAAGGATACGAAGTAGAATTAACTAGTGAAGCTGCGTACACGAAAACTTCTCTGGGGTCTTCAGAACTTCTAGCTAAGAACAGCACCTACCGTGTTTCTTTTAATAATTCCCGACCTGTAATTGAAGTTAGTACTACAAGTATAATTTGTCTAAATGAATATTAATGGCCTGCCAAACTGTTTAATTGGAGAAAGTTAGTTGAGGGTTAGCGCTCATTTCCCTGGAACATGAAAGTGATGTTTCGACAAATTGATAGTTAGATGGGGTGCGATTAATCAGCGCACGTAGTTAAAAAAACTTTTGAATTCAACTAACAGATGTTAGTGGAGCTCGTTTTCACTATTCAACCACTCTGAATGCCAAGAGGGCTGTTACTTTATAAACGCTAACGCCTTTCGGAATTTTCAGCGGCACACATGCATGAGCCCTAAAAGGGACGAAATCGAAATAAAGTGCTTAAGCGAGCTGCAAAACTAAAATCGATTTTATTGCCGACGCTTTGTATACGTAAAGACCTAGACGAGATTGCCGAAAGGAGGAATGTTGCTTCGAATATGGCCAAGTACCAACTTTATGTGTAGTCCTTGCAACTTTATAGCCTGTTTTAAACAACTAGGAGTGTTTCTTACCCCATAAGTCTAGCATGAAAAAATAAGGTTCATGATTAACTCCATAATGCATTTGTTAGGAATTAAAATTTGTTTGATGAGCTTTTAGCAAGTATCTCCAACCCACAAGTCGTTGTTAATTAATATTTCTTTTGGGGATTACCCTGTTTGCGGTTTCCTTTTGTGCTCATACATAATAGAGTTCGGGCCTTTCGTGGAGCACCAGCGTTAAAATAAAATTTAGTTTGCAGCTGCAACGTCATTAAATTGAGTGCCTTCTTTTTGTGCTGCTTACACGTTTCACTCTAAGCTCCTTTTAACGTAAAGAGCTTTACTTAACATTCTTTAAATAAATTTGTTAAGCACACATCGGATGTACTATCCCATTTTTTCAGTTTCGGCATTAAGTTATCACCCCGAGGGAACAAATTAGCGCCTGAAATTGAGGCTCTTTTCAAAGGTCCTCTTAATTAAAGTGTCACCGTGTATACTGAAGGGTGAGCGCTGGCAATCACGACGTCTCACGTTTGTTCCGGAGGCGTTCGTTAATTGCAGGTCACTACTAACGCTTGTCCACATTCTCCCAATTGGACCATTAAAACCGATGGAATTACACTGGTTTAAGAGGAATGTATTATCCCATACTTGCTATGACTGTCGCACCTCTATTTCTGTTATTAAATGGATCGCACCATTTTAGAAATCACTATGGAATCATATGCGAAACCTAATGAGGAAATATCTTCGAACCACTCGACACAATGTCGTATACGACTTCTATCACTCTAGCGTTGAGGCGTGTATGCTCAAACCACTATTGTATACGACATGACAAGGACACACAGTCGTATACGAAATCGGGTCGAGTGATTCGAGCATAACCGCACAAGACTTCTATCTTCATTTTGGTCAAGCCAAATACTCGATACTTATTGGTTGTTTTTAAAATTTTTTATAGAAACGTACTGTTTTTCCTATAGGATATTTTATCCCCGAACATGAAGATGTCCAGGCGACACTTTCTCGAACCACACGACATGATGTAGTATACGACTTCTATCCTTTTAAATGGTTTAAGGGCAAATCATCATTGTCAGAATAGAAATTTGAAATTTCCGAAACAGGTAAGAAAGACACATTTTGTGTCGTAGATCTAAATTTTCCTTTTTCTTCGTGAGCTTCCACATTAACATCTTGGTCTTCTAAAACATCCTTCTTCTCATTTTTTTTTACTTTTTATTACGATCAAAGCAGAAGAACCAGAAGAAATGGAAGAAGATTTTAAATGACAAGTAAATTCCCAAATAGCATACTTGCCAAAACCCCAAGGAATCAAGGTCATTCCATCAGGTCTCTTACCATTATCTCTACTTGTACCTAACGGCTCTAAAATAGATGGAACATTGGCAGAAGACAATGCTCTTTTAATTAATTCATTAACTTTACTGTGACGAGATAATCTTTCAGTGCTAAATTTACAGCTTAATCCATGTAAACCATTTTCATGTACAGTCAAGCCACATGATCTAGTATGTTCAATACATAATGAAGAACCAAGGCGCAGACCTATAGCAATTCTAAATGAATCATTATCAAGAAGAGTACCCATAGAGGAAATTGGCAATGCATGTAAATGTAATATCCAAAACAGGAATATCCTACGATCTTTGGAGACGATTTTCAGTAGTATATTATTTCGTTTGATGTTAGAATTATGTTTCTCAAGTTTTCAAGAACTAACTCAGAGTTATCATCAATGGAACCATCATCAAGATATCTTGTGTTAATTTCAGTATTAATTAATTTTATCAATTCCTAAGCAAAAAAAAGGTGGTCCTAAAGGATTTCCTTGCTGAAGGCCTCTTTCTGATAAGATACAATCTTCAGCAAACATGAGAAAAGAAGAATCTTTTTAACATCGAAAAACAAAAGGTGATATCTTTGATAGGGTATCAAAAACCAGATTAAGGAAAGTTTTTCTGCTTATCATGTTGAAAGCATTTTTAAAATCTAATTTCAGAAAAACTTTATTTGATGGGTCAGGTAGTTGGATTAGGTATCTTCGAGCTGAATGAATAATAACTTCGCAACCTCCTTTAGTACCAAAATCTTGTCACTTGTCATCCAAATGTCTGTTCTGGCGTGATGTTATTGAACCGTTTCGATCATCGCGGCTGCTTGATTAAAAATATCACAGCTTATATTTTATTCAGTGTTTTCGTTTATTGTTATCAAAAACCACAAGTGATCGCATTAAACGGCGCCCACTGTATTAGTGTCCATAACGGATTTTTGTAAGCTGGGAGCTTAAATAACACCAATGACTCTTATGCATCAATATTCACACTTTGATTTAAAAGAATGTAAAAAATTACTACCAAAAAGATGTAAATATTTGAGGATTCCCAGTACGTGAATGTTTTAGAATTCGATAGGATACTGCGGTAACTGAATGGAATACCAATAATTCCAAGCAGGTGATTATGTTCGAGTACATCCATCGAGTGATAGAGTACATCACAATTCGAATTGGGACATTTTGTGGGGAGAGTAGAAACCATTACCTGATAATTTGTCAGAGACGGGTGGGTGGTTGAATGTACGGTTTTATTGTCGAAGTTTAATTAAGTTAGCCAGCCATGTGCAGCAAGAATCTTGAGCAAATAATGCTAAGAGGTTATTTACGAGATTGATCTGTTAGAGATATTTTGTTGAAAGTATGGGATTAAGTTTAAATTGAAGGTTCGTATAAAATGAAATATTTTACGTGGGTCCATTACGCGTGTTTGGCAGAGGAGTCGATCGTTAAAAAAGAAGGCCGCGCATCGTTTCTATATCTAGCGCTGATCCGGTACTTCTGTCCCGGAGTATTTTATGGGCAATCTCTTTCTTGGGTTCATTTCCGGACGAGCGAAATGGGACCGTCCCTCACTGCGCCCTCTAACCACACGTACCGTCCCTCTAGATGTCGCTGTCCGCCGCACACTCCTATGAATAATACGCAGCCAGATAAGGTATATCTCCATAAATCTCTTTTTATTGCATCGATCAATTACAATCTGATATCTTACCGTTCGGAATATAGTCTGGGAATGAAAGGGAATGAAATGGCACCTTCCTTTGATATTAACTGGAGCGTTTTAAAATTAAATTATTAACGAATAAAAAATGGAGCAATTTTCTTAAACGACTCTGGCCCTTTCCACCCAAGCAGTTTGGCGATATCTTCCGACAACCGACTCGGGAATTTAACCTCCAGCTAATCTGACCACATACTCCAAAACTAACACTTTGGCCTACTCGACCTAATATATGGCCCATCCCAGTGCACATTTTACGGCTCAACTTTGAGCCGAAATGTCCCCCTTAAGACGCCAACGTCTCTCCTAGATTTCACATCTCAGGTATCAACCATTTATTTTTAATTTCCCAATTTCATTTAATTCAACTCCATAATTCAAACCTCCTTCCAGTTCAAGGCCGGGTTATATGTGAGCTGGAATTTAAAAATCAGTTGCAGTGAAGTGATATTTTTCTTCGCAACCATTTTTCTTTGTACGTCGTCAATTGCGGGAGTGCACTCTTAAAGAAAGAATAATGCACATTCAATATCAGCAAATAAAAGTGGAGGAAGAGATATCTTCCATTAAAAAGAGAGTAAATGCCGTCGGGAATGCGACGGATAATTAAGTGCTGCTCTCGAGACTTCCTTTATTATTTTTTTTCTACATTCAAAAGCTTACAATCGCATGATACATCCAGGAAATGATAGAGGAAAGAGCCAAAACAATGCGCACGAATTAATTACATTTTAAGTACCAACTTTTTTATTTTCATTTACCATATTCTAAATCAATTCACGTTTTCAAATGAACATTCATTATTTTTGTCCTAAATTAAAAACAACCTACAGGGAAATCATATATAGAGATTTACTCCACATAATTTATACTTTAAATTCTATACAAATCTTGTCGTCGATCTCTAACTACACCACTCGACTATCTCTCTATCGTTTACATCTCGTTTGTAATAGAATTGTTCCGACAGAGCGAAAAACAGTATATTGACGATCACACTCATGCGCAACGTGTTCCATCAGAGACGTAACGGTGCGTAGGTTAGTCCAAACTTCAGGCAGTATTATCGCAACAATCCAACAATGCCGTCTTGTAAGATAGATTTTTGACGGTAATAATTTAGTATGTTCTTTAGGTTTATAATCACTTAATCAAAGTGAATCAACTTTACTAAAAACCAACACAATGAACTGTAAATTGGTGTAAGAGACAATTAGTTCTTTCATTGTTTACATGTTTTTTTTATATCCGTAGTGTATTAAAACTAATTGGAAATTAATTTATATAGTCGATAATTGGATAATACTAAAGCTTTATTTTGTCAATAAAATAATTCTGATAAAAGCTTATAAAACATTTATAGTTGATTAATCTAATTGTGTTTTCTTTAATACATTTTTTATTATCATTTTCTTTGTGTTACTTTTCCAATTTACGATAGAAATTGCTTTGGAAATTAAATGTGTTGAAATATGAATCAGATAAAAATTTTTTTCTTCCTTTTACAAATCGCATTCAATTTATTCCCGTACTTTTACGCTCTTAAAGCATTTAATTGTTACTTCCAAAAGCCCTTTTGTATCATCAAATTTTTCACTCCTAATTTTCAAAATGTTACCTATAAGCCTATTTTATAGAAAATTGTTTAAATTTTATAATGGAACTAATTTTTTAAGTCTAGCTTCAGTGGAAATGCCATTTTTTGGCGTTCAAAGTCCATACAAACTTATTATCAAAAACATCATTTTAAATAAAAGCGTTATAAAAATATTAAATGGGATTTCAAAAAAGGTCCCATTGCGAATTTTATTTTTTAAATGATCCATTTTATAAAAAATTAACCAAATTTTATAATAAAACTTATTTTATAATCATATGTTTATTATAAATACCCTTTTAGGTCAATAAAGTACGATTAAAAATATCCCCAAAACATAACTTTAACTTCAATTGGTTATATTAAATTTATTTTTTTGCCCATGATTGATTTTAGATTTTCGTATTATAGATTATACCCCGATCTTTAATTTAAACTCAAAAATGTTGTTATAATTTTATCGAAACTAGCAGTTCTTAATCAAGTTTTTAGGAGTTTTTTTACACCAATAATCAGTATTTTTTATAATCAATTTTCGAAAAAGTTCCTATGAGAAAAATATTACTTAAATAGGTTTATTTTATAGGAAATTGCCTAAATTTTTTAATGAAACTAGTTTGGTAAGTCTAACTTCATTGGAAATGTCATTTTTGGGCGTTCAAAGTGCTAAATTGTTTTCATCAAAAAAAAATTAGAATTTTTTTGAATGACATTTACTATTTAAAACAAGTTCTCAAAAAAGTGGGATACCCTGTATAATCGCCCAGGATGTACCAGATTTCGTTTTCTTCTTCCGATGATTTTGATCACTACAAACTTTATTATGAAAGACCACTTGAATCTAATAGATATTTGGTTTGTTGTTTTTTCTTAATTGTAATAAATTAGAAATATTAATTCTATTATTGGTTCTATGTAAGCAAATAAAGGATTTTAAAGTATTGAATGGGTTATTGAAAGGGTGGATGGTTGTGGATTTGTATTAGTTATTAATATTGAAGGCCCGTCAACGACAGGAGGAATAATTGGCGCACTCTAGTGAAGGACGTGATAACTTAAAACATGTCGAGTGCGCCTTAAACTCACTTTACCAAACATAATATGAGAACGAGGGCGTGATAATGACATGTGATACCAAGAACAGCACTTGTGGACTCGTCCTGTGCCAAACAATCACCCCGGCGATTTGTACTGTCCCGATGAGCTCTCAAACTCTGCGTTTTCTGTATGAAGGAATTTAGCCCCAGCGTAATTGCTGTAAACTTTAAATTACCAAACTTGAATCGAAATTATGCGAATTTCGGTTTAATTAAATTTATTGGCAAATTTAAAGAAAGAACAAAGGTGAAATTTCCTTGGTAAACTGCAGTTAGGATAAATGAAGCGCATTTCTTGTTTCATTTAACAAAATGAGCCCCATGTAGCTTGACTTTCATATAGGTTAATATTGTAACAACGGACCTTCAAAGAACAAAGTAGTTAGGGATGATACTTAGCAAGAATTGCCTCGATATCATTAGTTTTTACCCTCCAATATCAGATTTTCTTATCGTTGGGTTGACAGGTATAAAATTAATGCCTATAATTTCTCGCTCTTAAGAAATAATTAATTCGCAATTTTTAACCCCCATCAACGCTGTAATTAATAATTAAGGATTTTTTTAAATGTCGTGCGATTTCCGGGTGTATTATTAGAGTGCGGTAACTCGTAATTAAAAACGAACTTTGTAGCTTAAAGGGCAGTTAATTTATTGGTGCGCCTATTGACCTAAAGCTTAATGAGACGTTATAATCTGCGGTGACCATTAAAGCGGCGAGCATTAAAAAGATAATGGCGTTGAGCTTTCGTTTATACTTCAAAGCTCATCGCCCAAAAACTCACCAACTTATACGCTTTCATTATTACAAATCCTCAAATTGCTCATTATAATTCGCTAAAAGAGAGGGATTTGATTGTATTTATTATGATTGAAATAAAGCCTCATAAATTAGAATTACGTTGACACGTATAAATATTTTCCGCACGATTTTTCCGAAAATTGGTTAAAAACCTGAAAGTTAGTAATTGTGATATTGAGAAGGCTTTCAGCTGAAGCTAATCCGAAATTCACTTTACCTGACAAGTTTTTGAATTTATGGTTATTGCATTTTAAAATCCTGGTTTTAAATATATTCGAAGGCGAGTATTTCAAAAATCGGTTTAAAAATGTATACGTTACTTCGTCATGTATAATGCATGCAGGGTTTAAACCGCAAACACCAACACCGTAAGGCATAACCTCGCTGCTTAAGCATAAAAATTAGAAATTTTAATTAAAAATGTTGCTAAGTTTATTTATTTGTGCAGGTGTGAATGAATTAAAATGAAAATCACGCGTCGGTGCGACGCGCACGCTTTTCCTCGCGTATTCATTTGAACTTTTCTAATTAGTTTATTTCCATTTTTTGTGCTTCCATTCGCTTCTCTTCCGGCACTCGCCCCCTGATTTTATTATTTCCTCATTTTTGCCGACTTAAATTTCATTTTTCCTTTGCTTGCATCCGGCATGCGCGCAACTTTTATTACTTTCGAAATTAAAAACTTCGCCCTTTCATTTTTTCTCCCAATATAATTTATTTATGAAACTCACTTGAATAAATAAATATAAATACAGCATTATAAAGCGCCTTCATTAAGCGCTTCAAAAATTGATAGCTAATTCTATTTTAATAATTGGCAGTTATTTGATAAATTAAAACATGTCATTGCATTTGCTAAAATCAACATCATAACCTGTCACCTAATTTACGTAAAAGCTTAATGTTTCCAACTTTTATAAGAGTCAATTCCGCCCCTAAATAAAAGCTTTGAAACATAGTACGATTTTTCCGCTACCTTCCGATATAAAGTGCTACCTTAAATTAAATTTCCCGACTTAAGAGGCTTATTGTATTATCATATACTTAAAAATAAGGAGACATAAAATAAAATTTAATAAAAAAATAATTTTTACATGACATAAAAGCAATAAGTCTATTCACGATTTAAAAGAGGTTTTTTTCGATATAATTTTCTTTCTATTCAACCTAATGCTGAACAAAGATATCATTAGAAAGCTTAATTCAAGACAAATATAACAGTCTTAATCGCTATGTCGCTTGTCCGTCTTGATTAAGTTTGTAATCACCCTATATGTAAACAAAAGTCTACTCTAAATCGCCAATCAAATGTATTGTTTTCATTAACCCACAAAAAAATTGACCACTCAATAGATTGCATTCTTCATATGGATTACAGTGGTGTTAATAACAATGCTTGCCCGTTTCATTTTAATGATTAATCCCAAAAAACTTTTTTATTAATAAATACCTCGGAAATTGAAATTCTCAGGTAAATCTATTTCTGTGCAAACTTCCTATCCAAAAGATAATTAGACTATTCGATAGGAAATTTAATTGGGATTACGGTGGTATATGTCACCTATCTTGTCCGTTTGGATTTGAGAGGCCACAGGTCAACAAAAAAACTCTACACACTAATTTGTATATTATATGTATAAATATATGTATGAAAATAATATTCAACCATAAAATTTTCCTATTTAACGCACCAAAATGACCGCTGATAACGAATTTAGCAATATTAGCGCAATCCAATGCGTACTTTTCAAAATACACCATTTTGAAATATGGGAAAACTTTCATAAAACTATAATATTTTTTTTCAAAAATATTCGAATTTCGTACAACTAATATGCTACGATTATGGATTTCGGTCTGCTGATAGAAATAAAAAAGTGACTTGCTTTTATGTAAATTATAAACAAAATAAGTAAATTTTCTCTTGAATTGGATTCAAAATCGTGATTGAAAAGGTTTTAAAATTAATAACTCAAGCTTTCTTCTATAGCAATTTTCAAATATGAGGTTGTATTTACAAAAAAAATCGGTTGATTAGAATATCCCCAATTTATTTCAAACAAAAAAAAATATTTAAACAGGAGGTATTAGAAAAAAAGGTACAATGAATTGTGTTTGTCTTAAATTAATGGTGAGTAAAAGCGTTGTTTGTATTTGAATTGTATTATTCGGAAATGAAACGTGTCAATATTTTTATTAGCCTGTATGTACGTATTAATTGTTTCGTTAACTTTGTGTAATATTATGTAATCATTAATATTGTTTTACCAAACAATGCGCACTAAGGAGCAAACAAATAAACGTGTTTCTGTAAGCCCCGCAAACATTTGGAAGTAAAGTTTTGGTGAAGTAGATTGTTGGGTTTTAAATTGCTCAACAATTACAAACGTTAAAAATAATTGCAACGATGTTCGTACATGCGTGAAGGGGCAACGAGCCACAATAATCATCAAATCAATCAACATTTCTGCCTGTGCGCGTCCATTGTTGCATTTATACGAGCAACATTTTTCTGAACAATAATTAAAACGTGTTGCTAGAAAAATATTAATCACGCAAATAAATATCTTTGTAATTGCAATTTGAATGGCATTTTATACGTCTGCGGTGCTCGCGCAATGTGAATTATTTAATATTGAAATTTAGTTACGTAATTTATACAGATGCACGTTCCAAATATATTACAAATCAGATTACACTCCAATTAAGTACGTAACAAAATCAATATGCTCAATAAATATTCATAAGGCTGAATAAACAAAATAACGTCGAATGCAATTATGGCCTAAATTTTTTAGTTTTCATATATTTGTTTTCGCATAATTTAAGTTTTTAACGAATTCACCACTTAGTTTGCACATCATTAAAACATTCAAAATATAGTACACACTTTCGTTACTAAATTCATCTTCAAAATACACATTTTAATTATACCCACACACCTTGCAATATAAAATATTTTTTTTCAGATTAATGGATTTTCCATTCATAAAAGTTTGTAACACTAATGGATCCATACTTTTATTTAATCAGTAGAAGCAGAAATTAGACCTCTGCTAAAATTTATTTTTAGTAAATTTTAATAAAAGGTTAGTAAATCACTGAAAAGTGAGTAAGCCAATTTAATTTAATTAGAAAGTTTGTTCAGTGTAAATTGCTCACGTTAGAAAGTCACATCTGCTTTATTCTTATTAACAATAAGCAGGTTTATCTGTTTTTAACATGTTTGCTTTTAACCTTTTGTTGCACGATAATTGTTAACATCATTTTTAGAGATTGTTTTCTTAAGAAAACATACACAAAAAGTATACAACTGTTTTTAGACTTTAAAAAATTAAATAACCTTATTATAAAAATAAATATAATAAAATGTACGTTTGTTTTAGACAATTATGTTTATTTTCGTAATTTAAAAAACACATCGTTTTGTCCATTCATATTTTTTAATGTGTCGTAATTATTCGTAAACATGCGTACTTATAATTGGGTTTTATTAGGAGGGTAAATCTCCGCGCTTAATTTTGTAATTTCGCTGATAATTGCATTTTTGGTCGTAAATTTTAAGAAACTTTTATAACCTTATAAAAAATACTAAAAATCTGAGCAAAAATCTCATTTATTATTGATTTTTCAAAACGCTATTATCAAGGAAAACATTGCTTAAATATGGCGAATGCGCCGGGTAACAAAAGAAACTTTTTATTGGGTAACAATTTAATCTTCAAAAGTTATATTTAACTTTAAAAACGCAATGAAATATATAAAAAATGGAACAAACATTTTTATACCCAAAGGGCAAACTAATTATTAGGCGAATTTCTTAAAAAATGGTGAATGCGCCGGGCAACAATATTAAAAAATTTCGTACTAATGAAATCCCAAAGCTCCAAACAACATTAAAATCGATAATTAAGGTACTCCAAAAATATTAAAACCATCTATTTTAGTTGTTATTGATTTTTCATGATTTTTATAGGAAATTATTTAAATATGGTGAATACGCCGGGTAATATAATAATGATATTTTTGTAGGGATAAAAGTTTATCTTCAAAAGCTTGGTTTAATATAAAAAACCATAAATAAGCTAATTAAAACACTAAAATTTTATAGGTGATTAACATTTGGTCTAGCATAAAATATGCGCGGGGTAATAAAAAAATGAAATTAAGTAAATACTTAAATTTTATTTATACAACAAATTTTAACAGACTTAAGGTTTATATTAAGTTATTAAAACCTTTAAGGAGGTTTATAAAAGTGATTAAACTATAGATGGTTTTATTTTTAAAAAACCATAATTAAATAAATTATTTCTCTAAAACAAAATCCTTTTATACCAAATCTGAGTTTCTCTAAATTTTAGCTATAAGAGGACTTGAGTGTAATTGGAACTAATACAAGGATAGTTTTTGCACATTTCGTTTAAATTAGCTCAATTTAATCAGTTTCCAATCTCTTATTATCAAAATCATCATGTTCTTACTTAAGAAATTTTATGAAAACACTCACTTATATTATTGTAATTGGCAAGGAGTAAAGGTGGATTTATGCACCCATATCTATTATTTAATTTTACCTCAAAAACTGTGGCATTTTTCGTCCGATTTTACAAATCCAGGTTGCATCGTAAAAAGGATGGTTTATTCTAAGTAGCATAGGAATTTTAAATTCTTTGGATTGATAAAACACTATGAAAAAAAATCCTGAAAATAGTCGATTTTTCTCGCTTTTTTTTCCATTGTCGACGGCGCCAACTTTAAAAAATAGTAACTCCTTCAGGTTTTAAAGGGAAGCAACGAAATTTCGCCCTTTTTATTCTCACATCGTGAGGATTAATCAGTATAAAGTTTTAACATTTTTTCGGCCGACAAAACTATTAAAAGTTATGGCGTAACAAAGTCGCAATTTTGAATTTAGGGGTGGGCGGCTCTCGTCGGCCTATTTTTGAACGGATTTTCATTTTTAAAAACTCTGCCAAATCTACTCATAGAACCAAAACTGACCACGCATAGAGTTTTTTTTACTTTTGAAAAAACAACAAATTTTAAATTATTTAAAATAGCATTTTAAAAAGTCGCATTTTTGCTCGAGTTTCGGTCAAATAAACCCCTCAAATTCTATTTTCCCCCACTTATATACATTTTCTGAAAGTTTTCAATGTCCACTTTACGACAAAAAAAAACATTTTGCTATATATTTTTGTTATCGAGTTATGAATGAAAATGTAGCAAAAATAAGCAAAATTTTCGTTTTGAGCCAAAACTGCGGTCTGAAATTTTTCATTTTTCCCAAAATAATTAATATCTTCGAAACTATTAGCACCACCGGAATCATTAATATCTTAAAATTTGCATCGTAATCTCCCCCACAAAATTCCATAAAAATCTAATTTTGTACCAAAATTTTAATTTATTGAACCGATTTTAACCAATTGTAAATTTGAAACGCCCCACATTTAAACTATTTTAGTTTAAGGATTAGAAAATGTTTTTATCCAGGAGCAAGCGTAATGTATCTGCAAAAATAACGTTAATAAAATAAAGCCAAGTAAAAAAACTAAGAAACTGTGATGAACCTATTCGACCACGAAGTATTCTCGTGTAAAATTTTCTTTAAGATAAATTTTCTTGACGATTAATTTTCCTGGTAATAAATGTGGAGCTTAAACAACTTTCTTATGAAAAGCATTTTTTTATTTAAAATTATAAGAAATAAAAGTGGGTGAATAAAAAGTTTATTAATTAAAATGCTATTAATAAAATAAAAAATCCAAAATTGGCATTAAAATTATAATTAATTAATGAAAGAAATTGTAGTCTTAATGATGATAGAGCTGATTGAACTCGAAAGTATTGATGTAAATAACTTTTAATTATAGTTTGGTATATTTTATTTACATTATAAAAGTTTTGATGAAAGGACGATTGTAATAAGTTTTAATTTGTTATTGACGTGAAAAGTCACGCACTCATGATCGTAATTATTGAAAATTGATAATTTTCGTAAAGCATGAAAGGCAAGTGGATAAACAAGGGCTGTAGTTAAAGAGCAGAGAGCAAAAAATGGAGTCATTATTTAACGTCTCGTCAGAAATGGGCTTTATAAAACACTTTAAAGAATCATTAAGAATTTTTTTAATGAACTTTCGACAATCTAGAGACGCGATTAAAATGTCCACCCCCTCTTCTTGATATTCTCGACAATCGCTGTGAGCTGAAACGAGGTTAAATTACAATTGGAGTATGAAACGGAAATACAAATTGGAAAAGCTGTATCGGGGGTTGCCCACTTGTTCGGAATATTCGGAATTATAATTTGGACGTTTATAAAAAACATAGCGATTTAATTGGTTGGAGCATGACCTAAATAAACGTAACGGAGGATTAATGTGAACACGAAAGGACGAATTAAACTAAAATTAACAGAGGATGTCGCCCAGTTTGACAATTACCCCGTTGCAATGTTTAATTAGAGTGGTTAGATTAAAACAACAATAAATCAAATTTGCGATTTAAGCTTCTCAAGAGGAGTAATGTAATAAAAAGCAGACAAATTCACTAACAAAAAAAACAAACTTGTCTGTCCTTCCGGCTTTGTGTAAAAGAAGCGGCCCGGATAAGGACGGATTGTGCAAACATAATTTTCGCAAAGAAGATGCGAGTTTCTAAACAAAACTGTTGACTTTGCATTATGTAGAGTTCCACGCTAGAAAAAACTTAAAAAATTCAAACGGGAATAATAAATCAGTTCCTTTATGTGTACGATTTGCGCCAGGATTTAATTGTGATTGTTCCGATGGTTTTCGTTTTGGAAATCCGCAATGAGAATTTCGTTTTTGTTTTGAGAATGTTGAGGTGGAAAATCGATACATCGTACAATGTTATCCTGATTCATAGGGGAAATTGTGCAGTCGTCCGATCGTCACCAAAGCAGCGCCGCAATTTGCTCCCAGAATAATTAGAAATACGTATTTATGCATAACGATGTTTATGCCATTATGTGCGGTAATTGCTCGATTTAATTTAATCCTAATTGAATGCGCAATTGTGCCGCGCAACGTACCAGTTGTTGCGAAAATAAATCAAAAATTTATAGCTTCGTCGAGACAATGGTGCGCATTTTTCAGCTGTCTTCCTCCCTACATCAGCTAAAATGAATAAAAAAAACATCAGACATGCAAGCAGATAAACTGGCGTAAATATTTTTCACTTCTTGCTTGCATTGAACATTGACACTTGAAATGGATGAATTTGCACCAAACTTCCATCGCTTTTCATCGCAAATAATGAACACTTCCATTTACAATGTTATTTATTTCATAATAAAAGCATCAATGTTTTACATTACTGCAAATAATACTACATGTTTAAATTTCATATTTTACAAAACCACCAACTAAATTACTTGCAAATATTTATAGACTAACGCGCCAATTATTTATACAAATGTCAATTAACTTATCCACATACTTAAACACACAATAATTATAATGTTTTTTTTTAAACCATCAAACAACTTTTGTACCAAAAAACTATGCGAAAATATCAATTTTAATTCACAACTTTTTCAATTATATTTCGTTACTATTTTAATGGAAACTGTAGGTGAACTAAAAAGCAATTTTAATAGGAACGTACTTTTGTGAGTCGCAAATTATAAATTTTAATTAAAGATCTTTTAGTTGGACCAACGTTGACAGCACATAACGGAATTAATATGAATTATAAAGAGAAAAGATGTTAGAAGTTGGGCTAAGTGAATTTTAAAATTCTTGGCAAGATTTAATCACTAAACCGACAATATTTTAATAATTTTTTAACGAGTTCCTTTGCGTTCATTTCTACAAAAGAGTTTTTTATATTTGTTATAAAATTTAAATAAGAAGGAGCAACAAAAAATGAAATACGAGTAGATTTAATGAAAAACTACGATACTAGTATAAATCCTTTGAGATAAATTTCCCTTTGCTGTTTAAAAATTTAGATCATTTTAAAGTCTGCAGTTTTCCTGCTGTTGAACTAATTACTACACCACCCTTTTTATAAAATTATTAATAAACAAGTTTCACAGGGAGAAATTTTCCTGTCATAAAATTACTTCATTAAAAATTTTTCCTATGACGAATTTAATCGTATGTGTCCGCGGGACACGCAAAGCTCGTCCCACAAACCTACATGCTCGCCACAAAAAAATCTTTTACTCCAAATAAAACATCCTATTTTTTCTTCAAATTTTTAAAATAGAAATATAATAAATAATTAAAATTTTACATTCAATTTTCATACAACACACAATACAATGTTAGTGTATATTGGATTGCCTAAAATTTATTTCTATTCCGCCCTTTTATTCCTTATCAGTGCAAAGTAGTAATTTCTACTCCTATGCAGTACAAAGTGGCCATCGAATGAACGAAAATAAAAAGTGACATTTTAAAGCCTCTCAAACGTCATAGATACTGTACTTTAATGACGTTTGAAGAAATTATATTTCACAACTTGTGAAGATTCACGTAAGGCTGTACTTTATTGACATTTGAAGTTTGAAGAAAATAGCTATTTTTAGTACAAGTGAGCAAAGTGTATGATTTTATCATGAGTTTCATTGTTCACACAATCAAACGTATGATAAAATCAATTTGCTGTAACGTGTGCTAAACCGGGTTGTTTCCATTTTCTAAAAATAATAAATAATATGTATTTTAGTTACATTTTCTAATTTTTGGAAAATTTTATTTGCCTTTCCAAAATACCAGGAGGAGTTTCTTGATTTTCCATATTTATATTAATTCAGTTTTCATATTAAATTTGAAAATTTTTATGTCAACCTACGTTTGCGTGTGAAGAATTTAACCACAGAATTGTTATTTGTTTGAATAAAATATTAAATTAAATATTTCTTATAACTTATATGACTATATTTTCTTTGAAATAACTCAAATGCTTTTTAAATTGTTGTTATGCAACCAATATTGCACTTTTTTCAACTCATTTGAGAGGGCAAAAGATTTTAGCTCACTTGTGGTTAAAAAACTTTAAGTATTACAAGAATAACGGTTTTTTTTTAATACTAGTTAATATTGAATTTGAAAATGTATTTCTATAAGCACACAAATTTTAATAATTTTAATTTCAGAAAGAAAAAACAAATGGAGCATTATTATTTTTTATTGTGATGCGAAGAGAGTTTTTATTTCATACATTGTGGCATTTGTACTTATCTGTTATATGAATTGACGTTTCCAGCAATATTGATTAAATTTTAATCTCATTCAAAATTTTTGTTTGCATTTAATGCATAATAGTCTAAACTCGGAATTGATCATCATGAATATATTAAAAATTCAGGCATGTTTTATAATATTTTCGTTTTATGCTTGCAGTTATATATTTTTCAAATGTAAAATTACATCAATTTAAATTTTTCATTGTTGGGTTTTGCCTTTCAGTATTTTTAATAAAATTAAATGTATTTATACAGGGTGCTGAAAAAGTCACAAATACGCTTTTTCCAGCTCCCTGTATAAATGAATAAATTACTAAGTAGGGTTTAAAATAAGATTTTCGTATTTCTAGTAAAGTTGGTTTGAGAATATCGTTCGGTAGATACAAATAGCTTTTTATATCACCTCCCTTTCTCCCATTAAATTCCGTGTTCGGAGTGACACCTGAGAAATTAGATAATGTGTTTAGGTGTTTGTCAACAGTAACAGCTTTATACCTTTACAAAATTTGACTACGAATCAATAATTAAGGTAATAAATAAAATTGCATGCATTATATTATATGTATTGTTATGGCCGTCATTAAAAATTTAAATTATTGTTGGTGTAAAAATGATAATAGGTAAAGTTAATAACATTGATGGTATCCTTCCGGAAATGCAGAGCGCTTTCCGCATGGGAAAACCCGCGTCGCGCTTTCCAAATAAAAAATTATGATCGATTTGGGTCGGGCATTGTTCGGAAGAGGATTGTTATTGGGTGCGTTGTTTACCACATGCAATAAACGTCGAAGGGCTTATTTTATTTATATTTCGGCGATACGTCCTGACAATCCTTAATCGTCGTCCTGGACTGCTGGAACTTTGCCATCCCCACACCAAAACCCCCATATATACCACATTACATGCAAAACATGATTCATATCGTGTATTACAAACGCATTTCGTGACATATATGATGTTATTTTTTATAAATACTTTAGACATAAATCAATCTTTAATTTAAACTACCCTTCTTACTTACAATAATGCAGTTGTTATACATTTTAATCACAAAATTTCCATGACTATATATGATAATATTACAAACTATTTACTATCTTTTGTGATGATTTGGTGTTTCCTCAGGGTTCTGTACTGGGACCAACATTTTAAAAACTTGATTAAAAACTTAAAAACTGCTAGTTCCAATGCAAAAAAAATTTGTCGACTATCGCCTTAATCTTTAGTTTAAACTACCCTTCTTACTCACATTAATGCAGTTGTTATAAATTTTAATTACAAAATATACGCACCATAACTTTAATTAAACCTCATTTTATAGCACGTTTAAATAGTGTAATCTGTAAGTAAAATTTGCGGCCCACTTAAAAAAGTTTTAATTGTTGTACGGGCAAAGGGAATTAACTTTTAGTGTCGCGAACTAAACGTGGATTAAATTAATCCAGAAACAGGTTTAAATTAGATCCGAGGCTACTGTAGAAATATACCTTTGATTCCCTCAGTAAACTCATTAATCTAATTTATAAATTTGAGCAGTCGTTTTTATCATTTGTGTTCAATAAAAAGCGTGCTTAAATTACAAAATAATTGCAGTGCGACAATACAATAATTAAAGCACCAAAAAATTTACATATTTATAACCATGTTTGCATATTAATTAAAGCTCAAATTCAAGTTTTAGCAAAAAGCAAATTTTATTTAATAATGTAGAATGATTAAATACAGCTAGAGCTTCGTATAAAATTTATGACCTTATTTTAAGCTTTTTAACTAGAAAACACGTTTTAACTAAAAACTACAAAAAAACTTGAAAATAAATGTAAAAATTATATTGAAACGTGATAAATTACCTTAAATTTTTTAAAAAACTAATATTTAAATTCAGTGCGTTAAAGTGGATTTTTAAATAAATTTAAAACTTTTATAAAATCGGATTATTGATTTCATCTACGTGTTTGCATATTATAGTTTGAAAACTCTATTATGAAAGTCTCGAGTTTTTTTAATAAAATTTCATCCCTACTTAACCTAATAGGGATATTTACAAGCCACTTTTCTTAGTTGAGAAATTAAAACGTTTCTAAAGAGATGATGGCGCTTATTTTTATGCAAAAGCTGCTTTAATTAGTAATATTAAATTTATTTCGCAATCTTCTCGAGCTTTTTCTTAATAAAAAAAACTCGTTTCGTAATTTATACTTTTTCATTCCATTGCGTATCAAATGAAATAAAAACAGTCCTTTTCAAAGGAAGTAGGGGAGATATTAGGTATAAAAGATATAATTATATGAAAATATTATTCCCGCGTTTAATTCGAAATAAGTCACACATTATGCATTTTTAATTAAAAGGAATAATTACAAAAAAAAGGATAATGCTTTCTATTTGTAAAAAAATATTATTTAAGGATTTTTTATGGGTTTATTATGTACATAAACCTTTATTTTTGGAATATCATAAATATTTAAATGTAATCAGTAATCACACTTTAAAAAGCTTCATTAATTTTTTATGACCATGGCGTATGTTAAAATATTCTAGTAAATTCGAGTGGATACACTTTTAATTTAAAATCTAATATAAATAAAGAAGTAATGAAATTAATTTTCCACGTATAAGAAATTGGAAAATTCTTACTCAATTCGCTATGCATTTATCAATTTGCTTTATTATTTAATATAAAGTGCATTTCTATTAAATGTTCTTGAAATTCTCGTTTAAATTATGTTTTGATGCACAAAAAGCATGCAATTTTACAAATAATATTTTTAGAATTTAATACCTCATCCTATTCCCAGAGTTGCATTTTAGTTAAAGGGAATAAATGCATTGAAAGCAAAAATTAATTCTTTGTTGTGTAAAGAAAATTCAGTGAAATAATTTATTCAGTTTCTTCAGGTAAAAGTAATTGAATTTATAAATTTTATGTTAACGAATTGGATCTTATCTAAAGTGATTTGTAAGGCTTTTTATACACTGGTGATTTCGAAGTTGAAATTTGAATATGAATACTAATATCTTCTAGGAACAATGAAAATTTTATTAAGGGACGCGGAAAATGTATAAAAAAATGAGGAAAATTTAAGTTTCCTTTAACTTTAACCCAAGAGTTCTAGATTATTGATAAACTACAAATACACTGGCTAACAAAAATAAATCTTTTGTGTGTCTGTTTTCAAGTACTCAAAAAATTTTTTGATAAACGCGTAATTTCAATTATTCATAAAATTTAAGCGCCATGCAATTTTAAGCAACCACAGTAGGTTTTTCAAATTTATTATGAAAGTTACTGGAGTTGAAAACTTTAAAAAAGAAAACTATAATCTGATTCAGTTTTTCCAAAATATATCCAAGAAATGATAAGCAACATTTGATTTTCAAGTGGCTACACGAGTACAAAAAAATAATATTAAAAACAATACGAGGGGTCCCATTTTAACTTCAAAATGAAGTTTTTCTAAAAAAGTAGATGATATTCTGAACAAAAAAAATTCGGCTTCCAAAAAAGTTGCAGCAAGTTTAAAATTTAAATTTTTTGATGAATTGAACCCTATAGTAATTCAGAACCCAAAATATTGTGCGAAAAACTTTTTTTACGCCGGTGTCTCTCGGAACGGAACCCCGGCGTAAAACGACGTTTACCTGTATTATAATTTATTCTTCGGTATAAATTTAGTAATTAAAGTGAGACTTGTAACAAAACCATAGGAAAATTCTGGGATTGGTATTAATTAAATTATAAAAGTTATTTCAATGTTTATTAAATAAAGTGGTAGATTTAAATTATACCATAATTGTTTAATTATAATTTAGAATAAGTAAGGCAAAATGTAAAGCTGTAATACTTTCGAATTGTAGCGAATTTTAAACCTGCAAAATAGTAATTTAATTGCTTAAATTTAAATCGCTAGTTTATTAGTTTAAAAACTAATTAAGCACAAAAGTTGATTAATTAAATGAACGGATTTTGTCGTCCCTAAATTTCCACGTCGGGAATTCCTGGGAGACGTTTTTGAATAGTGCGTTATCCCGCATTATCCTTTACAAACTAAGGTGGATACTGTGGATATGGTGGCGCTTTTAACCTGAATACGTTATTTTGCTTCTCTCGCATTAAGT
This sequence comes from Stenus bimaculatus, assembly GCA_963971135.1. NCBI lineage: Eukaryota > Metazoa > Arthropoda > Insecta > Coleoptera > Staphylinidae > Stenus > Stenus bimaculatus. Next base: position 51,293,230 of record OZ020183.1, on the reverse strand, counting down.
TAAGCTAGGAATAAAAGAAAAATCCCAGTAAATTGCTTAAAAACACACACAAAAGGAGAAAGGAAAACTTTTCCGCAAGGAAAATAAACAACAAAACTAGTTCATCTTAAAATTCATCTAATCCGGATTGAGTTACAACGAGTAAATTAATTCTTTTCAACAAAACTAATTAATTATAAATAAAGTGCGTTATTTTCCTCTATCGTATATTAATGTCCATAAATTCAGGCACCCGAAGCATATAACGAGTTTAATCAAAGCAGGATTGTATTGTGACTTCGATCAGAACACAAACTTTGACAAAATTTATATGGGAATTATTGTGTAGCTGATTAAAGACACCGAGTTAATCCAGCGGTATACAAATAACAACCACTGAAACGGTTGCTGGTTGTCAGGGTCCGCAAACACTACAAACTTCTTGAGTGGAAAAGTAAATTTGCGCAAAAGGCAAACCTAATACATATTAACAGTGAATTCGACCCAGCGGGGATAATAGCCCAGCCTTATTTGCAAGTTGCAATTTAATTCCATTTTAAAGTGTTACCTTACATCTCCCTCAGCGGAACAAATACTAAACAGAAACTAAAACCATTCAGCTCATCCCTACAATAAACATAATGAACATTTAAACAAACAGCTTAGTGAAAACTACAACAGTTAAATCGCAAATTAATTTCGGGCAATAAATAATTTTTGTGTATTTTACGGGATATATTTTATCCTTTATCCTCGAGCCTTCAAGCCACAACAATTCCAAATACTAATCTACTTTCAGTAATCTAAATCTAAATACTTGACTGGAGAGAACAGAGAATCGCTTTTGTATTTTATGAAACATCCAAAATAAGCAAAATCTGAAATTTTACTTAGATTATATTAACGGAATGATTAATTAAATAGATTAGATAAGATTTATTAAAAAACCTTTTATTTATGAGACATGCTTTCAGGGATTTTACAAAAAGTATTATGAATAATTATTTATGAGATTAAATTTATATTATCTTGGCTTGTTTACGGAAACTACACGGATTTTTTGCGATTAGTTTTTCTGCAATTACTTTTCCTGCCAACAAATTTTCCATCATAAAGCCATATTTTGAAAAAAAAAACATTCTTAAAAAGTTATTTTTTGCTATCGTCCAAAGTTTAAAAAATCGCAAACCCACATTTATATTTTCCTAGAATGAGGATTCCAGCAATTTTGACTTTGTCCACCTAATCCTATTTTTTTGAATATGAGACCTTGACCAAAGGAAATATTTTTATTAGCCATTTCGTAAACTGGAAGCATGCAAAAGTAGTGACGGCCGATTTTTATACATATATATACGTCTTTGTCTATGAAAATATGTGTTGAGTGTCGAATGTCTATGAAAAGGTAATCTTTATAAAACGTTTATGCTGATGAAAAAGTAGTGTCGAGGAACCGTCTTTGTCTCTGAAAAAGTGTGTTGAATGTCGATGAAAAGGTAATGTCCATGGAACGTCTGGGTCGATGAAACAGATGTTGATGAAAAGGTAATGTCAATTGAACGCCAGTGTCAATGAAAAAGTAGAGCCGATGAATGGTCTTTTTCTATGTAAATGTGTGACGAGTACCGAATGTCTATGAAATGGTAATGTCGTTGAAACGTCTGTGCTGATGAAAAAGTAGTGTCGATGTCGATGAAACATCTGTTGTTGATGAAAAAGTAGAGCGATGAACCGTCTTTGTCGCTGAAAAGGTGTGTCGATAACAAGGTAGTCTAGAAGCAGCAATTGTCAATGAAAGTTAATCTCAATTGAACATTTGTGTCGATGAAAAAGGAGTTTTTATGAAACGTCTTTGTTTATGAAAATGAGTGACGACTGTCGAATGTCTATGAACAGGTAATACTGGTGAAACCTTTATGCTGATGAAAAAGTAGTGTTAATGTCGATGAAACGTCTGGGTCGATGAAACAGTTGTCGATAAAAAAGTAATATCAATTGATCGTCTGTGTCGATGCATTAGTATCAATAAAACGTCTTTGTCTATGCAAATGTGTGATGAGTATCGAATGTCTATGAAAAGCTTATGTCGATGAAAACCGTTTCATCCTATGCTGATGAAAAGGTAGTGTCGATTAAAAGATATTGCCGATGAAACATCTGTTGCCGATGAAGACGTAGAGTCGATGAACAGTCTATGTCGCAGAAGAGGTGTGTTGATGGAAAAGTAGTGTCGATGAAACAGTTGTCGATGAAAATGTCAATTGAAGATCTTGTTAAAAGAATCTTTGGATTGATGCCGGTGCTATCTGTTGGTTCAACATCAACTACTACTGATGCCCTTATCTTAGTGTCAATGATATGAAGTGTCGATGAAGTGGTAGCATACATGCAATTAAGTCAGAATGGGATAAAAAATTTAAGAAAAACAATATAATTTTAGATTTTTTTATAAATTTAATAAACGTTTTAAATGTGAAACTACTTTTATTTTTAACCAATATGATTTGATGGTTGTAAGTAACGTTTATATTGTGGTAAGAATTTATACGTAGTTTATTACAGTACCTTTTTCTATAATTGCAGAGTTGGGTAATAATTTTGATTGAAGCTTCAATGAAACGCTATAAATTTCTATTTCTTTTTATGCTTGTTATGAATTCTAAAACAATGTTTTAGGTATTGGATGAATGAAAGAAAGAAATATAAAAGCAACCACATAATATTATCCCTTTGCTAAAGTAAGGTAGGGGATAAAGGAGGATGCTCATAAAGTAGCGTGGATGTATTTGTGAAACTACTAGTTACATACGACACGAAGATGAATGTTGAGCGTTCCTGTATAAGTTATGTTAAGCTCCTACTTCGCGCAAACCTACCCTGTTTAAATTATTACAGTTCTCAACTAATACGAAACAAACACAGCGACATTTTATAGATATAAATGATCCCTTTTAATTTTTAAGCACCATTATTAACGTGTGATTTAGTTGAGTACGAAAAGGTAACTTGCTCGGTAATAAAAAAAACTATCAAATTAGGAAAACAGTAAAATCTGCTAACGTAGCATAATAACGATAGGAATTAAGAGTTCGTCGCCGTAGGACAAACCCGAAGCCTAATTTAAGTAAAACCTATGACCCTAATCCGGGGTCAACACACGCTGTTCAGGACTACCCGGAACGTCCCTACAAATCACATTTCGACCCGCAAAATAAAGGATGGAATGTGCTTCAATATCAACAATGCAAATTCTCCTAATCTAATATACAATACTATACATTATCACCACAGAAAGGTATTTTAACTAATAGTTTTTTTTTCAAAACTAAAGCTAAAGCATACTTGCTTCTAATAAATATATTGATATTAACAAATACATATATTCAGGAAGTATTTTTTGAAATTACTTTTCAAAAAAGTTCCTACGAGGAAAATATTACTTAAATAATCCTATTTTATAGGAAATTGTCTAAATTTTATAGTGGAACTATTTTTTTAAGTCTACCCTCAGTTGAAATGTCATTTTTTGGCATTCAAAATGCATACAAAGTTTTTATCAAAAACATCATTTTAAATAAAAGCGTTATAAAAATTTTAAATGGGATTTCAAAAAAGGTCTCATTGCGAATTTGATTTTTTAAATGATCCATTTTATAGAAAGTTAACCAAATTTTATAATAAGACTTATTTTATAATCACATCTTTACTATAAATACCATGTTCAGGTCATCAAAGTACAATTAAAATTTTTCCCAAAAAACTTTAACTTCAATTGGTTATATTATATTTATTTTTTGGCCCATGATTGATTTTAGACTTTCGTATTATAGATTATACCTTAATTTAAACTTAAAAATGTTGTTAGAATTTTATCGAAACTAGCAGTTTTTAATTAAGTTTTTAGAATTTTTTTATACCAAAAAATGAGTATTTTTTATAATCATTTTTCAAAAAAGTTTCTATGAGAAAAATATAATTTAAATAAGTCTATTTTGTAGGAAATTGTCTAAATTTTTTAATGAAACTAATTTTGTAAGTCTAACTTTAGTGGAAATGTCATTTTTGGGCGTTCAAAAGTGCTACAAAAAAATAAGAGCTTCTATGATGGGTCTCTTTCTTGTTCACACGATGAAGAATTGCAAAATATGGAACATCTTTAAATTTGCCCTCAACTTTGAATATTTAAAAAAATAAATCTGAATTGTGTGAATTTTTGGTCTGGTATTATTTAACTGCATAATTTATTTATTTCTAAAATATCATTTATTGGAAATGATGTTATCAAGGGTTTTTATGTATTTTAAGTTTGTTTTTTGTATGCATTTCTATATACGGAATCGATGAGGCAATAGGAGTAATACTAAATATTTAGTATTTAGATTAGATTTTCATGTAAAGCGAGATGTGTTTTTCCTCGCTTTTCTCAACTTGGCATGTAATGTGGCAATGGCCTGTAAAGAAGCTTGTCACTTATTTTTAGCTTGAATTTTTAAATTTATCAATGTTTTTGCTGTTATTAAATTTCCGTAAATTTCACTTGAGTAGATATGATTGTTTCACCACCACTTTACATCGTAACACATGCATTTTCTCATACTACACTTTTGTTAAAAAAAGTAGTTATAGTAAAAATAAAATTCACTCTAAAAGTTTATTACTTGAAACAAGTAGAGTTTATTTATAAGAAAAGAAGATTTGAATATTTGAATAAATGAATAAACGTTAAAACTAAGATAATAAATAAAAATATGCACGGTGTTAATTAAAAGAGGTTGTTATTGTTAATTACTCTTGCTTTACTTAATATGCTATAAGCTAGAAGAATAAAGATGTAATCTAGTTTTAATTAAAACTCATCCTAATACCTGCATAACGTGAAATTATAAACTTACAAGATTTTACGCAAGGTTTTAACGACAGCTTGTGTAATTACGGTGACAAAAGCACCTCTAATAAAGGTCTCGTGTGTGCCATGTACAAATACAAGGCCCAAAAATCATAGAAAGAGCCGAAAGGCACATCTGGCGCACTGGCAACCTGTTCGCACGGCTAAGAATTATAAACGATAAGCGTTTTATCGTAAATTACGCCTTTAACGTGCTAGGGTGGTGGCTTTAATTTTACTAGCAGGGATGATGACTTAGATTAAAAAACGAAGAGGGTTGTTACAGATATCTTTTTTAATCGCCGAGTTGTAAAAAATAATTGGAGCTTAACTTTTCCAATTTTAAATTAAAGTACAATTTATCTTAGCTTTTGTTTGTTAATTTTTGTATTTAAATTTTGAGAAAATTAAAAACCAATTTAAATAGACTCTTCTAAAAAAGCGATTAATAAATACTCCTAGTAATTACTCATTGAAATTATAAAATGTAAAGGAAAATAAGTCGGTGAATACATAATGCGGAAAACAATTTTCCTGTGTTGAAAAACATGGCACTTAGCATAGAAAGTATTCCAATAATACTTATTGTGTGTATGACTATTCCTTATTCAAGACGAAGAGGACATGAAAGGTTTAATGGATTTTTAAATTATGATATGAAAATATCTGGGATTTTATTAAAGCTATTGCTTTAAATTTACATGCTTTTATTATTTGGATGAACGAGCTTTAAATAAAGATTTTCAGGCCGAATAAAGGGCTTTTAGGTAATGAAAAGCGAAACGTACTCGAAGGTATAATCGAAATTCCGTGTATTGTTTTAAGAAGTAAGTCAAGAGGGGCAACAATAGAAAGAGCCGCTTATGATGTACAATAAACTTTTATATCATGAGTTCATGAGAGCTTTTACTTATCTTGAATAAAATTATTCCAACGTATGTGTGAATTAACATTTTGCAAGAGCTTTTAGTTGGAAGCCAAAAGTGCGAATTCCTTTAATTTATCTCTCTCTTCCCACATAATGCGCGCATACAAAGTGCAATTTTAATTAAAACGCCTCAATTTATATCCTTGCTTGTAATAACAACTGTTAAAAATTCCTCCGAACCAGAAACGCATGAAATGATTTAATTATGCAAATGTCAGGTTACTAAATTAAAATTCTCCAAAACCCACGAAATTATTTGTTATGTACGCCTATAATCAGCAAAATTAAGTGCATTAGTTGCGGAAACGCAATATTTACCAGCTAATTCATCGTTCAACTAACAGATATACAAATTGTCACATCTGTTGCACCCTATTTCAGTATGTAGTTCATTAATTAACCATACCGCGTACTATACATGTTCCAGATGATAATGCTTTAGTTTTTCATCATTAACATTTCATATCAATAAAGAACAACCCCAAATGTTTTAATTACCCTAATTTATAATTACCAAAACATACTCCAAGTTCTTCCACTAATTATTTTGATTTATTTAAATTACTGTAGGTAATCATTTGAAAACGATTCACCCTAAATAACTTCAGTTTGATGAGATATCTAAATATTCGACAAAACAGGTTAATTTTTTTTAGGAAAGGGAAAAGTTTTTTTATTAAAGGTCCAAATTTATTCAAATCGATTCTTTTCTTTTAAAGCTAATTCCCCGACCCTTCTCTATAATTTTTTACAAGCTACAAAAACGGTAGTATCTTCTAAACTACTGGTCGTAGCGCAAATATTTTTAGTTCTCCTTAATCAGCAGACCAAAATCTATAAATATAGCGTATCAGTCAGGTGTTACAACAAATTCATCGAAAGATATTATAAGTAAAGAGGCTTATGTGCTTTTTTATGAGCGAGAGGGAAGACTGATGTTGAATACTTGTTAATTTTTTTAGTATTAGTATTATTTTTATATTTTCTTTAATTATGATTGACAGAACTGCCACTGTATTTAATGTAAGACGTCCAGATGTAAGCCACAAATACGTAATAGAAATGTTGTAAAAAAATTTCGAACTGGTTCTGTTTTAAATAATAAGAGACAAGATACAATATTAGTGAACGAAGAGATGCAAATTGAATTCTATGGCGTTTTGGAATAGATCCTAATAACTCGATTCGAAAAGTATCAAAGACAGTTAGAAAGAAAATTACTACAAATAAACAAATTTCATCTTTACATAAGGGTGCCCACATAGCCATCATGCATAAAGCAGTGCCTTAAATGAAAGCATTAATGTAGAGCAGTCATGAAAAAGCATCGGAGTGAGGCAAGGTACACATGCCGAGCATGCATGAAGTGCCGACAATCGGAATAAAATTGACCATTTTTAAGAATGATTTTTCAGAGCGTTAGCATACTTTAAAAAATTTAAAACTCATACGCCTCTTAGAATGTACATCCCCTTTTATGACGGAACTCGAATTTTTAAAATCGAGACACTTAAAAACAATTGTACTTAAAACACCACCTGAAGGTATTCAAGAAATGAGAAATTGTGAAGGTTGTAGGGACATTTCTCGAAAAAAAAATTGCAAAAGTTAGAAACCAGTTTGTAAATAGACTGTATTATTGTATGCAAAGAAATGGTGCACATTTTAAACTTTTAATTAAATTAATATTTAATTTGTTTACTCTGTATTAAAAAATAGACTTTTGTAAGGTATTATCTCTTATGATATTGCATTTTTATTCTGCTATATCAAGCTGAAATTATTTAGTGTGAATCGTTTTTATATGATCACCCTGTATAATATTTAAATATAATTCTTTCAGAAATACATAATATAGTGCTTTCTGAAAGGGTATACGTGGGGTATGATTTAATGGCTTCGCTTTAGAGCCAGTGCCAACTTTTAATTTATTCCTGTCGAATATGGCAGAAGAGCAATGGCATAAAAAGAAACAGATGAAAATGGCCAAAGTTTAAATGAAGTCTTTTGATGTAATGTCTCAGATAGGTTACCTGTGCAGAAATAGCTTTCCAAGGACTAAACTTTAAATTAAACGCCAGATTAAAGCAGTAAACAATAAAATTGTTACGTTAAAGTTATATTTTATTCTTAAAATTAAATTTATTAGCGAATTTTTGAGGTGGATCAAAGTGATGATGGGGCAAGGACCTTCGAGTTTGCTCGAGGATAAAAAAGAATGGCCGAACACTGTCGTCTATAAAATGACATGTTTGATAAATTTACTGTGTTCACTATCAATTCCCACTCAATAGCCCATGATAGTTTATTTTTCCCAAATCGACAACAGGCTTATATTAGTAAATGTTTTTTTCACGAAACAAAAAGTGGATTTATGCGTCCACATTTAATAATAAATTTTAAGATTTAATTATTTTAAGATTTAATATTTAAGAAAATATTTGTATTATGTAAAAAGGACAAAAATATGGGCAATAAATGTAGGCGTCTTTTTTTTTATTGCACAACCCAAATTAATCTGCCTAAATTCTAATTAATTAATTAATTAACAAAATCAAATTCGCTGTAATGAAAATACAAGCGCGTGATGCATTTTAGAAAATTTGCAGGTCAACGTAGTAATATTTAACAACTTATTTTGAACCCCTTTATTAATTAACCCAAAATTAAATACAAGTCTGCAATTAATAAAAAATTAAAAATTTTAGAATTCAAGACTCGACATTTTGGCAATATTTTGTTTTTCAAAATTCAAAAAAACTTATGCGTGGGGGGTTTTGGTTCTAAGAGTAGATTCAGTGGAGTTTTTAAAAATGAAAATTCGTTAAAAAATGGGGGGCTGGGAGCCGCCCACTCCCAAATTCGAAAATTCTGCTTTATTTTCTCAACCCTTTGAGTATAAAAACAAAGACGAGCCAATACACTTCAGAAATTACTCCTTTTAATGAAAATGAAACGAAATGTAAAATATTTTAAAAACTGTGACCTCCACTGAGGTTTAAGTCCGACCACGTTTTTTTTTACATTTTACGATTGATTTTTTTATGAAGCAAATGACATAAATTTTTAACTGTCGATTTTTTTGCTTATAAATAACCGGAAAAAATAGAAGAGAAATCGACCATTTTTTTCAAAGTCTTAGGGTGCTTCGAAAATTTTAAAATTCGAACCCCACTTGGAATTGATATTTCCATTAGAGTCTAACGTCTAATAATAAGACTTTTCCAATAAATTTTTTTTAGGCTAAAAACTCCGAGAGTAAAGATGTTCCCATAAAATATTTGTATTATCAGGTGCGGTCATAAAACGAGAGCAAAGACGCGATGTCCATTTTTTGCGTATGATGAATTTGGGCTAATGTACTTACAAATAATTCAGTGTGTAGTAAAGTACGTTTTCTTGTCATAAATCGTTGATATCATTGGTATTTCCTAAAAGTATTCCATGAATGATTAATGCGGCTTTTATAGCGACCATAAATCGCCATTAATTGTTAACCGATGTTGACACTTTATTTAACGTTCATGAAAATACAATTAGATCCTTTTTGTATTTATACCGAGGGTAATGTGACAAAATTTTCCACAAACTGCACATCTCTCAGGAATAGGTTGGCTAAAAATGTTTCTGGTGTAATAAATTGGGACAGTAAGTTGTGGGGCTTGAAGAAGAGGAGTAGCATTGTATTTTCATCCCATTTTCCACGCGCAGATTTATCGAGTGTTGTATCATCCTGTTCCTTTTTCCACAATTTGCTGTTTTGTGGGGTTGAAGCCCGTGGAAAATTCTTGCGTATATCTGAATAGATACAAAGGGATGAAGAGAGAGGGAGTGGTAATAATTTGTGCGTTAATGGCTTAAAAGCCCCTGTTGAAAAAAGCCGCGTTCCTCTGGAAAAGTTAAAGAGCGAAAGGGAGAGTGGACTAATGGTGGCCCGAGTATCTGCAGGAAAAAGGGCTGCTTTTACGATGCTATTTTTTCACGTCCTCCTGGACGAGCAGGAAAAGCGGCTCTACTTATAAATAATTAAACCTCTTATCTGCTTTCAGCTATCTTCCTCCACTAACGCCATAAATTACGAATTTTAATTTTCCTCTATTTTTTATTTACAAACTCGTGCATTCGTAAGTATCAAATTATTTAATTAAAACCTACTGCCGTATTAACCAATTCACATCTTTCTTCATGGCGCCTTGACAGTTTACTTAAACATGTGAAAATGAGGTTAGAGACATGCAAAATTTATGAAACCCTGCACGAAAGTGCGTCGTATATTCAAAATTTGAATACACAAGCATTAGAACGTATGAAGGGAGGAAAAGAAAGGCGAAGAAATAACCAAATTTATAAGAGAGCGTAGGCATCATTTTATCCCTTAATTCAATTCAAGTCGTAAAAAATTCTCAGATATTTACGTGCGGTTTTCAAATCGCGTACACCGCGCTTCTCCTCCATCTTTAGGGAATTTGGCAACTTTGATATTTCTGTCTGGAAGTTTGCTTAGAGAAATCGGAGCTGTTCCGAAGATTAAATCGTTGATTCTTCTCCCACGCAACATACTCCACAATTTCTCCCGAGTTCGTCGAACATGCGCTCAAAATTCCACCAGAAACTCAGCTTTTTTACGGATGAATAATATATATTTCTCTCCAGTCGACAATATATTGCCTTTATTTGAGTTGTTTGCCGTCTGTTTTGCGCCACTGATTATTTCTGCGCCCCTTTCGCCTTTTTCAATCACGATTATTCCTCGACATATTTTTATTTTTGTATCCAAGTGATTTATTACGTACAAAGACCTGCTTCAAGAAATTAAATTATTCAGTTACGCTGCGTAAAAGTGCGTAAGTTTAAGTTAAGGTCCTAATTTATCATAACTCAACGTCAAAAGACTCTCACGAGAATAAAAAGGGCGTGTCGACCAAATTTCTCTTCCTAAAAAAATCACACCCGCCCATCATCAATTTTAAATTGAATACATTAAAAACATCTTCCTTATTATTTAAAGCCTAAAATTTTTAGTCACTCAAACAATTTGGTTGCATGAAATTTGAGAAAATAAGTTTAATTAACGAAAATATTTGTAAAGCTCACTTCTTGCATATGGTTTTAAATTTGTGCTGAGACAGTTGGGGTAAATAGGGTTCCAGTAAGTTTTGAGAGGAAATATTTAAATTAAACCTCCTTAGTCTTCACACCAGAGAGCAATTGAGAAAGTTGCATGGTATTAGGTGACTGACATAATTTCACGATTGCACTCATTCCGCCCTGTCGCTATCCGAATTATATTTGCATAGACACGACTGCAAATAAAGTCGCGACCATTAATTTCCACTGCTACAAAATACGCCCAAACTATCTTCATTCTACATTACATCTAAGCACAGGCATTATTTTGATTTAAACCCTCTACATGTCCTCAATTATGATTATCAAAATTAATGCACTTTAGGAATTACACACCATATAAATATTTATAGGATATTATTCAACGAGAAATGATATTTCCACCACTCTTCTTATTTTTGACATTTCTTGATTTCTTGTATGTAAATTTTAATCCGCAGTTGAAATTACCCATAATCCATTGCTCATTACCCAATAGGTTACCGAGTGATTAATGAAATTACCCATAATCCATTGCTCATTACCCAATCGGTTGGCAATATTGCTTTGAGATAATTGTGATTGGTCCGGACACAGCCCAAGCATGTTGAATAATGTCATAAACATTACTTGGCAAAAAATTCAAACGTAATGAATCGATTATTCAATCGTGGAAAAAATCGTTTATATTTTAAGTGCTCAAAAAACGTGGATGCATTAGATGAAATAGATACCAAACACTGAAGTTTCAAGTTACAAACTGTTGTGCATTAAACTATAAGTTACTTGCATTAAAAGTCATTATAACATAACTTTTATTTATAATTTTCTTCATCATGTTTTAAACATCCCGAAAGTTTTAATAATAAACTCAAAACTTACAGGAGCCCGAAGCACGAAATACAAATTCGCAAATATACTAAAAACTTGATATAAATATAGCGTTGGAAAGTTGATAAAGTGCATCAATATCTTTCATGAAGTGCTGATTTGTCGACACGTTTAGACAATGAAATATTAAAAACGTAAGTTCTCATGTTTTATGCACTTAAACACGATGACTGATATTTATTTTTCACTTGAACTTTATTGGATACTAAAATCGTTCATACTGAATATATCAAATTTAGTAATAGTAAAGAGTAATTTTTTATTTAACATAACATTTGTTATAATGAAAAACCCTTGTGGTTACAACGATTACCTGCAATTTTGTCATAAAAACGGTGTGACGTCTCGGCGCCTAGACTTAAAGTGTGCAAAATTACCAAATTGGTATCGGTTCGATCTCAAGATCCATCATTGCAAAAAAATAACGATTTTTTGATTTACAAAGAAGATACCCGTTATTCGAGACTTTTTTTTGATATCTTGATATTTTATATAAATTTGGGGCCTTTAAATTTGCATTTCGTTTTTCTTGCTTTTTCAACGCGGACTTTCAAAATTCGTAACTTCTGATAGGGGTTGGCTATTACGGTGCGATATTTTTTATTTTGCTTATTACATTAATATTTATCAGCAAAAAAATCGACACTTCAAAATTTACGTTAGTTGCTTCAGAAAAAAATCGAACGTAAAATGATCAAAAAATCGTACAAACGCGGTCGGACTTGAACTCCAGTGGAGGTTTTTAAACATTTTTACATTTCGCTTCATTTTCCTTAAAAGGAGTAATTTATACAGTGTATAGGCTATTTTTTGTTTTTATACTCGAAGGGGTTGGGAAAATAAAGCAGAATTTTTGAATTTAGGTGTGGGCGGTTCCCGTCCGGTCTTTTTTTAACGGATGTTCATTTTTTTTAAACTCTGTTGAATCTACTATTAGAACCAACGTATGGGGTTTTTTGAATTTTGAAAAAACAATCAAAAAATATATTTTTTAAGGTTGCATTTAAAAAATTTTTACACACTAAAAATTGAAAAAAATTCATAACTTTTGAACGAAACATCGTAGAGACTTCATTTTTTTTTTCTTCTTTCTTTATACTTAAAGTATAAATTATTATTTTGGAATTTTTAATTTGAAACGAAACTCACTTGTAAAATATCTAAAACTTTAAATTCAAGTTTTTTGTCCTGTGTAAAACTGTATGAGATAAGAATTGCTTATTCCAACTGATCTGTATAACTCAACTACTTATTCCAAGCTCGAGAAGATCGTAAATTTTTATCCGTTGAAAACTACTAATTCCAATGCAAATCCAAATTGAATATTTAGGGAATGATATTGTTATCATAATATGTTAATTTGTGTGGCACATCTTGAAAGTTCAGGGTGGAATTTGTATACGAGATGAGACCACAACACGTGTATGTATATGTATTGATACGTCTACAAAATGCAAATTTCCTTGCGGCCTTGTTTACATTACAATGTGTCCTTGTTGAGAAGTGTGTTTGACAGACTCATCGATTGATCGAAATTAAATTCTGAATAAATGATATTAAAATTACCATTTAAGCATGTTTTGATTCACCAAAATTCATTATTTTTATAAATTGGAAATAAACAATCCTAACGACTTTATCTCAAAATTGAGTACTCATTAATAAAAGAATTCAGCGAAGTTTCCATATTTACCTGTTTATATATTTCCCTCACAAGTTTCAAAACAAAACAATTTGTGAAGAATTTATGGAGATATGCCAAAACAATCGGCAATATTGAAAATCAAATCAATGGAAAAATAAAGCGAGTAAAATAAATCATGATTTTTAATAATTTTTACTCATGTGTTATATAAGAGATAAAAAGGTTCAAAGGTTGGGATATCAAGAAAGGTATTATGAAATCAAGCTTATGAGATTATGGACCACATTTATTAAATCTTTGGCGAATGGGGTTAAAAGTGAGAACATACGAGGACAGTTCACTAAATTATTACCCAACTTTTGGCTTCCAAGAAAAGTAATACCTGTAGTCCCACTTAGAAAACTTTCAATTATTCATTGCACATACGCACGAATGTAATAAAAAATTCATGAAAACTAATTTTATGCTTTAATAATAATTCTTGCGTTTATTTTAAACCCATAATACTTATTAATTTATGGATTAAATGCTGAATAATTAAATTTGAAAATTGTTTGAGGAAAACAATTTCTAACTTGAAAGTAGAATTTATGTCCCTGCTTTCATATACAAGTTTTTGTTATTAAAATAGCGATTTTTGTTTCACTGAGAGAAATAAATCCGGAAGGAAAAGGAAATATTGCACTCGTAGTGTCGTGATGGGTTTTTTCCGAAAGTCTCCTTGATATATCACCCGCATTCAAGGGTATAAATGCGTCTTCATGGATTCACCAATAAAATTCTTACGAAATGAAAAATGCAACCCCTTCAGCTTCCTATTGCCAATTTGCGTATATTTCTTGCAAAACCAGGAAGCTTGCTACGTAGATTAGTAGTATTTGGATGGTCCCCAGGATTGGGGACTAACAAAATAAGATATATGGTGGGCGAGGGGACAAACAGTGGCTGACTATAAACAAGAGGATGGTCGTTATTTAACGCTTACAGAGTGACCCGAATCTGGATTTGAATACAATTGGATTACTATAATTAACACAAATTGTATCTCCACTGTCGTCTGTTCACGACATATTAGACTCTTCTTGGTTTACACGCTTCCAGCCACATACCTATATCCATTATTCAGTGTCCACTCCCACAAATAAATCATTTATTATTATAATAAAAAACCTTTTTTATTCACCACCATATTTATAAAGAACGCAATATATTTTAATTAGGAGCCTCATTTGTTTTTCTAAATTTCGTTTTTATTCAATTTCTCAGAAAGTATTGGAAACAGCAAGTAAACATTTTTATCGAACATAAAAATCAAAAACAGAAGTATTTTAAGTTTTGATGAAAATCGGTTGAAAAGTTGTTCTAAATTTCGAGTACAAATTCGGCCCTTGAGAGCGTATTTTTGATACCAAATGATCCGATACGTTTTTTGACACAGGAAAGTATTCATTAAATTTCGTTTAATCAAAAATTTCACAGTCATTTTTTCGTCAAAAAATGGGGCTTTCAAATTTTCAATTTTTTGGGTCGTAACTTCTAAACGAAAAGAGATAGAGAAACGATTTTTTTTTGAGTTAAAGCTTACATGAATACCTTTAAAAGAAGCCATCATTGGTTAAAAATCACCGAAGGGTACATGGATAAAAAAAAATTCGAAATATTAGTTTTTGAAAATTTATGATGAGTTGAAATTTAAATTTTTAGTCGAAATTTTAAAAAATCTTTACGTGTTGTCTTAGTACCTAAAAAGCCCTTTCCAACGCATATTTACAATCGTCAATTGGACTTTCAGGTTGAAAAAACACAATTTTGACTTTGGTAGGTCAGTGTGAGGCCAAATGAAAAGATAAAAAATTTGAACCTTCAAACCGTTCTCGCTAAAACAGTCCTTTTAAAGAGGGATTTTTAATTTTTCATCAGGTTTTGGCGTCACTTCGTGTACACCTTTTTTCTACGCTATTTTTATCGATATTTTTCTTCGGTTTTGGATAAAAAAAATTGAAACGCCACTGGACAGTTCTGACAACACAAAGTGTGTTTCTGCATAAATTTAGGATACCTTTAACGACAACATAAGCCACGTTGACTTAAAATCGGTCGTGTCGTTTGGTAGATACGATTTTTTAAATTTCATTAAAAAAAATCAAAAAACCATTTCAAACTGCCCGAAAAAGGGTTACAAATAACTTTTTCAGAATAAAAACCCACCTATGTTTTTTTCGCATATTTCTCATTTATGAAAACGGTATTCGAGATTTTTTCCTACAGGGCCAAGTCTCAAAATGTTTATTGCCGTTTTCTGAGTTTCCTCGCTAAAAAACACGTAATTTTGACTTTTCTAAGAAAAATTCGTCCTAGATTTTGTAAATATGGACGTGAGAATAAAAGGAGCTCGATTTCATCGTTTTGAATTGAAACCTGGCGGAGCTGCGATTTTTCAAAATCGGCAGGGCGGACGCTCGAAAAAAACCGCGAAAAAACAACTTTTTGGGGGGCGTGTTTGTAAGCCTTTCCGTAGTCCAAAAAAACTGTAATTCGGTCAGGTTATAAAATAAACATTACCCTTAAAGACGCCAACAAAATTTAAAAAATGCGTTAAAATATGTACCCGCTGTCGTTATAAAACCAAATTTTGGCGATAACTCGCTCAACGTGGGCAAATAAAGCTCAACATTTTCAGTTGTCGATTTTACACCGATTTAGAAAATTTTATAAAAAGTTTTTTCGGGGAGGAGTTAGAAAAAAACGTTTCGACCACTTTAACATACAAGGTTAGTTTATCATCCATCTACCTAGAAAATTTCCGGACATAATCTTTACTGGATTATTACGCAAAAAATAGTTACTTGACTTCAACAGTCCACGCTCGAAACGGACTCGACTTGAAATCTGGGGCACTTTTTTTCTTTTTTTCTTTTTGTAGATTTGATGATATTTAGATAAGTTTCTCATACTTTTACGAAAATAATTCCTGAAATGAGTAGACAAATGCAAAAAACAAAAAGGACGTAAATAAAATACGCCACGTGAGGTAGGCAGCTAGGAATAAAGTGAACAGGGTGCAATTTAACACTAAGAAAGCGTAGAGCTCGATTCTTCACGCTATGTACTTGACAAGGCCTAAAGGCGTACGTTTTTTTCAAGGCTTGTAATATTTATTCTCTTTCGAAATTAACCTGGAAAGCAATGTTTAAAGGGCCCTCTCATCTAATGTACGTCGCTTTGATGTTCTTACGAAAAATTTAAGCTACGCAATTCAAAAAAAATTAAAAATTAAATTTAATCAGCGAGGGTTACAAGAGGATCACTGATAAATTTTGTTACTATAAATTATTCAGGTTTAAATAACACAATGTACAACCCATTCCAATTTAGTGATTGTGATCACAATGCAAGATAACATGTTTCAAAAATACTAGTGGGAATTGAAAAACGTATATCTAATAATTTTTGTTGATAAAAATGAATGAAAATTAGTGAGGTGGGGGAATAATTAATAAAAACAAGATCAAAGGTTATCTCCTGGTTTTGCAGGTGATATTAATTTTAAACAGTAATATTCCGACTTTAATAGTAATTCCACATGTATTTCCCTTAGAAACTGGGTTATATTTGCTTTGTAAGGTATATAAATAAGGATTAGGGCTTGCTTTAATTATAATAAAAGGGGAATAAAAAAGTGGCTCAATAGGTCTTGTAATGGATGTAGGAAGTAGTCCATATTTTTTCGTTATTTTTTGGAAGGAATAATAAATAAAGTTGAAGGCGAACCATATTTTACTTAATTGGATTATATTAAGTTGAAGGGGTTTCTTTTTATTTAATCCGCAAAACAAGTCTCACTTGGAAAAAGTTTGAAAAGAAAGCAAATTAGGAAAGTTCGATTATTTTTTCCTTCCTTCTCCTTTACGGGTGCGATTTTATCTATATCAAATCTTGCACTGAATAGGAGGCGACTAAACTATTCCAATTGCTCCCTTGGGATGTTTAGAAGCAACAATTCAATTGAGAGTTTATAGCGTTTCCTTATTTCCATAATCATTTATTAGCCCATGCAAATTGGAAAGAACTTAAAACTTATGTTAAATTTCAAATCAATTATCTATCTATTAGGCACTTTCGTTCATTTGCTACTCTAGGGAGTCCTCTTAATTTAATTACACAAACCCTAGGTCTTTGAATTCTACTAAAACGTGTTTAACTATTTTAAACTCTATTATCGGTGAGATAAAATGTCTTTTAACACCCTATTTTCACCAAAACTGGTTGAAAAAACCCTAATTTTTAGAATTCTAGAAATGTTGTTAAAAAATTGGTTTTGAAATGTGAGGATTAATTTTTTTAAATTAATGTGTTTACTTGATTTAATCGTTTGGTTCGTTAAAAAAGTAAACAATTATGTGAAGTGCTTCTGGAAATAGGTTTAATTCGAAAGCGTATATTTATTTAAGTCCGATTTGTTATTTTACCAAATGACATTTTGTCATGTATGTTATTTTTCGTAAGCTCTTTTAATGTACGAGTATAAAAGCGCCAGGAAAGCATTTTCACCCCCATCGCGCTTAAATATGTATTTGACTTGCACGCGAATAATGTTTTTAGCGAAAAAGGTGTTAACGTGTGGTTTTCGCAAATCCCCATCCACCTAACACATTATTTTATACTTTGCCATTACATTAATAGGACTTTACTGCCTTTGGTGTTTGATTTTCAACATTAAAGATTCGTAAACTTCCTTTCCTCGCTTGTTGGATTGCTGTGGGAATTGCAGGGTTTTCATTTCATCCCGCGTTGCGCTTGGATGGGCATAGATTACAAAAGGCTCGTCCATATCGCACAGAAGGACTTTTTTCAAACTGCCAATTCACAACGCGATTCGAATTTTAAAACCGGATACACCGAACATTTCAGTTACTATCCTATACATATTTATGCCCCTAGTTATCTTTTATTTTTATTCAATTTATTATTGTTTTTATTTTGCTTTTATGAATTTATATTATTTCCACCAAACGTTTAATAAAACCTGTATTCATCGTTTTGTAAAGAATCTTATCGCTTCAAAAATTCCAAGGGTGCGTTCAGGAACATGGTGTGAGGGTAGAATGCGCACGGAGTAGTGTTGTGACGTCATAAGGTGTGCACTCCCTACGGCTTTCTGTATTAAATGGAGGGAAGAAAACTATAGGTAACTATAGGGAACGAATGTTTCTTCTATTTGACTTGTTCCAGAACAGTTTTTTTTAGTTCAGCACCTGAAGTGTTTCGAAAAATTTCCACTTCAAAAATAACGCACCAACGACATTAATTGTCACATTGGATTGGTTACTAACCCCTCTAAGATCGAGCAACTCTGAAACAAATAAGGTGGATAAGAAGAATATGCACGATATGCTCTGGAACTATTTCGAACTGTTCAGAGCAGTTCATAGCTACAAAAGAACTTTTTACGATCAAAAAGAAACACTCTCTGACGTTCATGTGTCTCGTCGATGATGAAAGTCATTTTGAAACTTAAATTGGCACGCCTGGGTCGCCCGGTGCGAGTAATATCCTCGTTTAGAATCATTGAAGTGTTTGCCCACTATTCTCCATTCTCCTGGAGGTGGATTACTGAAACCTCACACAGTGAATCAAAATCTCACCTTCCTCGAGCGAATGCGTCAAAATCTCACCCGTGAATCTTGATTCGCCTGGATTTGCAGGTGAGATTTTGACGCATGCGCTTCGAGGAAGGTGAGATTGAGATTCACTCTGTGAGATTTCAGGATTCCACGTCCAGGAGAATGGAGAATACTGAGCAAACACTTCAATGATTCTGAACGAGGATATTACTCGCACCGGGCGACCCAGGCGTGCCAATTTAAGTTTCAGAATGACTTTGGCCATAACACTTACATTAAGTGTGCTGTTCCTAAACAGATTACAGAGAACATAATCTTGAACCACTCGATGTAGTATACAACTTGCAGCGTTCTATCACTGTCAAGTACGTGAAAAATAAGAGTCTCTCCTTGTCATGACGTATACGACATCATGTAGAGTAATTTAAGAATAGCCCTCCAGGGCCCATATTACAAACCGTTTCAGTCCGTAATGGCCTTAGCTAAGGCGACTGCGGACTTCGATCCATCTTAACGAAGATCGCTACGCAACAAAGTGTTTGTAATTCGCCCTGAAGAGTTTATCGTACGGTGTCGTAACTCTATGAGATTAAGTCATAAGTCACTTATTACAGTGATAAAAGTTTTTTCGTGCAAGTAAATATTTTTTCGTATTAGAGTCACCTTCGTAATAGAGTCATTTATCAATTTCGCAAACTGGGATTAAACCATTTTCTGAAGCCAGAATGAAAAAAAATTCTCAAAGAGATTTTCTATTTTTTATGTCCTTAACACATTCCGGGAGTTATTATTTATCTCGGTTGACCCCTTGATGGTGTGAAAACGTACAGAAGGTCGCTCTCGAGTTTTCCCCTCGATGTTATTCCAACCTGGGCTTCCATTTATATCAACAATGCAATGCAATAAATGCAACAAAGAGATCTCAGGCAATCATAAAGACGAGAAGATTAAATCCCTTGCTACCACGAGTGGACTAACACTGAGATGAAAGATGAAAGCTTGATGTTGGGGTGGTTGTGATGTTAACGTTAACATTCGCAGCCAAACATATTAAATTTCAAAAATGTACAATATAATGTTTAGATATAAACAATGTGTAAAATTTTTTGTATGAATCCTTGAAACGTGAAATTTAATTTCTAAATATAAAAATAAAATGTATACATAACATTTAATTAATGCAAGTTTTAGGTAAAACAAACAATTTACTAAAATATTTTAGTATAAAGCTGTTAAACCCAAAAATAGGATTTAACATAATTTAATGTTTATATAATAATTGAAAATACAAAACAAAAGATTATTAAAGAACTTTCACTAAAAATAAATAATTAAAGTAGCTTTAAGCTCATGATAGAACTAATAATAACTTTAATTAATTACAAGCGAGTGTTTAGTACCTAATAAAACTTAAAACTACTTTAATAACCATAAAATCAAAAACCAGAAAAACTGGTAAAATTGTAAAATTTCATGGATAAATTTTTTTGGGTATAAATTAAAAGATTTTAATAGTTTTAATTTAATAAAATTTAGACATTTAATGCATTTTTGCTGGTTTATAAATGGCAAATTGAATTAATTGTGCTATTCAAGTTTAAACTTGGGTAACTAAGATTATACGTGATGGCTTATTCTATCTTATCGTATCGATTTCAATCGACACGCATTGACCTGAGGAGTGCTGGATTGTAATTATTTCACCCTAACAAGCCGAGCGTTAAATTAAACTTAATTTTATTATAAGCTCGAGATAAGCTTGTATGGGTGATGTATGCACAATCATCCGTGAAGGTATCCTGGTAATTTATATTCTATTTACAAGGAATATAGTATTGTATAGATAAATTATCTTGTATACAGGTTGTTCCAATTTATAATACGTATAAAGCTTCACCCAAATTCCCCCACCATCATCCCAATGACGATACACAGAGAAAATTATCTAGATTTTATAACGGAACTAATTTTTTAAGTCTAGCTTCAGTGGATATGTCATTTTTTAGCGTTCAAAGTGCATACAAAGTTTTTATCAAAAACATCATTTTAAATAAAAGCGTTATAAAAATTTTAAATGGGATTTCAAAAAAGGTCCTATTGCGAATTTTATTTTTTAAATGATCCATTTTATAAAAAATTACCCAAATTTTATAATAACATTTATTTTATAATCATATCTTTACTATAAATACCCTTTTTAAGTCATTAAAGTGCGATTAAAATTTTTCCCAAAAAATAACTTTAACTTGAATTGGTTATATTAAATTTATTTTTTAGCCCATGATTGATTTTAGACTTTCGTATTATAGATTACACCCTAATCTTTAATTTAAACTCAAAAATGTTGTTATAATTTTATCGAAACTAGCAATTTTTAATCAAGTTTTTAGCATTTTTTATACACCAAAAATGAGTATTTTTTATAATCAATTTTCAAAATAGTTCCTATAAGAAAATAATTACTTAAATAAGTCTATTCTATAGGAAATTGTCTAAATATTTTAATGAATTTTGTAAGTCTAACTTCAGTGGAAATGTCATTTTTGGTCGTTCAAAGTGCTACAATGTTTTTATCAAAAAAAAATATAAGAATTTTTTTTGAATGATATTTACTATGTAAAACTAGTGCTGAAAAAGTGGGATACCCTTTACAATCCCCCCCTCCCCCCAGAATCTTAATCTAAATTCGCCACTGCATCATTTTGAACGCATGCGTTATTGTAAATCATTAAGCACCCATTGTGTACTTAATTATAATATAATAATAATAAGACTCTCATTAGAGCTCGTTAAATACATTAATACTGTTTCGATAACATCAAAAGTTGGGCTAAATATATGGGAATATTAAGAAAAGCGACACTCTTAATAATAAAATGATTTGAATTTCTATAGCGAGTATATTCTTGGAGTTTGAAAAGGGAAATGCTTTTTTGCAGGAGGAAACTCCTTTTCTGCTTTATCTTCCATGTTGGAAAGGAAAAATGTTCTCTCGTCTCGACGTCTGGATGGAACATGAATGTTGTGGTGTGTTGTGTGCCCGGGAGGTCGCGCTGTTCGTTTTGAAACATAAATAAAGTTGCGGCCCTATTCCGGACATAAAATATATACGCTCGGCTTGACAGGCTTTGAATGCCACCCAAATGATCGCAATAGAACGTCTTTGAAAAAAGAAACATCATCATTATGAACCACGCGAAAAAGGCTTTGAATATGGCCTATTATTAGACCTATTATTAGACACGTTACAAACATATTTATTAGGTTTATCGCATAATTTTGTACTTACTCAAATTGGGTTTTGAATTTGTTTGGGTTGGAATAAATTCCTCGAGTATCAACAAGTCTTGGTATTATTAATATATTAGCGTATCAAGAATGTTGGAACGTCATAAATAATTTAATCGTCTGCTTTGCAGGATGGCAAATATTTGCTTATGTAACAAGCCGCAGAATTCATAGTATCGAGCGAATATATTAAGATACAGCTACACAATTAATCACACTTACTAGGTTTTGAGCATGAAAATTCTCAAAGCATACTTAGGAATATAATCAATCACTACTCCACTTACGCTTCTCATAAATGCTAGTTAAAGTCGATGGCTTGACAGCCTTCTTCAGCTCACTACACTGAAAGACAGCAAACAAATTCACAACGCTTGTTCTTTCCAGTGTTTGTGGTGTAATTAAAACTGTAGTTTGATTTCATACACTTATTGTTTACACAATCACCCACAGGCTCCTGCCTTAATTTTCTAAACAAATACGTGGTATACCAATCATTTCGACCAACTTAAATTGTTCATTATAACTTTGTTACCTCAGGTGAAAGCTTTTTTCGCCTCAGGATCAAACTTTAATTGTTTGCCATCAACAAGCAGCAACCTCGCTGAATGTGGAACGTATACTTAGTAGCACTTTGAGTGGTTTCAAATGATGCACGACCCACGGGGCGGAGAATAATGTAAAGGACCCATCACATCCATTGCTCCAGGCCCTCTTTGATAACAGAGACCGTGTCTACCAAAGTTTCCGCATAAAATGTTTGCTCGGACCTGATGGAATCCCAAAATTTTTATTACAATACCCAGAACTCTTCAAACATTCATTCCTTGTCTCGTTCATTCAATCAACCACAAACGCCTTTCCCTTCAATTCATCACACAATTTCACTCCACCAAACTGGGAAACTCATAAAATTACCTTGAATCTATCACCAGAATGCTTCAGGCTATCCAAGCCAGACCTCATAGTTACTCTCATCGTCTGCATAAACAGTTTCTCATCCAAAGCTGTAAGTCTCAGGATACAACATATTCATGAGTTAAAACCCATCTACTATATAAAGCCTTAAGCTACCGACATTTCATTTCAACTACCAAGTACAAACAGAAACATTTTTTTTTATTAATTGGTAATCTAGTGCATACTTTGGAAAAAAAATGTGAAGTTTCAGCATAAATTTTAAGCGAGATAGAATTGGCATGAATGAACAATAAAGATATAAAAGTAATCTCAAATCATGTATATTGTTTTGAAAATCCCAAAGGAGCAACTTCTCTTTATGATGTTTTCTCCCTAAAGAAGGGAAGACTTTTTTTACATATTCCACACTTGGGGACACAACTATTTACCGAATAATAGTGGGTAGTGATATATCTACTACCAAATTTAACTTCTACTCTAATCCCACGATATTATTATAAGGTGAATAAATTTTCCTGAAATAGTTTCCACCTTAATCGTCTTACTTGAAATCTCTCCAGCAAGAAGGTTTCATTTGGGTCATTAATATTCATAGTGAGCTCGTCAACCGTCAATTTCTTCATACTACATTTTACGCTCTGCAAAGCACGTATTTATGAATATGAAAAAGAGAGTTTTAAAGAAACTGCTTTCGTCTTTAATATAAAGTGCAGTAAATTTCGTGGTTTACTTCATATCACGAGATTATAAAACAAAATAAAAAATTCAACATCAAATTTGTCTCTAAAATTTATGATTTATTTTTGTACAAATAAAGGGGTACAAAAAAGCTTTGATTATCATTAAAAGCTAAAAAATTAAATTCAAAAAAAGCAAAAAATGCGTTTATATATGGTGAAATAAAAAACCTCTTAGTAATGTTTTTCTAAAACTACTTAATGAAATAATAAAAGGAAGTAAAAAAAATCCATGAAAAATTAAACTACAAAGTAAAGTGCATTACAACGAAATTATTATAGTACAAAGTTCATACTAGTTATTATACGCTTTTAAACTAAAAACTCCTAGATAAAAAGTAGGGGAGCGGGGCAGAACGGTAAAGTGGTGGGGTACTCGTTACAGGCGACGGAAATTCGCGAGCTTCGCGCACAAGCATTCGATTCGCCGTGCTGCTTAATACAGAGTGGCAGTTGTAAGTTATTTTCCATATGTTCTAAAAACAAAAACTTGGTTGAAATTTGGATTTTCCGACTATCCTCTTCACTTATTGAAAAAAATGGACTCCTACATGTTTCGTTTTGTGTCTCTAACCGTGACGTTTGGTGAGCTCTAAACGTAACATCCTGTATAATATGAAATTTATTACGGGTAAAATTTAATTTTAATAAAACTTCGGAATGATTTGTAAATAATTTTAATAAATAATTAAAATTTATTAAAACTCATTTATTTTTAATTATGCATATGAAAATTTTAGGAATTTATTGGATTACAATGTCGTGTTTATCTTTTTTATTCGTTTGATATTTACAATTCACTAATGTATTATTTTCATTTATTACTTTTAAATGTAATCCGTTTTATTTGATGTTCATTTTGCAAATCATGAAGTATAATATTTCATATTTTTTTCATTAAAACATAACGTTATTGTTTAATGAAATTGAGACTACTTTGTTGCGTTTTTAGCTAAAATATTATAATAAAAACGCTACTTTTAAAAGCCTTTGAAGAACAATTGTACATAATAATTAAAATTACCTACTGCTTTTTAAACTTAAATTATCCTTAAGCCATAAATGATTATTTTCATGTTGAATATTTATTGTTGAGTTGGTAGACCGGTATAAGAGTTTTTGTGGAAATTCAATGGCTGGCTCCGGGTTTCACCGGAATAGCTGTGGAAAACCAACGGAGATAACCCATCATATCTCCTATCGGTTTAAACACCTCCCCGATAGCTAACAATATTTATCCTGTTAAACCATTTGAATAGACGACTATAGTCGGAAATATAAACGTTTTAAAATTGCAGCTTTAACAAAAGACTGAAATAACTCATTGGGATCGTTCTCAATTGCAGTTTATAAAACCTTTTAATGAAAACCTCTACTCTATTACATATTTTGCACACAAAAATAAATATACTTAATTCAAATAGTTTCTATTAATTGATAAAGTGGATCATAATTAAATTCTGGAATTTTTAGACCAATCAGATATCACAGGAATTACTTGCATCATATTTAATAATAAATAAATTTTCAAGTCATAAATTATGTAGAAAAATAGGTGTTCCTCGAGGTTCTCTTCTAGATCCACTACGTTATTTAATTTAAATAAAATACGAAATTACTTATAAAATCATGCATTTTCTCAAGTTTCTATTAGAATTTTCCTACAAAAAATTTACCCTTATTACATAGTAGTATCATAACTTCATGTGCAAAATATTTTAAAAATATTATAAACAATAAAAAAGTTATTTCCAATTTTATAGCTCAAATCATAAAAATCGTACCTAAAATATGGATTTTCTTCAAAAAAAAAATAAGATTTTTCCAAGGTTTTCATTAAAATTTTCCAGTTTTGTTTCTAATAAAAATATTAATATTAAAAAAATATTCAGGAATCCCAAATGTCACTAATATTTTGACCTTTTAAATCAGTCAAACACATCAAAAATTAGTATTTTTTAAACTAAATTATCAAAAAAGTTCCTATAAGGAACGAATTACTTAAATAAGCCTATTTTATAGAAAATTGTCCGAATTTTATAATGGAACTAATTTTTTAAATCTAGCTACAGTGGAAATGTAATTTTTTGGCGTTCAAAGTGCATACAAAGTTTTTATCAAAAACATCATATTAAATAAAAGCGTTATAAAAATTTTAAATGGGATTTCAAAAATTTCCCATTGCGAATTTTATTTTTTAAATAATCCAGTTTATAAAAAATTAACCAAATTTTATAATAACACTTATTTTATAATCATATCATTACTATAAACACCCTTTTTAAGTCATTAAAGTACGATTAAAAATTTCCCCCAAAATTGAGTGTGAGTATTTTTTATAATCATTTTTCAAAAAAGTTCGTATGAGAAAAATTTTACTTAAATAAGTCTATTTTATAGAAAATTGTCTAAATTTTGTAATGAAACTAATTAACTTTAGTGAAAGTGTCATTTTTGGCATTGAAAATGCTACAATGTTTTTATAAAGAAAAATAAGAATTTTTTTAATGACAATTACTATTTAAAACAAGTTCTGAAAAAATTGGGACACCCTGTATAATCGCCCCCCCCCCTAAAATTTTATTCTAGATCTACCACTGTCAGGGATGGGGTTGGGGGGTTTAGGTACACCCCCGTTTAAAAATTTCTGGGTACACCACTGTAATAGTTTAATGAATTATTCAGTAAAATTTGAAAATAAATTAGTAAATTAATCATAAATTTATAGTGTGTTAAAATTATCGACTAAAGATTGCAAATTTAATAATTAAACGATGCAAATTTGTTTAAAGTTGTGTTGGAGAATCTAATCGAAGATTCTCTGCTGCATATTCATCCCGGCATTTGCTACCAATAATCTATGCAAGGGACGGCTGAAACAAACTACTTCCAATTTGCATTTCTGCAATAAATTGCTCTAACATCTTTCAAATTTTAATTTAATCGCCTTTTCGAGTTGCTGAGAATTATTATTCACTCCATAAAATGTTTTATTAATAAACCCAAAATATGTATAAACTGACATAATCTATATTTTTAAATTGTATGAAAAACTTTTTAATCGTTATTTACTTTTAGTGTTACAAATTTGATTAACTACTTTTGCATGAAATAAAATTTGAACTCATTCGACAGTAAAATCCAATAAAATCCAATAATAAATCGAATGCCATAACAAATATTTGTAGATATTACTTTTAAATAATTAAACAAAGTTCCTGGTTTTTATATTGTTGCCCTCCTATTGTGTTATTATTTATTTATATAGCGTGATCATTAATTTTACTCCATAAACATTTTTTAATTTAATAAACCGAAATTCCTTCCGCTTTAGCGTGAGGTTATCAACGAAACTTTACGTACATGACTGATTGAGAAAACATTTTTGAAGAAGGGAAATTAATTATGAAAATTCATATAAGCCTGTATCGGTATAAAGTTCGATTATAAAATAATTCATCCCCATTATAAAGCTACAATAAAGCCTCTTTTTATGAGAAAATAATATGGAATTAAAATTCCTTTTGCCCTTGTTTTGCTTCACTTGACTGACTATTTAATAAATGTGTTTTCTTGGTTTGACATCCTGCGCCTTGAATAAAAAATGTTCAGGTGGTAACCGAATTTATAAATATTTGAAATTGCCACTTACATAAATGATAAAGTTTTCATTTAAAACTTTTACTACATTAGAAACTTTTCACACACGAAACTAAAATTTGTTTCCCAGTTTTGTTAATTTATTAAAATAATTCCTTTTGTATGCTCATAAGTTATAATTAGCACTTAACGTTTTATGTTTATATAAAACTGTTGTATCTAGTAGTGCTCTAATTGAGTTAAAACCTATTTTTTTTTTCTTGTTATAGCTGTAGAATGTGCAACGTAAGGTGTTTCGAGGAAAATGACTCATAGAGTAACACAGACCATATTTTTAACTTTTGCTCTGGGAAATTTCAACCAAATTAGTTCCAAGACGTGCGCTATATTCATGTAAACTTTTGCTTTAAATTTTCTAAAGTTTTTTAGATAAATTTAAAAGTACCCAATTAAAGTTGTAAGACTAAAATGTTATAATTAGAGTCATGTATGATTAAAAACCTTAATTGCTGTTAGGTGTAAGTGTATGTTAGGTTCTGAATGTGTAATTAGATAATTTCAATAACTAACGAGATAGAGACGTGGAAAATAAGAAGAAATTAACTGTAATTAAATTTTATTCACAAATAAACGAAATTACTCGTCATTTTAATGCTAATTACACACTCATTAAAAACATTAATTTAGTATTTAATTTTCAAAACATTTTTATATTTTTTTCGATTTTTTTTGTGATTTTAAAATATAAAAAAATTCTTACGTTTCATGTAATAATCGGTGAGAATTTTGTTAAAAATAATATAAAATAGTTTTTTTTTTTGAAACTTGGGTCACTTTTCCTCCACTCGTCCAACTAAGCCCGATTTTCTGATAAAACACACAGATTAACACCGTGGCCGATGCGTCCCGAAACTCCGGACGACACGAACGAACCTCTCGACGTTCATCGAGTCACTGCTAAAATCTGCGAAAAGCGAGCGCCGCTGGAAAATCGATTTTCCAAGACTTGGCCAATGAGGTGCTCGGTGCGGAAGCCAACTAAAAATTTCGGTATACGAACGGACACTGCATAGAAATTAAAAAGTATTTACAATTAATACCCCTCGCCTTTGATGTTCAGGTGATAATTATATACCAGCCAATTAAGGTTAATGGCCCGTTTTATCTTTTTTTTTCGTGGTTAATTAGGAAAAAACCAATTTTCTTTCAACGTGGAGAGTTGTTACCAATTTTCATTTAAATTGTTTGGAAGAGAATTTAAATTAATTAGAGATTATTTAGAGGAAACTCCTTTTAGAGGTGTTCTTTAGTTTAATTTTGGTCTTAGCCCTCCTGATTTTAAATTAATTTTTCAACACTTGTTTTAAATAGTAAATGTTATTCAAAAAAAATTCTTAATTTTTTTTTTTTAAACATTGCAGCACTTTGAACGAAAAAAAATGACATTTTCACTTAAGGTAAACTTATAAAATTAGTTTCATTAAAAAATTTAGTCAATTTCCTATAAAATAGACTTATTTAAATAATATTTTTCTAATAGGAAATTTTTTGAATATCGATTATAAAGAATAGTAATTTTTGGTGTATAAAAAAATTCAAAAAACTTGATTAAAAACTGCTAGTTTCGATAAAATTATAACAACATTTTTTATTTTAAATTAAAGATTAGGGTATAATCTATAATTTGAAAGTCTAAAATTAATCATGGGCCAAAAAGGAAATTTAATATAACCAAGTTATTTTTTGGGGAAATTTTTAATGGTACTTTATTGACCTAAAAAGGGTATTTCTAGTAAAGATATGATTATGAAATAAGTTTTATTATAAAATTTAGTTAATTTTCTATAAAATCGATCATTTAAAAAGTAAAATTTGTAATGGGACCTTTTTTGAAATCCCATTTAAAATTTTTATAACGCTTTTATTTAAAATGATGTTTTTGATAAAAACTTTGTATGCACTTTGAACGCCAAAAAATGACATTTCCATTGAAGCTAGACTTTAAAAATTAGTTCCATTATAAAATATAGACAATTTCCTATAAAATAGGTTTATTAAAGTAATATTTTCCTCATAGGAACTTTTTTGAAAATTCATTTTAAAAACTACTCGTTTTTGGGGTGTTACAACTGTTTTAGAAGGTCAAAATATTAGTGATTTTTGGATTAGGGATGTTTAAAATCTTTTGAAAGTATGTAATGAAAAAATGGAACTGTGATAAATCTTCATCAAGTGCACTTTACTGATGTTATCATTGACTTACATACATTAAAAACATGGCGAATAGCCGCATCAGCGGTTACATTGTAGGTCATCGACTGAAGCATTTTATCTTATCACTGTCAGTTGTTGGAAACGGAAGAGTGCAAAAAACTTTAACGTGCAGTAAAAGGACCAATTAAAACGCATAATTCAGGTATCGATTATTGTAAAACTGCATTTCATTCCTAGGTAGATACGATTTAACTTTTCAAGCAAAAAATTGGTTTTTTATGTGGATTTTATAATTATTTTTGTTCATTTTCAAACTTTATCTAGGAATAGCTGGATTCTAAAGATTCATTCAAATACTTAACTTCCCTGCAAGTAAATCAATGGTAAGATAAACTTATTTTACAAAAGTAAACACGTTTTAACTAGTAGAGATGCATTTAAATCTGCAATTTCAGACAAAAATTTACTCAAATAGGAACTTACTTAAATGTTAAGCATAAATTTATTGTCATTAAAATTCATTCAGCTATCTTAAGTTTAAAATTCTTAATGTGGAATTTACTGCAACACAATCTTAATGGGAATTTACATTGCACGCTTTTATACTTATGTAGTAATTATCTTGTTTTAATTTATAATATTTATGTAACAGTTATTTCCATTAACGAAACACTAAAATACCGCAGTAAATTTAAACCTTCCAAAGTTACGTGGTGGTTTTTGAGAACAATATAACTTTTTATGATTTAAAAATGATGCTACGTTTATCATCGTTGAATAGTCACTTTAATTCGTGCTCATTGGTCTGAAAACGGTTATTTAACGTGACAGATGAGTTGAAAATCAATTTAATCAAATTTCTTTTAGAATGGTAGGTAAAGTAAGTTTTCACACTCACAAAATCCTAATATTTTCAAGTTTACTGCTGATAAATTGGAGTATCATAAACAAGTATACAAAATTTTTTCAAAATATTTATAAAAATAAAAAAGTTATTAACAATTTTGTAACTCAAATTCCAAAAATAATGACTAAAATACGAAATTACTTATACACTCATGAATTTTTCCAAGTTTCCATTGGAATTTACCAAAAAATATTTAGCCATTATTAAGTAGTAGTATCATAAATTCATGTGCAAAATTTTGTAAAAATATTAGAAGCAATAAAAAAGTTATTAACAATTTTCTAGCTCAAATCAAAATTCGCACATAAAATATGGATTTTCATAAAAAAAACACGAACGTTTCCATTACAATTTTCCAGTAAAATGTTTTCAATTATTGATCATGGTATTTTAACCCTAGACAAATTTTTCTAAAAATATTATTTATAACAATAAAAACGTTATTATGGTAACTGTATTTTCTTACTCGTGCCACAATATTCGACTAAAATAATATTTTTTAAATCAAAAAAAATCCTAAAAAAATATGCCGTTAAATTTAATAATGGCAGCTATAATTTAACGTATATTTTTTTATATTTTCAACAATATTTTCATAATTATATTTTTTTATACTCACTCTTCTTTAATTTTTATCAAAAATCGGATTCAAAAATCAGGAAACTGCTTGCATTTATCACTATTTTTAATTACGGTGGAAAGTGGAAAACCCCTGGAGAGGGAGGGGAGTGTGTTTTAAATTTAAAATAAATGAAGTTTTTTTGTTAAAAATTTCTGGGTACGCCACTGTAAGTTTTCATAAATAGCGCGGAGGGTTAAGTAAAAAAGAACAGACGTTTAAAGTTTTTATGGATATTTTTTGAAAATAATTTAAACATTTTATAGCGCAATGCGGTGGTATGAAAGTTTCATTTATAAATAGAATTTTTGTAAGTTCGCATAAATTCCTTTGTATTTTGCGCATAATAATTCCTTAAAAATACACGTGAAATAAATAACGATTGGGGTAAGAATTAATAAATCTATTTATTTGAATAATTTTGCGCCGAGGGCTTTTGGAAACGTAGTAACATCCTTCTAAAACCATTACATATGCATAAGCGTCATTGGCATATCAAAGAAGAATTATTTAGGCCCGTTCGTAGGTGCAAGAATAATTTAGACTAATTCTTCAACGAGTTATGCTCGAAAACGCGTTTTCATATCAACGACCCTCGTGTAAAAGTTTGCAAATGTATCGGAGGAAACTTTTACGCATATATTAAAATAATTTATTTCCCAAACGCTCGGACCATTCCAATAAAGCTCTGGAGAGTGAATAATGTGTGTTTCATGCGTAAATATTTCTACGCTTATAACAAAAAAGCGGGGCCTAAAATAAAAGAATCAGAGAATGAACTGTTAGGACGGGAGTCGTGAGTGATGTTTATGTACATATTCCAGGCATAAATTTAAATGGGGCTAAATTAAATAGATAAAATTCCATCGAAAAAAAGGAATTTATAAGTTTTGACATGCATCATTTACCCCGATAATAAAAAATAGTCTTCGATAATGATGGGGTCATTTAGACAAGCTCCACATAGATAAAATTGACGTGGAATTGATGTCAGTGATTCCCAAGAAAACACCAACGAGGCTGGTGCACTTTAACGTGGAATTGCCAATCAAAACCTAACCCAATTTATCAGCAGCCGAGTTTATTGATTTTCCTCCAAGTAACATCTTATTCCATTCATTTTTAGTTTATACAATATATTATACATTAGCCGCAGCAGCAAATTTAGTTTCCTACCCCCTAATGAAAAAGGCAGCGAATTTCCACTTTGCAATTATTATTTTTCGCCATTCGCTTAAACTTAAAATTGCATCTGCATACACTTGACTCAACTACATGACTATCAACATTTTTCCAAGAACGCCCCAAATCGTCGCAGCTGCTTTCAAGACAAATTATTCATTAATTACGCTTTATTAATTAGCTTGCAGAGCGTTAAACTTGGGGAGCAGTGTTTATTTTTTATTCTCTTCAAGCTACTTGAATATGATTTGTTATGTAATTTCGTTAAAATTATCACTCGCCAGTAAATAAGAAGGAACGGCCGCTCTTTCCCAACGAGCGCAGCTTTTTAATTAAAAAGAACTGGATGGTGTTTTGAGAGAAGTTAAATGGATTAATAAAACTCTTTTAAATAAGCCATTTCGGTGAAACCAGATCGATATCAATGAGAAATGTTTTCGTAATGTTTATTAAGTTGCAACTTCTTATCCGGATTATTATACCTCCAATTAATTTGCATTATGCGACTCGTTAAGGCACTAACGTGCGTCTTGCGTGCGTGTTCTAAGCTAATTGACTCGTTTCGCTGCAAACAGCTCCTACATCCCCACTTAAACGACGACAAAACAGAGCTTTTCGCGTGACGCACTAACAATGCTTGATTCGTTACAATAGAACTAGTTGATCATTTCTAACTTTAGCTTCAACCCAATCAACAGCGTAATTAGATGCTTAGACAAAGATTGACCATCCATGCATTTAGGATTTAATATCATCTGTGCGTAACTCTAGTTGTTAATTAAATAATTTTCATGAAAGAGGTAAACCTTAATGCATCTGCCAAGCCTGATGAATATGCATTTTTAAAACCTCACCCCATTCTACTTAAAATAAATATTTGATTTGGATAAGTGTTCATAGTAGAATGCAGTCAGGAGTAAATAGATTATAGTGCTTAAAACTTCGTATTGGAGATGGGAAAATAAAGAGTATCTTTGTGTACTCTCATCCTATTTTATAATAGAGACCTGGAAATCAATTAAAATTATTATTATTGATGAAGTTGCTTTAAGCTCCACTTGAGCTGGTGAGGGATTTGCTTCTGGCCCGCAACGTTTTATTATGTAACGTGATGAAATGATGAGCGAGCATTAAATTCATCCTCCAGACGGGACGGATTAAATCGCTACAAGGCAGAAACTAACAAACGGACCAAACTTTGCCAACATAAATTTATAAGCCTAAAATAAATACAACTGCAAATTTAAAAACACGTTTTATTCCCAATTCATCAGCAATATTAGGAGCTCCAAGCTTTCTCAAACTCCAATTATTAAAACCTCGTTAACTAATTGTTAAATATTAAAATTATGGTCCGGGCTAAAATAAGAAATATTTGGGCTCATCAATAACTCGAACTCCACTATTCCATAAGATTTTTAAAACATACTGTTTCTTTAACCTTACGCCGACCGCGCCCTAAAACTTTACATGAGCGGGCGCGCTGTGTAAATTTTGCACAATGCACTATTTCTGGGATTTTGTCTATTGAGGTTGTTCCCAAATTTCCATTTCAGTTTTTAAATTAATTAAAGATCCCTAAAAACGTAGCGAAGAACTTTGGGGACACCCTGTATAAATTTTGTATTTATAATTTAAAAATTCGTATAAAAATTAATGCGCTTTTCTTCGATCTTGGCATCATTAAATCGCGGTATCTTAAAAATATCATGTTTCAAGGAAGTAAAAGAAACACCATTAGAAGACCCGATGCCATTTCCTCACTTTTACGATTGTCTCTGAATTCGAAGATATCGAACAGTGAAACAGCATTACGCCCAAAAAGCATGTAACGTGATATTTTATTCTTCCGCTCATTTTGGATACGCACCTTGGCTTGTAATTTGTCGAATTGTGGCTTTTCCATTCACATTTTATCTCTGACTTACACCCACGTCTCTAGTTAAACGATGAAAAATTAATCCCGCTTTCCAGAAAACCCTAAATTGTTACAAAATAGGAAAAAGAATTGCAGGATATAAACACGTTCTCCACTCTTTACGTCCCTACTTAAAACATAAAACTTCCAAGATGCTCATAAAATTAGGAAAAACCCTATTTTTAAATAAAACAAATGAATGCATATTTTTAAATATACTAAACAATCGAGTTAATTTAGTTTTTTTTTTAATAATACAATGTAATATTTTATTTTCATTACAAATAAAAATAACTGAAACATTTTCTTGGACATAAATTTTTATTTGGTTTCGATAATCTAAGAAATCTGTGACTTCTCGCTCCAACAGCCACTGAACACGTATAAATTGTTGATCACTTGTGTAATATCTGAGCACTCATACATAAAAGATTTACTTGGTGTTGGTACTTTATTTTATGACCTCTATAGTCAGGAGGAGAGATTTACTATAATTTTATTGGCACACATGGTTTGCAAATTAGCTGATGTATTTTTAATACGAGCTAAAGGGAAACATATTTTAGGTCATTGAATTTACATAATACCAAAACTGTAAAAAACCTTGTGGGAATTATGTTGAAATAAAAAAGAATAATTTTTATAAAAGATACTTCTATTGTCAAGTCATCTTTAGAAATTTATAATTTAAAACACTTCCATACATAGCTACATATTTTTTATTATTCATGACTACACATTTTTATACAACGTTATAAAAGTAGTTTTGTATAATAAAATTTGTTACAAATTATTCACGCAATTCCACGTTTATTTCTATCAATACAAAATCCAGGAACATTAAAATTAATAAATTGGTTTGTATTAATTAAATATTTTATTTAATTATCATTTCGTGTTATTGTGGCTCCGTAGTAGGCAAAGCGTGTAACATTGGTGACAGCTGAAACTTATGTGGTAACCACGACAATGTAATGGCAACTAACCTACTTCTGACGTCATACCTTCATTTCCGCAAGAAAAAGAGATAGCTTAGCTTGAAAAGTCAATTGCTTCAGAGCCATGGAGTTATTCTTGAATCGCTCGAGACGATGCTTCGTATACGATATAAGGCGGTGTTTATAGTGGAGAGTTTTCTCGAGAGTCGAGCATAGAGGTGAACTATCCGTTGACGAGCGATTTAGGAGGCACTCGGAGTGTGACCAAGGTATATGTTTTATCCAACCACCCCAAAAATCGTACATTCATGATTATGCTCCAAACCTTCCTTTGATGATGACAGCATTATCGAGCTTGTGACTGGAAGATACAGCGAATACCATTAATAATTTTTTTTTTAAGAAGAAGAAGAAGAAGAAGAAGAAGAAGAAGAAGAAGAACACTATTATTACCTTTCAATTAAGCATTTTTACCTTTTGTTTTCCTCTATTCTTCCGTAGCTATCGATAATATGAAATTGTTTATGATAGCCTCTCAGTGCAAATAGCAAAAGTGAACTGGTTAAATATTTTAGTGTATGCGAATAGCTGGTTTGATCGTGTGGTTGCGGCATTAGTTACCCCAACCGAAGATCCGACGAAATCGAATCATGTGTAGGTCCTTTATAAGGATGAAATTAAAATTGTGAATGAATGAATTTAAGGAGCAGTTAAAGAAAAAGTGCAAATGGCATTGAGTATTTATGATGTAATATATTAGGAAAAAAAATGTTTTATGCAGAAAAAGCATTCATAAAGAATTGTGAAAATTCTTCGGGCAACATTTCACACGATTTAGTTACAAATGGAAGTAATCGAGTTTGAAAAATCGAGCCTCGCCTTAGCGCAATAATAAAGTATAGGAGGTAATAATCCTTGACAAGGTCGACGATTGTCGTGAGGTAATTCTTTAAGTGATTAGGCTGTCAGTGGCAGCCTGTCGGCCAGGATAACTAATCCAAAATCCTTGCCTTCACCAAATGGGAGATGATTTTAAATCGACAAATATATTAAATATCGGCAGTAATTTTTTACTGCTTTATTTAGCTGTATTATTGACGAAAATACTATTGAGATTCCAATGCGACAATAAAATTTATACTTTTTTGTTTGCACGGATGAATTTTTGCTATCTCCATTGAACGGCGAACTGGGTGCTGATTAAGCCTGCCAGCATATTTTAAAAATGCTGAATTGTAAAGTCAACAAAACCCTTTTGTTTTCATATAAAACAACAATCATTTTGATCTATTATGAATTATATGTACTTTAGAATAGACTAAACCCAAAAATATTCACGCTTTTTAGTAACTATTTGTATTTCAAGTTTTACCCCAAAAAGCTTTATTTATCCTCTCAACAATTAATAAAAATTTATATTCAGCTTACGTTGCTCATTTATTTAACCTTAAGTAAATACAACGACTTAATTTTTCTATTTTTTTGTAAAATTTAAATAATTTCTACATTAAAATGTGATTGTTATATGTGGATGAAATAAGTGCTTTGGTTAACTTGAACTAATAATGATTTGCATATAATCAAGAATAATCCATCCGCCTGACAATTACTGTCGAGTAAGAGCCTAAAAGTCAACTTAACTGTGAAAATTTATTAGAAAGTTGTGCGTAAGGCAGTAAAAGCTGGTGGAAAGAGGGAAATTTCTGAGGAAAAACAAGGTCTACTGTAGCTATTTCGTTTTAAAATTAAACATGGTAATGATTTCGCTCGTGAGTTCAAGAGAATTTAATTAATAAAATTTCTAAAAATTAATTTTCAACGTGGCGTCTGCATAAATTGGCTGAGTTATAAAGGCAATTAAACAAATGACAAAGGCAATCCTTGCAAACGTGTATTAAATTAATGTAAATAGAGGGGGTGTAGTAATGGTTTCGTAATACACGTCATTAGAGGAGAGGGCTTAATCAGAACGGCCTTTGTAAGGAGTAATTACACATCCGTCATTTTAATATGTACTGCTGAGACGTTGCTTTGTAAGCAACATCGATCTGGGTCTAAAGACACAATCAAGGTTTGTTTAAGGCGAAACAGTTGCACAATTCCGTACCTAGTTGCTCCCCTCATTTATTTCATAAATTTTCGAGAAAATTCAGTTTTGATACGGTCAGGTTATAGGCGTGTTGGACATAAAGCGCACATGTCCTGAATACGCAAAGCCAAATTTAGGCATTATATCGACGAGATATGCGGTCTCCCAGTTATGACGGTATCCCTCGGGAACAGAAAAGAAAAGGGCCTCTTTAGCACCGAAGCTTGACAGCCTTCACCGATAAAACCAGACCTGCTTTCATTAAAAAGCCGGAAACGTAAACCAGACCCACATCGGTAATCACCAGAATGATAAACGAAACGTTTAAAACATTGTTTTTTTACTCAAATTTAATTCATCAAAGCAGCTTTTATTATCGTAATTTATAGCACCTTAAACAGATTAAAACGATTTATTTCCACAAATCACGTAATATTTTAGAAGAAATAATATAATCAATTTTACTTTAAATTGTAAGACACCCTAATTATGTTATTAAATTATACTACCTAAAGGAACAACTGATGTAATACAATTAGCGCTGAATTTTCTAGTACAATAGTAGTATTATCTGACACAACACTTAAGTACATTAAACGAAAACCTCTACTATTAATCTTGTAAGGAATCGATTTTAAGAAAACATATATTTTCACTAAAGTTTATTTAATACATATCACATTTTTGTTAGATTAGGTTAGACAGTGGCGTATCTAGAGTAAATTATAGGGGGCGGGGGCGATTAGACAGGGTGTCCCACTTGTTTTAAATAGTTAATGTCATTAAAAAAAATTCTTATTGGTTCTTAATTAAAACATTGTAGTACTTTAAACGCCCAAAAATGATATTTCCACTAAAGTTAGACTCACAAAATTAGTTGCATTAAAAAATTTAGACAATTTCCTAT
Organism: Stenus bimaculatus; assembly: GCA_963971135.1. Classification (NCBI taxonomy): domain Eukaryota; kingdom Metazoa; phylum Arthropoda; class Insecta; order Coleoptera; family Staphylinidae; genus Stenus; species Stenus bimaculatus. The sequence goes on along the minus strand of OZ020183.1, from coordinate 51,254,852 downwards.
AAAATAGACCTATTTAAGTAATATTTTTCTCATAAGAACTTTCTTGAAAATTGATTTTAAAAAATACTAATTTTTCTTGTATAAAAAAATTCTAAAAAGTTGATTAAAAACCTAAGAACTGTTAGTTTCGATAAAATTATAACAAAAGTTTTGACTTTAAATTAAAGATTAGGGTATAATCTATAACACGATTACAAAATCAATCATGAGCCAAAAAAAATTTAATATAACCAATTGAAGTTAAAGTTATTTTTTAGGGAATTTTTTTATCGTACTTTAATGACCTAAAAAGGGTATTTATAGTAAAGATATGATTATAAAATAAGTTTAATTATAAATGTTGGTTAATCTTTTATAAAATGGATCATTTAAAAAATAAAATTCGCGACGGGACCTTTTTTGAAATCCCATTTAATATGTTTATAACGCCTTAATTTAAAATGACGATTTTGATGAAAACTTTGTATGCACTTTGAACGCCAAAAAATGACATTTCTACTGAAGCTAGACTTAAAAAATTAGTTCCATTATAAAATTTAAAAAAATTTCAAAAAAATACGCCTATTTAAGTAATATTTTCCTTATAGGAACTTTTTTGAAAATTTATTTTAAAAAATACTCATTTTTGGTTTGTTACAACTGGTTTAAAAGTCAAAATTTTAGTGGTTTTTGGGATTCCTGAATATTTTTTTAATATTAATATTTTTATTAGAAACAAGTATGTTTTGGATTTTGTTAAAATTCAAAATTTGAAACCACATATTATAGTTTTTTATTACTTTTAAACACATTTTGAAACACTTAATGTAAATACAGTAAATTCATTCATTAGGAAAGATTTAATAAATACGAAATTTTGTGGCTAATTAGATATGACATTTATTAATTCGAAAAAATAACATTTGTCATTATTTAAAGCATTAATTACATACCGTTTGCAATTAAAAGGATTAAACGAAGGGAGGGTTGGGTTTTTAATTAAAACTGCAGCTTGTGCTATATGTTATATCACATTCATTTATAATATTTATGAAACATTTTTTAACATTTCCCCGAATTACTTAACGCCAATTTGGTTTGGCAAATTACCGCGTCCTTTTAGATGAGATTAATTGAATGTATGAAATATAAATGATTGATACCTTCCTAAATTATTTTCGCTGTAAAGGTACGTTGATGTGGGGGAAGCTCGTTTGATCGATAACAATCCCTCTTGATATTTTTTTCGTTACGAAATATTTGGACTTTTTAATTTAAGCACCAATTTAAATAAATTGGCCTGTTGCAATTTTCATTCAATTAAATTCTTATTTGAAACTTTCATCCTTAAACCATTTTTTGATGTTTAACAAGCAGGATTTCATTAATAAATTGCAAGTGGAGTTATTTTTACGCAAAATTTAAATCTGTACTAAACGTGTATTTATTTATAATCCGGTTGACTCCGGAACAAGGAGTGTTTGGGTTTAATTTCCATATTGCGACCAGTGAATATCTCCAAAATATACTATCCTAATTCCTATAATATGTTGGGTAGTGATACGTTAATATTATTTTAAGCATTCAACCGGAATGGTTACGGATATTGATGATCACGGAATGTTTTCCAACTTGCTCCAGGTCCATAAAATTCGTGTGATTGCCAAAGAAATCATATTTGCACGCGCTTCATACAAAAATTTATACATAAACCACGGAACAACCCAGAGCAATATGGGTCAGCTTATAACGTTATTTTTCCGGACGCAAATTATCCCCCGGAACATCCAAATAAAATCCGGTTGCGACATGAAATTGTATGGAAACATGATGTATTTAAGCACTTTTTAAACCAAGATATTATTAAGTTTTGTGATAAAAAACAATTTTAATGCTAATCGACAAATATGTAAAACTGGATATTGCTACGCACAGACATGAATCAGTTGGATGTATTAAATGGAGTCCGGAACACCCGGACGAGCTCCGGTCCACTCCGGATCTGAAACATAGGGTATAACTTACTTCTCGAAGCAATATTATAGTATAAACCGCCTTTCTAAAATAATAGATCTAGGAATTAACCAATTCACACCTTAAATATATTATTAACCGGATAATAAAGTCCGATTCTCAAGTTGGGCTGATTATCTCCACCTCCGGAGTGCGTTCTAAAATTCAGACCAAGGGTAGAGTGATGGGAAGGTCACATGACCACAAAAGATACTTTTGTTTTCAATTTTTGACATTATAAACAGTTGTAACACACCAAAAATTTGCTATCAGGAAAATATTACTTAAATAATTCTATTTCATAGGAAATTGTCTAAATTTTTTAATGAAACTATTTTTGTAAGTTTAACTTCAGTGGAAATGTCATTTTTCGGCGTTCAAAATGCTATAATGTTTTTATCAAAAAAATAGGAATTTAGGGGAATTTAGGGGACACCCTGTATAATCCACAGATTTAATATTTACACCTTTTCTCTAATTAATTTAGACTAATTGATTGAAATAATACAACACATAACCCAAGCTAACCTATTACGCTATATTATCTGATTCATGTGGTAATAGGTAATATATGTCATCATGTATATTCAATATGGAATTGAGGAGCTGTTAGTGTTGATCCAACTTTTTGCTGTTTCTTGGGAGTGTATAGTAGCGAAGTAAAACAGCTTATTAATTATGTATCAATTGCTGTGAATTTTAATGAAATTGCTGTTTTTATACAGAGGGTTAAACTGTGTAGCGTTGCTTGGAGTTGATGGGAGCTAATCTGGATTAAACTTGCTAAGAAGGGAATATCACCTATTCCCTGACGTCTAAAGGCCAGCACTAATTGCATGCCCTAATCCTTATCTGGCCTTGCCTTATTAACGTAGGCAGTGTTTAATTGAAGCGCGTTTATGTGTTTATTTATGCGCGCTTTTGATATTCTAAACGTCATCACCCAAAAGGCTAATTGGAGCATTTCGGCTTAATGTCCCATCTACACATGATGATATAGAACAAGCGTCCTTTGTTATTCCTAAATTTCACTCACCATTCTTTATTTAATTAAGGTAAATTGTAAATATTATACCAAAGGCTTCTGCAACAATATTTCATTTATGATGGGTTAAAGTTGACTTTTGCTAGGGACGCTTTAATTAAGAAACATAAACTAATCTAAATTATTGACGTTTACAAGGAAAAGCCTGCAATGCAAATATATTTTGTGTTATTTTTGTTGAGTTGAGTAGGTTACATTCAATATACTCATGAACTCATTCGTCTTGTAAACTGAGGACTTGAAAAGAAAATCAGTGTCCTTTTTCTTTGTACCTTTAGCAACACCGCAGAGGAAAAAGAACAAATGCGAGGACGCAGAATGCTGCGGCTGCAGGTTTGATTTATCTTGAAAGTAATCTAATTTGGCAAAAGCGGACGAATACAATGGTTTCAATCTTGGTCCCATTGCGCCATTGTGTGGGACCTATGAACCATCGATAAGACCCCCTATTTTTCCCCCAAAACTTCCACGAAAAGAGCCTGATTAAGCAGTCGTGATAAATCTGATGTGTGTGTACGCCGCCGCAAGTAATTACTTGCACTTAGCGAAGGCGGCAACGTACCACAAATTCTAAGGGCCATAAAAGTCCCCGCAGATCCCCAAAAGATTTCACTAAATTTATAAATGAATATGCTAAAAAGCAACGACTAATTCAAACCCTATCTTTGCAAGATAATAATAATTAATGTTTAATTTAATTTTTAACAAAATTTATTGTGTAAATTAGAAACTCCTACATAATAATGCTAATACTAATTAAATAGGATTAAAAAGCATTTATAGCTTAAGCTGCTTAGGCTAATAACCCCCTTGTTATTTTTAAGTACATTCACTTTCATCTTGCAAGGCTTCGAAGATAACAGGTAAAGCTAATTACTTTATGTACAATTACCAAAGATTATTTTATTCGACTCACAATTCTATTAGCTTTCCTCTCTTCCTGGGTTTGGATGCAAAACTCAAGCTGAAAACCCGGGAAAATTGTAAAGAATCTTTAAACCTTTTAAATATGCGGAAACCTTTTTGTATTGAAAATTCAATTTCAATTTACTTTATATACCAAGTTGCCTATCGCAATTTTTTTGCTTTTATTTCGCTATTATAAAACAAAGGTTTCTTAGAATCAAATCATGTTTCGAGCACTTATAAAAATAATTGAATTTATTGTAATATATTATTTTATCTTTTGTTTGGTTAGTAGATGTTGGTATAATGGCTGCAATATTACCTCTTCCTGCTATACTTTTTAAAGTAAGTAAAATCGTAGTGGGTGCTATAAGTATTCCTTTGTGTAATCTTCTTTCCTTCCAGTAAAAACCGCATTAATGGGATTATCACAATGTAAACTATTGGATTGCGTTTGTTCAGTAAGTGTATTATAAATAGTACCTTTTATTACCTCATTTCCTCCTGATTTTACACCAACTTCCTGGAAAAAACAAAAAAACACCCTTTTATTTGAGCACTGGTTTCATATGTAGAGGTGAAATATTTTTTTTAGATTTACTTACAAGTTATGGCGTTACTAAATTAGTGGTTTTGTACGCCCTATGTATAGACCTACTTCCGGAATGGCCGAGCACTTTGCGAAGTTGGGTTTGTTGTTTGCTACCGTTTATATATGACTATTTACACGTTTTCTGCTCTGTGGAGTTGAAAACATTTGCTGGATCAACATCTACGTGCTGACCTCGAGATGTTCCGCTCGCAACTTCCTCTAGCTGCCTAGAAGCCTGGATATGCATGCTCTTTGCGGTTCTTTCAGTTATTTTTAAAAACAAAATAATAAAACAACTTCTCCACAAAACTGAGTAGAATAGTAAAATTTGCTGGAAACGAGACGTTAGTCACTCAAAGTAATGGAAATGAAATAAATTTAAGTTTCAGAAATACTTTATTCGGGCTTTGATGTTGATAACATTACACACTTTTTATACAGAGTGTCCCAACTAAACTTATTTTCTCCGTTATAACAGTCTTTTAAAAATTTCGAGAAAATTAAAAAAATTTTACATTTTATAAAATATTGAAATAAAAAATTCCTGTTTTTAGAAAGGACCCCGCACAAATGCAATGGGAAAATACTTTCCGTAGATCCCTATCCCCGGTGAATCGATAGTTCATAAAATGGAGATCAAATGTCAGAATGAGCATCAAGTCCAGAAACTCGCTTTTTTACTCACACATCAAGGGCCAAAGTTCAAAAATAGATAATGTAGCTTCACTTCAATCGTTTTGTGTTCATAAGGACATTTATTAAAACCTGCCATGTAGCGTAGCTCCATATGGATATGTAGTTGTAGTACAAAAACCTTATCCCAGCAAATACTATGCATTTCTGAAACGTTTCAATTTTGTTTCATTAAGGTTCCACGCAAAAAGTTTGCTAGAACTGTTTAATGTATGTTTATGTCATGTTACCAAGAAACCATTTAACATGCTCATTTGTAATTCAAGGAAACAGTTGGCTAGAAATGTTTCAGCAATGTTTTTGTTACGTTTCAAAGCCACATCTAACGTACTCATTTGGATTTCACGCAGATGTTTCTGCGATGCTACCAATCTATGTTTTATTTACGTAGCTGTTCTGTAACGATTAATCACCATTTTATCCATGGGCGTCAGTTGTCATTTAAAGCCGCTGGAGAATTTATCCAAGTGACTAAGTGTTTTATTACTTTTAGCTCCAAAGATTTTTTACCACTTCAGTAAGTATATTACGAAACTTATCTTTTAGCTGTGTAATTTGTAATTATTAAATATATACACTCTATAAATGGTGAAACATAACCCCGCACTCCAATAGATGGATGAAATTAAAGATACACTTCGAAACCAACAAAAATCTTAAAAGCTTTGGTATTGCTATACCTTTAGAATTAATAATGTTTTATAAGAACAAACCATCAAAGAAAAATTAACTGAACATGATACGAAACTGCAAACGTAAAAAATCCGGATATTTTCACGTGTTACAAACGTAACCGTGATGCTTCTGATAATGGTTTCCGAAACGTTTTATGATTTATAGAAACGTTTAGGAAGCATAACAGTAACATTGTATGCTGTATAAAAAATGTATTTTTCATCACAAAATTTGGGATGGATCGTGGAAGCAACGTAGAAGCAACTTGGAGTGCACCAAATATAATTCAAGAGGATGTCTTCCTGAGAACAAACATCTTCGTGAGAAACATGATGATGAAATAAAAGTGGTCTACCTCCTTCAACAAGTTACCTGAGACTTACGACATAATCATGAGTGTTTTAGGCAAGGCGTCGTCTGGAAGCGATGAAATACTCGATAATGGTCAGTTTCCCGACAGTGGCGGATCTGGAGTAAAATTCTAAGGGTGGAAATTATACAGGGAGTCCCATTTTTCAGCACTTGTTTTAAAAAGTAAATTTCATTCAAAAAAAATTCTTATTTTTTTTTTGAGAAAAACATTGAAGCACTTTAAACGCCCAAAAATGACATTTCCACTAAAGTTAAACTTACAAAATTAATTTCATTAAAAAATTTAGACAATTTCCTATAACATAGATTTATTTAAGTAATATTTTTCTTATAGGACCTTTTTTGAAAATTGATTATAAAAAAATAGTCATTTTTTTTCTATAAAAAAAATCTAAAAACTTGATAAAAAACTGCTAGTTTCCATAAAGTTATAACAACATTTTTGAGTTTAAATTAAAGATTAGGGTTTAATTTATAATGCGAAAGTCTAAAATCAATCATGGATAAAAAATAAATTTGATATAACATAACCAATTGAAGTTAATTCTGAATATTTTTTAAAAATCAATATTTTTTTAAAAAAATTATAGATTATTAGTGAATGATCTATAGTAACAATAGTATTGTACTGAATAAAACATAATACTAGAGCCAAGGCTAAAAATGACCTACCAAAATACAAAACCACTCAATATCATCGGAGCTTCCTCTTCAGCTCAATTATATTCTATAACAAGCTCCCAGATTGTATAATCTACTACTGGAATGATGTTTTTATACCACTTACGAATTTTTAAACTATCCATTGTAAAACTATTTTGTTTTGTATTATATTACCCAAATACCTTCATATACCTAGTTATGGCTGTGACATTTCAATATATCATGTAATTGATGAATTTTCTGATCATGCTAGGTCTAAGATCATTCGGATGGAATAAGTTGCTTTATCTTGGGTGTAGATACAAATATTTAATCATGGTGGAAATTTCTAAATGAAATTAGGTGAAAACGTGCTGGTCAAGTATTATTTTAGTGAGGATGGGTGAGCTGACGTTAGGGTTTTCATCACCGAAAGCGTCCTCCTTCCAATTAGAAGGAAAATCCTGTGACAGTGGGAAAAGTAAATGAGAGAGAAATGCGACAGAAACCAAATAACCTTCCCGCACTACACGCTGTTTTACCTCAAAGCGGTTGGCGGTAAAAACCGCAAGCACCTATAACTTTTCGGGCGGAAATTAAAATTAAATGATTTGGGATAAATTATAGAAAAGGCCAACTTTTTGCAGGCGTCTTCTGCAGATTTACTTAAATCTAACTTCCATATAATCACAAGCAGACTATCAAACGAACTCCTATAATTTAAAGCTAATTGCTTGTTAGCGCAAAACTTTTCCGCCCCAGCTTTGGATTAAATTCGAAATAACTTTAATTAACTACAACTTCTGCCATTGTTTGTGAATATGTGATAGTGCCATTAATCGGTGGGTTTTGAATTTATCGATCCTCACACCACACACCTCAATTCTCCATCGATTACAACTTTAAAAACTTTTAATTTTAATCAAGAAGCTTGATAATTTAATGATGCATCAGCCACTTGGTCACTTTAATTAATTTTTAATAGTTTTTACCCAATTTATAGTTTGGGAAAGATTATTTCGTTAATCTGGGTTTAAATGGACGTAATGACAAGTAATAATTAAAATCGATTGTGTCCAGTCATCTAGAAATCTCTAATTAAATCTGAAACGTCCATCCACGTTTATGGAACTTACTGAAAGGACTTCCTTCTCTTTATACAGAGTCCTGTAGTTTCCAACGCAGTAATTTGATCAAGTTTATCTCAAGAGAATTTGCCAATAATCTATACTTGCATACAATTCTAAACAAAAAATAAGTATCTTTTAATTAATATACACCATTTTCTTCAAGTAATCATGACATTATCAACGGCTTTTTTTGATGATGTCAAGATTACTTGACGAAATCGTTCTGGTTAATTAAATATTTTTTAAAAAGAGTGAGTTTCTTATTTTAATATTAAATATTATTTTTTATTTAATAAAAAAGCTTTATATATAGAAAAGTGACATAAACTGAAATAAAAATTATAATTAAAATAAGTTAGAAGGTTTTGTTGACAATGAGAAATTTCTCTAGAGTGCTCCGTACTCAGATTTCATACGAACACGTCAAAAGTTTTACAGCCACTGAAACAGAGTCTAAATAAAAAGTTAACAAAAGCAACAGTTTAAACAAAATGGTACGGTGGAAAATTCGAGAGGCTTTGTTTTCGCGACGTTGGTTGTTGGGTTCAGTGTTGTTCACAATGTGAAGTATCACTGTTATAAATAGATAAAGAGGCACAGGGTTAAATGTGCAACAAATATATATTTCACGTCATACAACGCATTCCCACCTAAATTAAACAATAGGTATTTATTATTAATAAATCGTCGGACTTGTTTACGTTTCCTACAATCACATCACACTGGAATAACTGTTTATACTACACATTGACATACTTTCAGCAAAATAAACCCAAGAAAATTACAAAAAATGTTAATGAAACTTTCATGTATTAAAGAAACTTGTAAATTTGAGAACTATAAAATTTTTTCTTGTATAAATTGAATTTTTCGTTTGGGGTAACTTTGATGAAATCCTATTGAGAAACTTAAATAATTTAAATTCATGATGTGGCCGGGTGCGATATATAATTCATCGAGGAAGTTTGATAATAAATCATTGTCTGAAATAGCGAATCAACTATACAACTAGTCCATTAAAATTTCAGTGACTTTTCAAGCGGATGATTGTACTTAAACTATCTAAGATTTATCGATTTAAAATCTACTTAATATTTAATTTCATCCATGTACATGCATTCGCTATCCTTTCAAGTTGCACAGAAGTACACAACTTTATTAAAAGTAAAACAGGCGTAAATAAACAAATCATGTTTCCATCGCAGCTTTAAGTTTTTTCTAAAAAGCTTCTTTACATTAAGTTTCTAATTACTAAATTAGCTCAAATAAACGTGTTTAAAGATTCATAACTTTATTTGAAAGATGAATTTAAAATGAGATTTAACTAAGTTATGCATCAAGATGTTATGGAAAAAAAAATGACAAAATACAAAAAAAGATTCTCTAAAAGTCTCCTCTAATGATATTCGCTCAATGATAAAAAAAAATCTTATTTTTTACATTGTAGCACTTTGAACGCCCAATAATGACATTTTCACTGAAATTAGACATAGAAAATTAGTTTCATTAAAAAATTTAGACAATTTCCTATAAAATACACTTATTTAAGTAATTGATTATAAAGAATAGTAATTTTTGGTGTATAAAAAAATTCAAAAACTTAATTAAAAACTGCTAGTTTCGATAAAATTATAACATTTTTGAGTTTAAATCAAAGATTAGGGTATAATCTATAATACGAAAGTCTAAAATTAATCATTGGCCAAGAAATAAATTTAATATAACCAATTGAAGTTAAAGTTATTTTTTGGGGAAATTTTTAATCGTACTTTAATGGCCTAAAAATGGTATTTATAGTAAAGGTATGATTACAAAATAAGATTTAGTATAAAATTTGGTTATTTTTTTATAAAATGGATCATTTAAACAATAAAATTCGCAATGGGATCTTTTTTGAAATCCCATTTAAAAATTTTATAACGTTTTTATTTAAAATGATGTTTTTGATAAAAACTTTGTATGCTCTTTGAACGCCAAAAAATGATATTTCCACTGAAGCTAAACTCAAAAAATTAGTTCCGTTATAAAATTTAGACAATTTCTTATAAAATAGATTATTTATGTAAATTTTTATCATAGGAACCTTTTTGAAAATTGATTATAAAAAATACTAATTTTTGGTGTCTAAAAAATTTCAAAAAACTTGATTAAAAAATTAGTTCCATTATGAAATTTAGATAAATTCCTATAAAATTCCTGCTTTCTGTATCCGCCACTGAGTGAAGGATACTCATAAGATATGATGATCGTTGAGCAACTAACGCGGAGCAAAGTTGCTTCTACTAAATCTAACCTTAAAAAGTGCACTACAACAACGAAGCAAGTATACTACTTAAGTATCTGTCACACCTTCATTATTTTTTGTGAGTAAATATAATAAATCACTATTCTCCAAGCGGTCATTAAGCATTACAAGCGAATTTAAGGTATTATCATGAATTAAGTTGGGGAGTAGCGCATAACAATGTTTGGACTCAACAATTGGAGGATAACATGGGTCATATAAAGCTCGATTTGCATATCGTGGAAAGGCGGTTTGGTGACTGTTATGTGACTCGGAAAATGAATTATGCATTAAATCTTAAAGTAGCAGCAATGTTTCTTAAACAACCACAACAAATTTGCATACGAGCATTGTTTGAAAAAGACCTCCCCCAAATCCGCAGTTAAGCAACAAAGTTTTATTAATTTATGAAAGAAATATTGCTTTTCATTTATCATGTATGTATTGATTTAAACTTCCGCATGAAAGAATAATAACCTCATATTGGATTCTGTTTATAAGACTTCTGGCTTATTATATCAATATAAGACCTTGTATTTTTTACAATTTAGTAAATAAAAATGGTATGAATGAGTGATTGTGCTGTAAGATAATTCAAACAGTTTTTTTAATAACCAAGGTCACATGCTCCACTGATAAGATAATAATATGAAATATTATAACGTTAGGGATAATATTATGATCAGTGTTTCACATCTGTGGAGGGATCTATGACACGTTTTTAATTTAATTTTTTCAGTGAGTTGAAACTTATATTAAAATTTATAAAACAAACATAAAGGAATATAAATATAGTAATTATAACTTTTTATTAAGGTAAGTTTTTTATTTTCCATATTTTTGTAGCTTGTATATTTTTTTAGTTACTGTATTGTATAAAAGTTCATTAAAAACGCTTTTTTTCCTTTTTTTTAATTTTCAGCAATCCAGTGTAGGTTGACTTGCAAATATCCCTCCGATATTAAGCATTGGGGTGAATATATTATACCAAACATTTGTAAGTTAACGATGAGTTTCATATAATTATTTCAGCAAAAATTTTAAACTGACTAAAATGCTATTAATCCACTAAAATTGGATTTGAAATATAATTTTTTAGACATAATAATCTTATTTGAAAGTAAAATTCAGGTGGCTCACTGAAGAAAGTGATAAGTCTGCCACTTTTTCATGAAAATCCACTCATAATCTATGAATTTGTTAAGAGATTTGCATTGAACTGTTTCAAATCGTACTCAATGTAGACTTAGGGTTAAAACATGGTGCAGCACCCACTCAAGCAGTAAAAACAAACGCATTGTATCTTATGCGTACAGGTGTCGTTGCTGCACCATATTCACGCGTGTTTGTTCTTAATGCTTGAGTCGGTGCTGCACCATGTTTTAACCCTACGTATTATGGTATTACTTATCTTCAAATTGCATTAGTAAAGATAAGAAAAAATTGGTTTTTAAATTCCCCTAATGTATTTACAACTTTAGCTAGAGATTGAGGGAAATTGTGGCCGAACAATCGTATAAATGAGAAATTCATTACGTTTAACGAGTGCGCTTTGTTTTCAAGTCTAAACTAAATTTAAATCGTTAGCGGCGTTGTTGATCTGTATTTTGTACACCAGCCTCAGGGAATAGCCCCAGCATTCTACTATTCCCGTTTAATCCAGCCTTTACTACCAGTTCTTGAGATATCTAAAAGACCGAGGGAGGAAATCCTATAGTGAGGCTAATTACTACGAAACAATATCACAAAGAGGATATTTTTTTAGAATATGAGTACTACATTAAAATACAGTCAGTGAGTCAGAAAATACCCTCAAGACTTTTAGACGTACAAATCGTGTTTTTTTCTTGTTTTTATGTTCAAGCAAGTCTACTCTGATAATACTACTTACTTATAATAATTGAAAAATCAATAATATGAAGATTATAAGCGCTCATGTGTTTTCGGGACAAAATTGAATATTGGGGTAAGTGCAGATGAATTTTGAATTACTAACATAAACGTAATTTTGGAGATTTGTCTGTTGTAGTCCGGTCAATTTAGACATCCAAGGGTGCACAAATTAGCGTAGGGTTAAAAATTGGTATGAATGTTCGGAACACCACTATAAATGAATACTGAAAAGTCCCTATCGATCCCGAACCTGGAAAAAATGTTATTCAAGGTCAAAGGTCTTAAAAAATGGGTCTTTCGCGTTTTACAGCAAAACGGTAAGTTTTATCATAAAATTAGGTTTGACAAAACTTATAGATCATATAATTATATGTAAAAAACATCATTATACTTTTTTTCCTACGAGCCACCGTTACTGAGATATAACGGTTATAAAAGTTGTAAACTTCATAATATGCACATTATTCGTCAGATTCTTAATCGTCTAATATTCACGATAACGGGTACAATTTTTAACCATCTTTTAAAAACCCGGTCTCGAATTAAAGGGGAATGTTTGTTTTATAATCTTATCGGAGTGGATTTTTTTTAAGCGACAGAAAAGCTTTCAAAACCGCTCCCGAAAATGTCAATTTTTTGCGGTTTTATTCGAGTGTCCTCTGCGCCGATTTTGAAATCGGAATCGAAACGACCAAATCGGACCCCCTTTTTTTCCCACATCCTCATTTACTATATCCAAAATATCCGACCCTCCTAGGTTAATCCTGTGGCGAGGGCGAATTTTTCTTTGAAAACGTCAAAATATCGCGTTTTTTAGCGAAACAACAAAAAGGTAATATTGCTTAGCTTTTGACTGTAGCCGAAGGGAAAAATCGCAAATGGCATTTTTGTAAAAAGGAAACACACTCACGTACCCACAGCGAAACACTTTTTCGAAATTTTTGTTTGTGTCTCATATTCTGACGTTTGAAAATCGGGGTACAATTTTTGACATTTTTTAACCAAATACTGGACCGATTTTAACGAAACGTGGCTTATATTGTGGCTAAAAGTACCGTTAATACCCTGAAAAATAATCGGTTTTATCCGGCGCGTCCAGCGGCGTCGGGATTTTTTTTCCAAAAGCGTAGAAAAATATCGATAAAAGTAGAGAAAATTGGTAGAGGAAATTTTGCCAAAACGGGCCATAAATTAAAAATCGCTACACGTGACCTATAAGAGGATTGATCGAACGAGATCGGTTTGAAGGTTTCAAATCTTTATCTTTTTATTTCACCTCACACCGACCTATTAAAGTCAAAATTGTGTTTTTTCAACCCCTAGCGACCAAAATAATCGCTGTAAGGTAACGACACATCCTATCGTCTAACTAAAATATGCATTGGAATGAGATTTTGAAGTACTACTACGCGACGCGTTGACTTTTTTCAATTTCGAAAAAAACTCAAAATTTTAATCGCGCAAAAAAACTTTGTAAAAAATGCGATTTTGACAATTTTTTACCCCTCTGCCCCTTCATCGATTTCAACAAATGATGGCTTATTTTAAAGGTTTTTGCGAAGGCTTTCACACAAAAATAGATTCGTTTTGATATCTTTATTCGTTTAGAAGTTATGACCGAATAACCGTTGAAATTTTGATAATTTCACTTTTGAACGAAGAAATTGCTATGAAATTTTTAACTAATCGGAAAATAATTAATTTTGACCGAACCAGTTGGCCGATTAGAACGATTTTTGGCTTACATTGACCGATAGAAAAATATTTTTACTTGTGTTACAGCTTCAGTGATGTGTATACGTGGCGTACTTATGCATATTATGAAGATTACAACTTTTTCAACTATTATAATCGTTATATCTCTGAAGTGGTGGCTCTTACGAGAAAAAGTATAGTCATTTTTTATAGATAATTATATGATCTACAATTTTTTTTTGACCTAATTTTATGATAAAACTTACCGTTTTGCTGAAAAACGCGAAAGACCCATTTTTATGATCTTTGACCTTGAATAATTTTTTTTTCAGGTACGGGATCGATGGGGACTTTTCAGCTTTCATTGGTGATGGTGTTTCGAACATTTATACTAATTTTTAGCTCTACGCTAATTTTTGCACCTTTACTACTATTTTTAGGGCTAAATTGATCTAATATTCTTTGGACTATTTAAGAAGTTACACCATTTCTAAAATTGTAAAAGTCACTCTCTGAACCCCCCTGGCTACGCCATTGAATAAAATAAAAATATGAAAGTCATTGTATGAGTTAAAAAATGACTATATATCATTTGACTGACGTAACTACTTAAAAAACGAATAAGCTGTAAATATTTCATTATACCAGCTATTGAATGAAATGTTTAAGAAAAACATTTTGATCTGCACTTGCCCCAACTTTCCTTTCTGTACAAAAGAAGAATATTTTAGTTTATCTGGTAGATTTTTTGCAATAAGCATACCACAATATTTTTGATAATATTGTAGTACAGGCAACCAATATTGATGAAACTGTGGTAGTATAATCTTATTTTAAAAAATAATGGTTTTTTCGTAAGACTAAATTTTACACTGTTTATATTGAAATGAAGGACCAGCATTTTATAATTTTTTTGAATATTTGTTACTTTTTTGATAAAATTTAATTTTTCTTGTTAAGAGATGTAAATCAAATTCAAAGCAATAAATGAACTTTCGCCTCAAAAAAATTGTATTAAAAAATTAAACAAAATTCTAAATTTAATTTGAAGCGAATGGTTTAAAATTTAAATTGATTCGATTTTCGATGTAGAAACACTCGAGTAAACTTCCTGTTTCCATTTTCACCCCTTGCAACGAGCAGGGGCGGATTGCGATGGCGCATTACGTAAAATGTGTTCACGTAAGGGTGGCAGCGGTGCGTTTTGTGTCGCAATCAATCGAAGAAAATTTCCATAGAAACATGTCGGTCACAGCATGGAAATAAGCCATCAATGTATAAATGTCTCGTTTATTTAACTCCGGAGCCTAAAAACGCCGGCGGTTTTTCAAAATCGAATAACTAGGACATTCACAAGTGTAGATACAACATGGAAGGATAGTATAGTGTAAGTAATACAACCTCTATTTTTTAACCCCTATTAATACCCTAAAACAAGTTAATATAGAAAATTACTTACATTTTTTTTGAATTTTTTAGCCAAATTAATATAGATATACTCACTAGATTTGCGGGATTATTAAGAAATAAATCAGATAAAATCTACAGTATTTTGTAGTATACCGGGTGTCCACGAAACCCCTGTAATTACTGTATTTTTAAAAATAAAAATTTAAATTTTTAGTATCTTAGTATTTTAGTATCTTGGGTATCCCTGTAATCGGAAAAAATCCTCTATGTAAATAGGGGGTGGCTTCACTATCATGCCATTTGAAAAATAAAGATATTTCCAAAAAACGCATTTTAAAAATTATAAAAATAAAAATTTTTCAGAAAAATTTTTTTTCACAAACATACTTGGAACCCATGTTTAATAATAAGTACAATAAAATAGGGTGTTTTATTTAAAATAATAAAGTTGATGTCATTTCCGTTGAAACCGGAAGTTTTCATAAATAAAGAAATTACAGAAGTGGCCCTAGTTTCGTGGGCACCCGGTATAAAATATAATTGATCCAATAAATTTAAACCTATTGTTTTATGTAAGCCTACACAAATAATTATCCACCAATTATATATTTAATTTGATTGAATGTGCCAATTAAATTATATATTACCTTAATTATAACTTTTAATTGAATTTTATTTTTAAATCAAATCCACAATAAATATTTTTATTAAATCTTAACCCAAAAATTTGCATTTTTTAATCGAATAATTTGAAAAACATGAATTATTTAAGGCAAATGGTTTTTATAAAAAATATGACTAAAGTGGTGAAAAATATTTTATTTTGGAATATTTTAAGGTTGCTGGAAAGTCAAGAAAGAAGTCATATAAATTACATGAATCACGTTTTCTGCCTTGTGTTAGTTCATAACATCAATAAACTTTAATTTAAAACTTTAAATATTTGTTTAGTTTTATTAAAAACGTAACAATTACGAAGCTAAATTTATTTACCGAATTTCAAGAAATGGCAATTACACTTTATTTCTCATTATTTACCATTATTATCATAACTGTTATTACAATAATTCAAGGAAAAAATAATTAAGTAACATTTATTAAATAACATCATTTTTCATATTTGTATTAGAAATTTTGAAATTAGAACACACTGATATCATAATCATCATGAAATATAAATTTTACCAATGCATGTAAGTACATAATAATTTAACCAGTTTTTTCTTAAATGTTTATTTAGTAATTATTATCAAGGTTATCTAATCTACACATGAGATCGATTATTAATGGCATTCATTGATTTTCAATCAAATTTAAAATAAAATAATATAAAAACAACTTCATTTTAAAAATCATGGGCAACAGCACCCTCTTTAAAATTTTGTGGATACACCAGTCTCGACATAACTCCATAAAAAATTTCGAAAATTCGAGAATTTGCCTAATATTTATTTCTGTCTTTCTCTATTTTGCTTTTTTGTAATGTTGTTTTATTACAATAGTAGTTTTTCTTCTTTTACAACAAAAATAAAATCGAAACTTGCAATTATCAATTTTGGTTTTCTAAGTCTCAGCATGCTTTAAAAATTTTGCAACTGATGTTACCAAGGAAACCCTTATTTTGTGGAATTTTGTTTTAACGCCCTTTTCTGTACTTTTGATAATAACTAAACCGAAATAATGAACTCTTTTAAATAAGAAATGGAAAATATGCTGTAAGCGTTTGGTGAAGCTCAAAGAAATCCGCTTCTAGTTATCAGAAAAGAGCGTAAAAACGATATTCAACAAAATGAGGGATTCCTTGGTAACATTAATTGTTAAAATTTCAAAATATACTGAGATTTAGAAAACCAAAATTGATAATTGCAAGTTTCGATTTTATTTGTGTTGTAAAACAACAAAAACTGTTACTATAATATAAAAACATTATAAAAAAGCAAAATAGAGAAAGACACAAATAAGTATTAGGCAAATTAAAAAAGAAACCTTAAAAAAATTCATGAAGAGTACTATTTTGTGTATTTTTCACTGTTTCTCAGTTTGGATATTAATATCTCCCAAACCATTGATAAACGGTCATAGAAACCTTATATCATTAGAAAGCTGGTAAAAAATGATATCGATTGATGTCAAAATATACAGGGTGTTCCATTTGAAAATTTCGTTTAATTGTTCAATTTGCCTCTCATAAGGCACTCTGATGAAAAATTATCACAAACTTAAATTTGACATGATAGTTGTAGAATACACGATGTTGAAAAGTTTTTGAGAAAATTTCAACCCAAAATATTCATCTGTTTTAGAGCAGTGATCTTTCAAAAATGGATCTTTTTATGGCTTAAATAGCAAATATCAGCAAAACGAGTGATGATAGACCCATAAAAGTTTATACAAAGTATAATTATTTTTCTATAAGGAATCCAAAAATGTCATAATATACTGGGTGTTCCATTTAAAGAAAACATAACTTTGGTCCGCCATCTTGGAATGGACACCCGGTATATTACTAAAATATTTTTAAAATGTGCGCTTAAAGGTATTGTATATTCTATCAAAAACCGCATGCCGATATCTTTTTTCATTTTAGAGTAATGTTACTTCCTCGCAGCGCTGGGACACCCTGTATAACAATAAAAAAGTTATTCACAATTTTATAACTCGAGAAATAACTTGCAAAATCAATGGTTTTACAGGAGTGACCCTGACCTCGTGAACACCCGGTATATTCATACAAATAAATAATTATTTTTAGTATTATAATAATACAATAATGGAAAAATTTTCGGTAATTTATTTTTAATAATTACAACTTAATAAAAAAAAAATATTTTTATAGTTTTATAGTAAGTAATTAAATATTTCAAAATTTTACATTAAAAAAAATAAATATTTCTTTGTAAGTGTACTTCTTATCTAGGTATTACCATTGACGTATTACCCAGTAAATTGTTTTTACTTGTAATTTTGTATATTGTTGTAAAATTAATACGACTAAGCCATAAGTCATAAAAATTATATAAAAAAAAAAAATTCACCAAATTTACCTTCATAATTTTATTTTGTAATAGGTGAGTTTTAAAAAACGTAGACACAGTAGTCTAAATATACTAAACCAACATAATGATTTTTAATCTTAAAGAGATTACGAGGTCAAAAGTTATTTCTGTACCCAATTATTCACACGTGGTTTTATCATTTTAATAACCAGCTTATTGTTTGTTCTGAATTTTAAATATAATAATAAATATGAATAATTGGTAGTTAATTAATCAAAAGACAATCGGTATCATCATTAATTAACCACTTATTTTAAAATTTAAAACAGTAATTTAACCTCGAAATAGAAATTAACGCTTTTTATGAATACACGAGAGGTATTTATAAATATTTACAATTCACGAAATGCGAGCGAGTCAGCCAAGTAAATCACACGTTATAAAGAACGCATCAAATAAAGTTGGAGGTGAAAAAAAAAGCGAAAAAACTGCTGTATCATGATATCCAAACAACATTTTATGAACAGTAGTAGTGTGTCGTTTTATGTTTATTATCAAGTATTATAGTGATTACATTTATACAATTTAATTCGATGTAAATCCACTTAGTACAACTCACGTGCTTATTGCGTAAGTTACAAACCGTGAAAATTGGAACTATTTATAAATTTTATGACCTTAAATTTTGATTATTTAAATACCTGCTTATTTTATGTTTTTATTTTTTGTAGTTTTGCCTATAGGGCTCTAAATAAGGATTCTATAAGACTCCAGTTGAGAATAATTTCCAAAAATAGTTCAAGATGGATTGGGCATACAGCGGTGTGAATAAAACAGTGCCTAGAAATGCAGGACCGGAATGCTCGGAATATTTAACGCCCACGTGGAGGCGCTTAGAATCCTTTGTAGTTATTACACTATGCATTATAACATTCCGATGGTCCATGAAAAGGATCACCCTACCTTCAGCCGCCTACGTGAGAAGAGACAGGGGCGGACGCAGGGCCCTTTTAGTTCTTATGTCCCTCATTTGGGGCATGGAAATTGGATATAAATTTTCCTCCAGGACTGTGATATACCTGTTAAATCCCTGTCACGTTACTACTGCTTTACAGGTAATTAATTTTCTGGTACATCACTACAAACTCTAATTTTTAATGGTTTTAGATTTATTTGCTAGCTGCAGCCCCTAATAAATGGGTCACCGCTGTTTTTAGATTTCATCTTAATTTACTCAATGGTCCTATTCTGGCCTTCCTTTTTCCTGAAACGGATTCTAGAATTGTAAGTACATCACATACCAGCGACTATGGGTCAATAAATTACTATAATTTTTAGCTACCTTTAGAAGCGTCTATTTATTGGATACAACATGGAATGATGTTTGTTGTGCCTTACTACTTACTACGACTTGGAGGTAAGTTAATTATATGTCAAATGGTGGTTTTCTTGTAACAAAATTGCCGAAGTTTTTTTCTCAACGGTTCTATATGTCTTTTGGGATTCTAATTGTCACATTCCCAGGGAGGTATATTTATAAAGGTTTGGCAGTCTATGAATTTTGTTTGGTAAGGTACTTCTTTGGTTATCTCCTCCATAAAATCTTTCCATCCAGAAATTCCTGGAAGATATTTAGATTTGGTGTACAGCCACAGCAGGAGTGATGCTGATGGAATGATGGTTTCAGTATGAGAGAACGATGTACTTAGATCATTGATATGAATAGCGGCTAACTTGACATCATTGTTTCTTCAGTGGTACAGCTCCTAAGCTTTCGACGATTTGTGCTGATGGTGCAACCTTTTGACCAGGGACAACAGTATTTTTTGGGGTGATACATCAAATGCCCAACATTGTGTAGAATGTGTTTCATCCATCCAGAGCTTGAATGTTGAAATCTGTATTGTCATAGACCATCTGGCAAAGTGCTTGTTGGTTAACAGCCAGAGGAAAACTCATAATTGACGACACTTCAAATCGAGCTGCTTCATCGTACGAAAATGTTGAAGATTTTTGCGTTTTCGTTGTTTCAGCATCCCAAAAAACATTAAGAAAATAACTTCTGTAATTTTGTTACGAAAATAATCCTTCAGTATTCTTAACAAATCAAAATTAATCTTTCAGGGGTTTACAATGTTGAAGAGTTTTCAGACTTCAGTTGGAGTGCTCTTAGTTATAGCATTAACATATTGTATCACTATGTTATTCTTCAGACAATCGCCGTTGTAAGTACATATCACTAGACTCAATTGTATTTCAGATAAATCAATTTCATTTCAGAAAGTCGCAATTGAATTTCACAAACCATCAATTGTATTACAGAAAGCATCAATTGTATTTTAGAAGCTATCAATTGTATTTCAGAAAAATACAATTTCGGAAAGGACCAATTCTAAATAAAATTAGGAAGCCAAGAATTTTTGCCGGTGATTCTTTCTGAAATACAATTGATGACTACTGAAATACAAATCATACTAAAATTCTGAAATGAAATTGAGGAATTCTGATTTCCAAATGAGATTCCATCTTCCTTAGATCCCAATTTGTGATATTAGAAAATTTCTAATTCTGATAATTTTTTGTAGCCGACCGAAGTCAACTTGAATCATATGATCTGTCCGGCGATCCTGGATCCCTTCGGAGGTCCTTACTACAGGATTGCTGCGGTAATACATCAGGCCATACTGTGTCCATTGATGTGCAAGCTATTTTGTTCGGTATCAGCATTTTTCCTAACGAAGTTCTGGCCTACAAAAGTAAAAAAGACTCTGTGTTGCGAAGTAGCAAGTCCAAATGCGAACGGCGATAGTAGCGATCTTAATAATCACCACCACGTGGACTAATAGTTTATCAAAGCATTTAGTGGTTATATTATAAAATTATAGAAGTGCAATAATAACGAGAACCGCCTTTTGTAGCCACTTTAAAATTTTCAAATTATAAAATAATATGTCAATAATGAAAAATTATTACAGAATTTGGGATAACTCGTTAAATATTTCATAAAATATATTAGAGTATTTTTTAATTTATTTGTAAATTTTTATAATATTGTTATTTGTCTCTCTTGAAGCCTATATATAGATATTTTTTTGTATAAAAATGACGTATCTACTAGAATATATTAAATTTTTAATTTAATTCTTTAGAGCAGCTAGATTCGATTTGTTTTTAATATTTATGAAAACTTATTTAAAACTTTCAAAAAATAAAAATCTTAAATATTATCAAAACCCACTTTTGATATTCATTACATTTTTACAAATATTTTTATTTATTTCAGAAAATTACTCTACTTCATAGATTTTTTTAAATACATGACCCATTCCAGGTCATTTACATCATCATCATCACAGTTTATAATTAATTTTCCCACCACGGGAAACTTTTCATTTCCAAAAGTTCTGGAATTAAGTTGAATTAAAAATGTTTCTCTTTGCTTAATTAGTGCAGCCTGCTGTTTCAATAGAAAAACTGCTGGTTCAACTTTGAAATAAAAGGTCTTGCTAGACAAAAATGGATTTTTGAAAGGAAGACTACTTGAAACGTCGTTAATTTCAAAAGGTCCTTGAGGCTTTGGTCGCTCACTAGTACCAATTAAGGGATATCTACAACAATAACATCAGCAAAATTTTAATAAATAATATAAAACTTACATGTATTCACCTAACAAAATCGAATTTAAAATCAATTTTGATTGAAATCCTCCAAGCTCGCTTGGTTCAAATATAATATCGATTTTTCCCTTAGTCTTTGCTTCAATTATAACAGGATTTTCTATAATAAAATCACGTGATTCAAGCTAAAATATAATTTTATAAATTTTTATTTATTTTTTTTAGAAATAACAAACCTTTGAAGTAAACTCAACTTTAGTCCCTAAAGGATTATTTAAATAAACAGTTTTGGGTGATTTTGACCCCAGTTGTGCTTCAAAATAAACAGCTGGTTCCGCTTTAGCTGGCCCAGCAGATAACATCAGGATGTATGGAAATGTTCCCATTGTTGTAGTTACCGCTTCTAAAGTCGTTCTAAATTCTTCAGCAGGAAGTAACGGTTTATACTCGAGTAACAATTTCGCCTAAAAATTAAAAACTTAATATTTAATATTTTTATTTTCAATTTTTAACCTGTGTGTATGGTTCTACAGTTAAAACTTTTTCGAAATGCAGGTCAGGACAAGGACAATTAATTTTAAAAACTGCAGGATCTTTTAAAGGATTTTCCAATTTTAACCTGTACTCAAAAGTTTTTCTAGCGCAAGTAAACATGGCTATAGTATCTAGTGGTTCACATTTAGTTACATTAAGATTAAGATCATATTCTAGATACTCTTTCGTTTCTTCATTCCTAAATTTTATCTAAAAATACATATTTTTTCAACTGATTGATGCTAAATTGGTCAACCACACCTTAAAACTCAATTTTCCTTCATTTAAAGCATGTATAATCCACTTATATTGTTTTTCCTCATAAGGTGATAAATCTACGTATTGATTTCCCATTAACCTATAAATCACCGCAGGAACTTTCTTGGGATTGTTGCTTTGATCGATTTGGTTAACCACTGTAAACTGCTGCGAATATGGAAGCCAATTCACTAGACTCAAAGACTCGGTATAATTCAATTTTGAAGGTATGGTTCGCTCAATTTTGGCTACTGGTGTAGGCCTACTTGCTTCACCAAAAAAGTTGAACAAAAAACCTTGACCTTCAGGTAAAGGCAGAAAAAGTTTTCCCTAAAAAATCAAATATTTTATAACAGTATTAATCACCAAAATAACTTACTTCGTGAAATTTGTTAGGCAACGTCATACTCAGTGGTGAGTAAGTTACTTCAAAAGTTGCAGATGATTTTGATTCAACAATTATTCTTTCAGGTGCTGTGAAGAAATTTCCTGATAAAGAAGCTACAATATTCCAATCAAATCCAGATCTTAAAATTTAAATTTAGTTCGAGCTAAAGTAATAAAGTAAAACCCTTACGGATTCTTGATGGTAATTTTTTTACATTGTTTTTCCCTTACTGGGCAAGCAAATTTAACCACCTCTTTCGGTGGTGGTAAGTTAATGCAAGTTCCTATCAACTCCAAAGTTAATGGTTTATTAAAATTATCAATCGTGCATTGCGCCTAAAATTTGTAACTTTACTAACGACCATTTTCAAAAATAATAATTACCGTAATTGTTGTAAGACAGCTTATGTGTGATGGTATATACCTCGTATCAAAAACCACACTCATTCCAGGCGTTATATAACCACTCATAGGTGATATTTTAAAATCTCCTCTCTTGGGTAAATACCATTTATATCTAAAAATAGAAGTAGTTTGAATTTTGATAAATTATAGAAGCGCGAACATACTTTCCACCAATATCACCACGATTAAACAATTTTACAAGATAACCATTTTGACAACCTTTAATAACCGTACCAAAATTAACACGATCATAATCTAAGCAAAAATCAGCGGCGATACAAGAACCTTTAAACATGCAAATCGGATTAAGGTAATCCTGAACTTGATAGAATATCTAAAAATTCATCACTATAATTTTTGTTACTTACTATACCACGTTTTTTTTACCTGATCTGTAAATAAAGTCATTCTTTCTTTCGGACTATATGTTATAATAATCTCAGTGGCTTGATCAGCTTGAAGTTTCAACCATTTTTGTGGCGTTATTTTTATGAAAGAATTCACAAGACGACGTTGTTTTTCTTCCTGAGTTTCAGTTACAATAAGTGACTTACCACTCTTATCAGATTTCTTACTTTTTCCACTTTTACCACTAGATTTACTGGATTTACCAGATTTCTTAGATTTTTTTGATTGTTTGGATTGTTTACTAGTTTCGCTTGATGATTTACTTTTTCCTCCTTTTTTCTTTTTCGGTTTTTCTTTGCGACCCTTCGATTTTGCCTTACCTTCCTTTTTTTTCTTAATCATTATATCCGAAGGTTTTATTTCCGGTTTTTCAAACTCGCCTTTGGGTAAATTTGTAGTCGTGTTAAAAAAAGGTAAATGGTGGTAAAGTCCAAAAAATATAGTGACTGAACATTTGGATTTATTAATCACGTTTATTTGCTGCTTTATAGATTTTCCAACATTAACGGCGCCTAGATGAATAATTTTGTTCTTTGGATTTTGTAGTTCTATCTCCAAAGGTACTCCTTCCCCATAAAGTTGTATGCACTGAGTTTGTTTGTTAACCAAAATTTTATATTCAGCTTTGTACTGTTGTATTTCCAAAGGATGGAAGTAAAATAATATTTTTCCTGATTTTTTTGAAAGAATTGAGGTCGTTCTATTTATAACTGTAATAAAATCCAATTCTTCCTCAATGACATCAACTCTAAAACACATTTTTGAAACGCATAATACAAATTAGAATAACTTACGTAATTGGGTTTATATCATTATTGGTAACATCCAAAATTGTTTCATAAAACAAACATTTTTCTTTTTGAACAAGGCAAGGCCCAAAATTATATTCCTTAAAAGAAAGTTTAAATTTACTACGACAGGTGGAACAAATAAATGTGATGTGATAAGTTGCTCCATAAAGAACTTTTAGGTCAACATCAAAAGATCTTTTCGTGATCTGCTTTGTAGTTTTTAAATTAACTACAGTAGTAACACAGCTACCAACTTTTAGATAACCTTCTTTTTGTGGAAACTCTATTTTGATCATATCTTCGGTGAATTTATCAAGTGTTTTCCATTTAAAATAAAATCCTACATGTCCAATATTTAAAACCTCAAATTTAATCTCTTCTTGCTTCATTACCATCATCTAGATATTAAATAATAATTATATTATGCAAAATATGACAAACACAAAAATTACCGATGGGATTTTAATTATATTCGTTTCGTCTTCTCTTAAAGTTAAAGTTTGTATGTTATCAAAATATTTTACATCAGATTGAACGGTAAAACATTTTGCGTGGATAACAAGTATTAAAGGTTTTTCCATATTTTCAATTTGACACTCGAGGTTAAAAGTTACTTCTCCTGTATTAATTGGATTGAAGGTCAACCTAAAAATCACACACAATATTTATTTTATAACCAAAAATGTTACCTCTTACTTCATAATAAACCCAGTTTTCCCATTTATGATTCCTTTATTGGGCTCAACAACAATTCTATGCAATCTTCCTTCAGAAAAAGTAGATGCCTTCGAAAACTTGAATTTCAAGGCTTCGGCCTCATTATTTACTAGAAGAACTTCATGACTCGAAGGTGCTCCAAGAATAGTTGGTTTTAAGGTAATGTTGCGTTGTTTGAAGAAAATACAAGGGTCTCTAGCTCTTCCAACGAATAAAAATTTCGTACTCAAATTATACTTTTCAATAAAAAAGTTGTAGACCATCTCAAAGCTACCTTTTTTCTCAGCTATGAAGGTGAAGATAGCTTCCGCCATTTCCCCTTTCGTGACTGTACCGCTTGGTTTTTCGCAATGAAAAAGGGAAAGGTTTTTATCACGTTTAGATTTTTGCCAACGATAATTAAAGGTTTCCCCTGTTGGATTAAGTATAGCAAATTTTCTAAAAATTATAATCATTAATAATAATACTTTTGGTGTACTTTCAAAAAATACTTGGTTAAAGGTATTCTTGTGCCCAGTACTTCAAATTCTAAAACTTTAGTACTTTCATCAATAGTTTCGCCGCAAATTTCCCGCCCTTCTCTTCTTGTTAAATAATCGCTGGTTTCAATATTAAAATGGTATAAAGGAAGCAAGCTACTTGCTTGAATTGGGATTATTGGTTGTTTAAAACTTGGCTCAAGATGTGGTATTGTTGCTTTGGCAAAAACTGAATATTTGTAAACCTCGTACGGTGAAAATGTTACAGTAAAATTTTGGGTTTCCTTTGGAGGAATTGTTGTAATTAATGGGTCTAATGTAAATGGAATTATTAACGTATTCATATTATCACTGTGAGTACTAGAATTTGAAGATACAGATTTTGCTATCGAAATTGTGCTACGATTAAAAGACGATTTCGGACGAAGAGGAAAATCATAAAATTTCTCTAAAAATAAGGTTATTAATGCAATTTTTTAATTTTATTTTTTTTTTTACCTAGTCCTGTCAAGTGGAATGGTTGTTTTTTCTGGGGACAAGTTGAACGAGGTCTTTGTAATTTTCGAATCTCCTTCAAATCTTCTTCATTGTACTTTTCTTCGTTTGATTTTTTTAGGTGTTCATCATCCACAGTTAATGACCAGGAAATGAGTAAATCAACATTGGAAATATTTTTGATAAAAAAATTAGCTTTTCTTTTCTAAAAATTATATTTTCACGAAGAAAATTGTAGTGATCTTTGAATAGATATTTTTACAGTTTATATCTTACCTCAAACATTAGAGTATCTTCAATAATAATTTCAGTAATATCAAATTCGTATGAACAATAATCAGCAACAATGCTAAAAATTATTGTTAAATTTTTATGGCTGTCTTCAACTTCTTCAATGGGTGGTTCAATTCTTTCTGTTGTTGTTTTAAGTTTTGCACTTTCCGTACTTGCCGCACTAAAAGAAAAATATAATTTGATGAAAATTAGGGAAATTAGGGAAATTTCATTACCTTTGACGGTTTGATTGTTTTGAAATAAAAGACGCATCCGGGCTTATAGCTGGACTTTTCCAAACGGTAAAATTTTGTCTGTCATCCCAGGATAGAAGCTCTACTTCAGCTTCCAAATATTTTATCTTACAAATTTGTAACTCCAGTAATACCTAGGAAAAATTAAAATTAATAAGATAATTTTAAACAACTCTTTTCAACTAACTTCTTGATGTATGATTGTTTCCTTTGTAAAAAATGTTGCAATGACATCTTTAGTAGCTAAAGGTTTTAAATGTCCAACTGCAGGTATGAAAATCAAATTATCAAATTTTGTAAAGACAAATTTGTATGTATCTATTTCTGATATATTAGTTATCTTGAAACATTTTTTATGGAGTTTATTTAAAAATCGGTTTCCAAAATCCAATTTATAAAACGGTCTTATCATTTCCACTGGCCAATTTAATTCCGATGAAGAAACTTCAATCGTTTCTTGATTATCTGTACCAACAGTTTCTAGACCATCAATGATTACATCTCTTTTATAACCTTCAGTTCTTACAAAAATCTAAGGATTTTATAAAAATCAAACTTTTCTACCGAAATCACTTATTTTAAAACTACTTACATCAATAAGCTCGTAAGGATTGTTAACAACAAAAATTCTTATACTACAATTATTTATAGTATCAGCACAAGCTTTAAATTCAACATACACTATGCATTCTTCATTGGGATTAAGTTCCATCATTAGAGAATGTTTGAATTCCTGAAGTAAGTCTACAATTTAATTTATTTTAAAATCAAACCATAACTATAGTTTTAGAGATAGTTTTACTTACACTCTTTATTACAGAAATTATGTAATACTGCAGGAAATTCTTTCGGCCTTAGTGAAATCGAATTTTGATCATCGTCCTGAACACCAATCAAAACCTTACACGATATTAGACCAGAATTTTTAAAAACGAGCTCTTTACTTTCGCAAGATCCTATTATTTGTGGATTAAAGTTTAAGCAATATTTTCCACTTTTATTTCTGCAAGGTTTCATTACTTTTATTTCTGGTAAATAACCTTCGCCACATAACTTTATATTAAACTTATGTGGGCTCATGAATAACTCGAACTCCACTATTCCATAAAATTTCTAAAACATACTGTTTCTTTAATTTCTATAATTTTACATGAGCGGGCGCGCTGTGTAAATTTTACACAACGCAATATTTCACGATATAAATAATAATTAATTTTCTGTGTATACGAGTATATTTTTGTAAACTCTACTTACATCAATTGCTATTGGTTTAAAGGTAATCAAAAAAATGACGAATTTACAAGCATCTACAAGAACACTATTTGGTGTTATTGAAAAAACATCTCCTCCTTCGCTTATTTTGCAAGTTACTAAAGCCCCAACCTCGCCAGAATTCCTGATTTTTATTCTAACCACATTTGGAATATTAAGGCAACTTTTATTGAAATACAATTGCTTGCTTTCTTTAATAAATACCGGATGAAGACCAACCTAAAATTATTTATGAAAAATCCTGTAATCAACTATTTTAATTAATCACCTGTTGTGGACAAACAAACTCGTTTAAATTTTCCACCACAAACTGTTCTTTAAAAATATCATCATAATTTTCGAAATCGATTTGTGGAATACATCCTTTTGCTCTCAAAAGCATCTTCTTGCCATTACTATTTATTCCTTCAGTTTGTGAAATGAAGACAACAACATATTCCTCAAAATCACCGACCTTTTTCGGTTTACAAGTAACTTTTATCACTGCTTCACTATTAGGTTCAATCACTCCAGTGGACGAAGTCAAGCTGAATACTCCTTGCGTCAAAGTTGTTGGTTTTGCCCTAAAAAATAAACTTAATTTCATGCTACCAATTTTTTTTAATTACTTACATATTCACTTTAATACTCTTTTTTGATGAGCTTTTCTTACTTTTTTTTGAACTACTCTTACTATTTTTAGAATCTTTTGGTGTTTTCTTAGTATCATTTTTCGACTTATTTCCTTTCTTACCCTTTTGTTTTTTACCCTTATCTTTTCCCTTAGTTTTTTTCTCCTTCATAACCTTTACGTTTTGAAAAGTTAAAATTCCGTAAGAAAATGAGTATGTGCCTGTATTTTTTATCATAATTTCTTTGGTTATTTCAGTTTGAATTAGTTGGTTACCAAAATTAATTTCATGAGGTGGACATATCGTAAAACTAAAAATAAAAACTAGTTTAGTAGCAAAATTTTAAATCGTATTTATTACCTTGATCCAATAACTTTAGCAGAAATTTTCAAAATAAACGAGTGAAATTGGTTTTCGTTTTCGTAATCCAAAAAATTACATTTAAAAATGGGCGTTTCATGAAATTTTGTAATTTCAAGTGGGGTAAATATAATTTTAACCTCTTTGGATGTGTAAGCAGGAATAATATCTTCGGAAGGAACAATTGTGAAATATTTTTTTATAATTTCATCTGATTTATTTTCTTTCTTATTAATGAAATATTCAAACCTAAATTTTACATCAATTTTTGATTTGTTATTAATATTGTATAAATGCACGAGTTCAGATGATAATTTCACATCTCCTAGCTTAATTTCCTCTTCATATTCCACAAAATACTCAACAACATTAGCTGAAAATTGGATATTTTTTTTCGCCAATATTTTATCACATCTCTCGTCTTGAAACTAAAACAGTCAACTTAAATTAATTTATCGCAACTTAATTATTTAAATTACTTCAATAAATAGGTGTTTTTTCATAACATCATCTGAAGTAGAAGCAAAAAAATTAAAACGTATTTCAAGACTAGCCATTGGATTTAAAACTCCTCTTCTACAATTCGGGACGAAAATATTTAGTATATTTTCTGGATCGTTAAATGTCCACATCAAACTGATAATACTATTATTTTTAAGTACTAAAGATCTTTTAGTGGAGTGTCCTAACAAAACCCGTTCGAAATGTATTTCGCTAGGAAAAACTTCAACGTCAATAGCCACACCAATGCATGCTAAATTAATGGTTTCGATTTTTGGGTTGTTTTTTATGCAGATCAGCAGTTGGTTTTTAAAAGTACCACATAGTGTCGGGTGTGCAAAAACAGAATATAACTGCGAATTATTGGGTGGTAAAATAATATCATTTTCAATACAACTAAAATAATCGCTTTGTTCTTCTTCAAAATTTAAGGAAACTTCACAAGGTAAATATGATTGATTTATGATATTAAAACGAGCTTCCAGGCTAAAACATTTATTTTCCTTGTTACCTTCTTCGGCAATAATTGGGCCGAAACTAAAAATATCTTGATCTTTATAGTAGACACAATTCTCAATGTTTTTATAATTTTGTGTATCCAATACTTTGGAAAATATCATTTCAGGCCTAGTATAAATTTTGGGTAAATCAGCCTTGCCATTTAAATTAATGCTAAAATTAAACGATCCACTTATAACATATAATTTGTAGGTATGAGAGAAATCGCCACAATATTTTGGAGTAAAATAAACATCAAATACAATTTCACTTTTTGGATTCATGATGTACCTTCCTTTGAAATATCGAATAGGTTCAGTGACTTTTAAATCCACTAAAACAACAAATATCAATGAAAAAATCACCAAACGCAGTGACGGATATAGAGAGGGGGTGGGAGGCAATACTTGTATCTAATAAAAATATTAATATTAAAAAAATATTCAGGATTCCCAAAAATCATTAAAATGTTGACCCAGTTGTAACACACTAAAAATGAGTATTTTTTAAAATAATTTTTCAAAAAAGTTCCTATAAGGAAAATATTAGTGAAATAAGCCCATTTTATAGGAAATTGTCTAAATTTTAAAACGGAACTAATTTTTTAAGTGTAGCGTCAGTGCAAATGTCAGTTTTTGGTAATCAAAGTGATAATTTTAAATAATAGCGGTATAAAAATTTTAAATGGGATTTCAAAAAAGTTCCTATACCAAATTTTATTTTTTAAATGATCAATTTTATAAAAAAATAACCAAATTTTATAACTAAACTTATTTTATAGTCATATCTTAACTATAAATACCCTTTCTAGGTCATTAAAGTACGATTAAAAATTTCCCCAAACAATGACTCCAATTGGTTATATAAAAATTATTTTTTGGCCCATGATTGATTTTAGACTTTCGTATTATAGATTATACCCTAATCTTTAATTTAAACTCAAAAATGTTGTTATAATTTTATCGGAACTAGCAGTTTTTATGTTTTTAATCAAGTTTTTAGAATTATTTATACACCAAAAATGAGTATTTTTTATAATCAATTTTCAAAAAAGTTCCTATGAGGAAAATATAACTTAAATAAGTCTAGCTTATAAGAAATTGTCTATATTTTCTAGTGAAACTAATTTTGTAAGTCTTAACTTCAATGGAAATGTTATTTTTGGGCGTTCAAACTGCTACAATGTTTTTATCAAAAAAATAAGACACCCTGTATAATCGCCCCCCCCCCCTAGAATTTTCGTTATGAAACTATTATCAAGTTTTTTATTTAAGTATACCTGAACTTGCAGGATTTTTGGTTAAAGTTGATGTAGAACCTCTTGCAGAATGTTTCCCTTTATATTTCGATAGTTTCGAAGCATCTGCGGAAGCCCTAGAAGTTCTTTTACTTCGAATTTCTTCCTAAAATATAATAAATTTAATAGAAGTGATAATGATTTTTTAAGTACCAACTTTAGTGGATATCTTTGAGACTCTACTTCTGAAAGAATCACGCGTGTGATTACTCTCAGTTGAAGCTATATCAATTCTTGATACTTTGAGCTACAAAAAAATTAATTTCAAAAAACTAATTTAGTAATTTGTATTATTATTACTGCATCTTCTGGTTCTAGGGCTTCATAAATTGTAAAAACTTCTGAAATATTTCTGGTTTGTTTTTCCGGCATCGCTGTTAAAACAGAATATAAGGTATTATTTTCTGAAAAATCTGGAGTTTGATTTTTTAAGGCATTTAAAGATTCTGAAAATTCCTCAGATTCTTGAAGGTTATCAATTACTACGTCATGTGTTTCTACACTAGTAGTATTAACTATCCAGCAGTAAACGCCTAGAATAAATAAATAAAGTTCTAAAATTTATTATTAATTTTTTTGTTAAAACCTACCGCGTTCTTCCATTGCCAAAACTTCTTTAGAATTTAAATATTTCACCTTAATTTTCTGCTCTTGTATAATATTATCTTCTGAGCTTTTTTTGCTGGATTTATCAGTTTTTTTACTACCACTGCTTTTGGATGAAGCCCTACTACTTTTTTTGTCCCCTTTTTTCTCATCATTTGATTTTCTTTTATTGTCTTTTAATACAGGTAACTTCAATGGTAATTCCTGAAAATTAAATACATAAAAAATTATTTTTTTAGAAATTATATAAACCTTCGTGAGTTTAATTTCCTTCTTGTTCCAATTTTCTGAAATAAAAATCAGTTTCCAACTCAACTGCTCAGATAATTGCAACTCTTTACAAACTTCCAAATCCTCAGGACGTAAAATTTCTAGAAAAAAAATTATTACCACAAGAATCAAAAAAATCATAATAATTACCCATGTTATCAAGGCTATTTTTAGAACTTTTTCTTGAAGCTGATTTCCTCGATTTTGTTTTCGATTTTTTTTCTGGTTTAGTTATTATTTTAGACCCATGACTAACACCAACTATATTTGGAATAAATAGTATATTATTCAACGAACGCATATGACAAGCCATTATTCACGAGAACGAATTGCGGCACGTGGCAAAGGCCGAGTGCCGTAAGCGAATAATGGCGAATACTATTCACGTGTGATAAAACTTACCAATACTTTTCGTAGATATCTTTTTTTGACAAATTTGTTTATTATACTTCAAAGAAATTAATTGGCTACAAATAAAAATTGGTATTAAAAAATTTGATCGAATAAAAAATTTACCATCTTTGCTCTTCCCTTTTAAGCATTTCAATTTTTCTAGGCTCCAAAACATTTTGATAAAATAATTTCAATTCTTCCCGACTAAGCGATTCATACTCCTCGGCATTCATTTTAATAATATCATCCCCTCTCAAGTTTATCTCAATATGTGGATTTGTATCTTCCAAATTTTCTTTTTGTTTACGCAAGAGGAAATCGTTGTAACTTAATGATAAATAAATTAATTGGATATATCTAATATTTCCCAAAAATTTCAGCAAATTTAAATAAAGCTTTTGTGGGTCAGGAAGAAATTGACTATGTAGGCTTTCAATAATAAAACCCGGTGGAAGCATCAACAATTTTTGTTGTAGAATTTCTAATATAAACATTTCTGGCAAATCCAGTTTGGGTATTTGAGCTGATTCTTTACTTGATTTATCACTTTTTTGGGATTTGTTCGGTTTTGATGATTTGGTAGATTTTGATGATTTATCTGATTTATTTTTGGTAGCATCTATTCCTGATTTACCTCCGATTTTCTTAGGAGTAGTCAAAATTAAATAAATCTTTTTTTCTAAAATATCTCGTTCGTCTAAAAATATTTATTTATCCACTGTAGATTAGGTATTAATTTTTACCTTGGTTATCACTAAATATAAGCTCATCACTCTTCAAATCAAGTTGATTCATCCTTTTATCAATTTCTTCATTCATTTTAATAGAAGCCAAAGATTGGTTTTCAAGAATTGCTTCTAGTATTAAAGAATCAATTCCGTAAACATTCAAGTGCAACTTTTGACCAGTTTTATTTGCCAGTGACAGAAATTCTGATAAAACCAAATTGTAAATTTTTATTTTTTATTTTTGTATTTTTAAAATTAACCTGTTTGTGGAGCACCGTGAAAAATGATGACTAAACCATCTCTCATTTTACTTGGATCAAATAAAGCTTCAGTTGGTTGAGTTTTTGAATCAAAAATTACCTGATTTAAATTTCTTATAAATCCACTTGAATATGGTTTAATGATTGGCAAATTATCTAAAAATTTTACGATTACAAAAATAATAAATCATTTTTTTGATGTTTACTTTGCAAAAGTTGCTCAATTTCTTGGTAGTTTTTACCTTCAATGGGATCAGTTGTAATACTTTCAAAACTTACATTAATTTGTGTATCATCACCAGAATCTCTCTGCATGGAGTCTCTAAATGAAAAAACAATTATTGTAAAATTTTTAATAAAATATTAAAATTACTGTTGCTCAAAGACGTTTTTTGAACTACTACCAGTTTTTCTAGAAAGCCTCACTGATTCTTCCTTGGGTTTTTTCATCAAACATTCCCTTAATTCCGAAAGTATATTTTGGTACGTCTCAACTAATTCACCAGATAAATTTTCACCAACGTTTCTTGAAGGAACAAGCAAGGATTTTGTTTGGTAGTATTTTTTAAGAAACCGAATAACGTGTTGTTCAAAATCCAAATCACTAAAATAATTATATACTCTACTTTTATTACCACAATAAAACGCATACCTGTTGAAATCCGGGAAAATAATTTCAATAGGAAATATTGAATTATTCCTAATCTTCATTTTTTCAAAGTTCTTTACACTATACGGTAAAGTTGGTTTAAAATTAATGGTACTTTCAGTAATTTTCACTTCGGGAATTAAACCAACCCCAACTAGAGTTATGGGAATTACATCTGGATTTAATTCGATTGTGAACACTAATTTGTTCTCGAATTTTCCATGAATTTTTGGTCTAAAAAATATATCTAATTCGAAAATATTATTTTCTTCAAAACTTCCTTCTGTCACTAATATGAAGAAGGAATCAGTATTTTGTTTCTGCAAAGTGTTTACTAAATTGGCTTTCCAAGAACATTTTACGTTTCCTCTAAAATAAATAAATGAAAATTTGATTAAGGATTCAATTATTAGCTTACTCGGTTTCAAAGAAAATGTTTCGTTTACAGCAGTAACCACATTGGATTTCACCAAAATCGATAAAAGTGTTTCTTACTTTAATTTTTGGATATAAAAGTTTGGCTGTTACTATAAATTCCAAGGTCGCACCTCCAGAAATCTACAAAAATTTTGTGTAAACACTTTTGTATTGTAGTTCAACATTTAACAATACCATCGCATAAATTGATACTTTAACTTTATACTCGTCATTTTTTTGAAAGTTAAATTTTTTTGAGGATGGTTTAAATATGAGAAAAGGACCATCAATATTTTTTCGAAATTGTAGTTGAAGGCCATTATGTATTGCTTCGCCACTGAGTTTTGCCCAATGTAATTTGGTAGTGTAAGGTTTATAATAAATTGGTTTTAAGTGTATATCTTGCACTGTATCAGGTATTACATACCCAAAATTGATTTCGTAAGGTGGAAGCACCAGGTTTGGAATTGTTTGCGTTGGGTTTTTATAAAAAATTTCTATTAATTTTGGTTGAAACAAAAAATGATCAATTGCTATTCGCCTTTCGATAGCCATTTCTATATCCATCACTGATGGATAACAGCTCTAAAATTAGTTAATTAAAACGGATTTATTCTTAAAAATTAGTGATCACCTTATATTCAACAACCACCCAATCATCAGTTTCTAAATAATCAACAATACTTTTTGGTGGATAAAAACCATCACATTTCGAATGCTCTGTATATAAAATATCACCAATTGCAGCATACGACAATAAATTTACGTAATCCGAATTTAAATCAGGTCTAGGAAAATTAAAGTAAACCTGTGGAAAACCTGCATAGCCCTTAATAGTCAAAGAAATTGGTTCTTCAAATCCAACCTACAAATAAATCAAATAAGTAAAAGAATAAGTATATAAAACATTTAATTTGAAATGTTTCTGAAACGTTTATTTTAAATATTTAATCGTAATGTTTAGGAAATATTTAAATTGAAACGTTTCTGTCACTATTATTGTAACGTTGTTTAGGTAGCCCAGGAAACAATTTATGAAACGTTACTGCAACATGGAAACATTTATAAGACATAATAAAAATGTTATTTTGTTGAAAAGGTAATAATTCTTACCTCGAGTTTTAGTTTTTCTTTAAAAAATCCTACTCTTCCAGGAAAATATTTTAAAGAAAAGTTAACAATCTCAGACGACTGTAAAATTCCACACGGTGGTGTAACATTCATCCATTGTGGTTCAGCTTGAAATTCTTCAGACCACTCCTGTACTGTGGTCAACAAATATCGAAAAGGTACTCCACATATATTTTTTAAAGGAAACTCTTTGACGAAAATTTGATTTGCAGGAATAATTTTTAGGTCGATTAAACGTGATTCCAGTGAATATCGTATAACACCAGAATTAATTGTTATTGGAATGATTTCAAATTCACCACCAGTTATTTCGCATTGTAATTCTGCTTTTATTTGTTCCATTTGATTGGGGTTTATACCAATTGATATAATTTGACATTGAAATGGACCTAAGGTACCTTCACAAGGTATAACATCGAGAACATCATGTAACGGATCATAAGAAAATTGGGAATGGGTTTTATAGATTTTATCAGCATTTTCCTCATCGTCCTCATGAGCTACTAACGGATATAAAAATTGACGTAACGTATAAAACTCATCAAATGCTTCAATTTCATCATTTTGCTCCTTAATACTCGCGGTTTCTTTAAAATCCGAAATACAATCCTTTAATAAAACCGAAGATTGCAAAGTGTTTTGGGAGAAAACACAACTTGCTCCTCCAATCATGTTAAGAGAAGCAGTTTCCTAGAGAAAAATAAATTTTTGAAGATATTTAAAAAAAAACTAAAAGTAAATTACCACATGTCCTATTTGACATTGGAATTTTTCCGCGTCCCAGTTAAATTTGTACCTAACATTTAACGGGCTAATATTTTCAATCTTAACCAACGAATAAGTTTTTTGGTTTAATGGAATTCCTGGAAGTTCGATTTTACGGGGAATAAAATTTATTTGGGGGAAATTAACGTAACCAACAAGTCTAATTTTATCCTGCAATAATTTTTTTAGTATAAATTAATATACCCCTGTACACAATATTGTCACAATATTGTCACAACATTATTTGGGTCAACATTTTAACATGTGCAAATATTGTGACACAATGTTTACACAATACTATAATATTGTGTACGATATTATCACAACGTTGTCGCAATATCGTGTTTCTACTCGGGTATTAACTTACCAATTTTGGATGATTCATATACCTCATACTCAAACAACCTTGTGCAGTAAAACATTTTTTCTCGAGAATTTCTGGTTGAAATCTAATCTTAATCATACGCTTTTCTTTATAGTCTATCTCAAATTCCGAGTGAGTAAACAACTCTTCTTCTTGCAATAAATAAAATGGCTCCTGTATATTAATGAATATTTTGAGCGGTAATTCAGTATTATTTTTCAAAAATATTTCGTCTAAAAGAAGAAGATTTAGAAACCATTTGGTTTTAATTTTAGGCTTACCATCTACAAGTTTTATTATTTCTTCGGGTGAAAAATCAATACGAAACTGTAAAAAATTTTTGGAAATTTTAACAATAGGGTCTTGAAAATCGGCGCTAATTTCAAATGTGAGGTAAGGTAGGATTTCATTTATACCCGCTGGTTTTGCGTGAAGATAAAAAGTCTCTGTTATGACACAAGGATATTTACTACTTCCTTGAATCTCGATTACCATTGATTGTTCTGGTTCCAACTCACATTGTTGAGGAATTACAGAAAAGCAACCGCTAAAATAATACCATAATTTTTGAAAATTATTATTCATTCAAGAAGCCTCCACGTGACCCGATTTGGTCAGATGTAATTTGGTCTGAACGGAAGGTACATATATTTTAGCACGAGATGGCAGAATCGGTCGGTCGGATGGGCTGATTGGATCAAATCGGATCGTGTGGAGGCCCTATTAGATACCTACGTTGGTTTATGAGATTCTTTAAAACTCTTGATTTGCTTCAAAGTACTCCATTCCATGAAATGAGTAACATTGCCTTCATTAGTAATCTTAACTGGGAAGGTATGAAGTAGTTCGGTTAACAAAATTCCTGCATTAAATACTGGGTCCAAACGTGGTTCGCATAAAATGCACCCACCAAAAAATTTGCCAGTGATGGTAAAGGATTCACTGTCTCCATTTTCAACATCTATACTTAACGTCACTTTAAATTGTCCTGCTCTTTTACCATAAAATTTCAAAATCAAAACTTTAGATTCTTCCGGTGGTATCGTCATATATTTATCAATAGGTAAGATGCTGTTTCCCGTCTAAAATATGATGAAATGATAAAATTGTTAACTAAAACTATAACGTTTATAAATATACCGTTTCAATTGTTAAATTTGCTCGTATGGGGGAGTCATTATTAATTATGACTTCCTTTTCTAAAATTTCTAATGTTGGAACATTACCTAAATTTACCTTGTCGATAAAAATATCGATACAAGGACCTCTGGTGTCACCCTTAATTAAACAAACTTCATCCATTGAGTTTGACCCAAAAACTTGCACACTAAAAAATTGGCTGTAAAACACCGCCGATTTATTTTTTTCTAATATTTACTTAACAGATCCGGAAAATTCACACAAAGAGTTGCTGAAAACAGTGATTTTTACTTCAACTTTCTCATAAGCTTCGATGAAAGCCTGGTTAATATCAGTGAAAATTTCCAATGGTCCTCCATCTAATACTTCAGTAAAAATCGTGAAGAACCCATTAAATTTGTTTTTATTTTGGATGACTAAAGTACGTTCATAAGGTTGTGTTATAAACATGCTCTTTAAATCAATTTTTGATGTTGTACAAATAACATGAGGAATATGAGATTTAAATCTCATCGGAAGAAATCTATTATTATATTTTGAACCCCACATAAATAAAATTAAGTTAGCTTCTTTTGCCCCAACTACATTAGCAGTTAATGTAATCTAAAAAAATAAATTAAATCTTGCAAAGATTTGGATAAATATTTAATGTTGTGAAATTAAATTTAAAAAAAATCATTGGCTTCATCAGACACTAAAGCTACAACCCAAAACAACAATATAATCAAATAATCAAAAAAATAAAAAAATAAAATAAAAAAAAGTAAAAAATAAAATAAAAAAAAAATAAAATAAAATAAAAAAAATATTATTTTTTTATTATTTGATTATATTGTTGTTTAGGGTTTTAAATCTTTATTTTAATTAATTTATGCAAAAAATTTGTTTTTGATTTAATTTCACAACATCTAAAAAATTGTAATTTTATAAAATTTATTTTACTTTAATGGGTAATTTACTATAAGGCTCTACTTCACCAAAATATGGGTCACAAACAAATTCTTTTGGATTCGACGAGAGTGGCACTTTTTGATTTAAATCACTGTATTCCTGTAGAGTATAGGATGTTTTTAAACCATCTTCAGAGACTGTTGCAACAAATTCTATCGGTACTTGTGACGGGTTCTTTAGATTCACCTCTATCGTAACTGGAACACCTGGAATAACCCATAATTATTCAAGTACCGTAATTAATCAAAAATATACCTAGAGGAACATCACCAAAATTAACTTCGGCGACTTCAAAAAATAAAAGTGGACAAACTATATTTCCCCTAAAAGTGATTATTAATAAAATTATTTAAAATTTTTATAAACGTACATCATGGTAAGTTTCAAAATTTCTTTTGATTCTTGAATGATAAAACGAATTTCTTCAACGAATTTTCCTTTATTTTCTGAAGAAAAATCTAAAAAAGTACTAGCTCTACCTTTTGGTTTTAAATAAATTAAATTGTCACTGCAATGGAATTTTCCTCCAAATTTTGTGGGTTCATGCAAATAGCTTATTGTACCAGGTATTAGACCTACAAATTCCAATTACGTTCAATTACTAACCCATACTTTATTATAATACCGATATTTGTTAATACTACTTCATATTTATGAAGAGCTTTAATATAAATATTTTGTGCGTCAATTTCTTCGACGTTTAAAATAATTTTTGGTCCATCACAAATTCCTTCTAAACTAACTACTTTACGTGAACTTAACCCATCGATTTGTAAGTAAGCTGTTTCTTTAAAATCACCAACAAATTTAGGACGAAAAAATATTTCGAAATTTACACTAGTACCACTCCACAAATCGCCGGACTAAAAATTAATTAAATTACTCTTGAATTTATTTCAAAACTTTTTTAAACCTTCGGCTCGATTATAAAATTGGAGCTATTAAAAACTAGATAATCATCATTTTCAATTTCATCCTCCTCGTCATCAAAAATTCTATTATAAACCACCTGATTGGTTTCTTCATCAGCAATTTCATAATACCCAATCTTCGTATCTCTTCCTAATTCGTAATCTTTAAGGTTTTTAAATTTATCAAACAAACTCATCCTATCTTTCGTTTCATCTTCAACGTACTTAAAGATCTTCCAACAATACCTTAAATTATGGTTACTCAAATTCTTTAATACCGTTGTTAATTTTGTTGATAAATCCAAAAATGTATTGTCAAACTTTATAACATTTTTTGATAACGTAATGCGAGCTTCTTCGGATAAAATCCTTAAAGAAATTTGTAATCTTTCACCAGAATCGTATAATAAAGTTATTGTTTTAGTAATATCACCCAAAATTTTGGGTTGGCAAAATACGATTAATTTCTTGCATTTATTTGGTTTGATTGCATCACGCTGTGGTTTAATTGAGAAAGGGGGTTGTGCAATTAAGGTAAAAAAAGCTGGAACGTCTCCTAAATTTCTGACTAGGATAGTTTTCTCGGTTTGCACATTTATTGCAGTAGTTGGTAGCGTGATGGTATCTGGAATATCTAGAAGAGGCCTTGGTCCAATGGCTACAATGTTTTGTGATTTAGAAATTCAAAAATTTGGTTTTCAAATTATACCTATTAAATCTAGATTAATGGAATCTCCTTCAGTTAAAAATGTTATAGAATGTTTATAATCACTAAAATCTTCAGCGATAAATGTGACTTCCAAAGTATACGCCATACCAGGAGCAACTTTAGTCCAAATATTTTCGGAAGAGTGTTTAATTGTAAAATAAATTGAAGGTTCCATTTGAATTCCTAAAGGTTTGGGTAGCTACAATAATTTTTTATGAAACAAAAATTTCCGAAAATATAGAATTTACCTCATTAACGTTCATTAAACTAACAGTTACTGAATGAACGTCGCCTGGTTTAAAATTTTGGAAAATAATAATATTTGGTACGACTTTAAATATTTTTCCCATGCTCAATTTTGAGCTTTTAATTAATCTTTCCAATCTCTCATTCGTTGAACAGGTCATTTCTTTAATAAAACATGATGGAGTTATCTACAAAAATAAATACAACTACAAGAAAAAAAAATTTCAAACTTTACCTCCAAAGATCCTTTTTTAGATTCATCATTTATTAAAACTGGAAATAATTCCAGTAAATTAGTTTTATGATTTGTGGATTTACAATCCATTTTATAGAATATAAAAAATATTTAAAAAACTTAAATATTGACACAAAAGTCAAAATATATTGTCAGTATTTTGTCATAAATAGATATCATAATACGTAAATAAATATAATAAAAATATAAATAAATAATATATAAATTATATTATCTATGGTCATAAAGGAATTTTAGCAAATACTCATATTTTAGTATTATTTCTAGAAGATAAAACCCAAAAATATTTCGGTTTTACCCCCTAAGTTTCCGAAATTCCCACTTTCAAAATTCCGGTTGCATCATAAAGGGGGATGTTTATTCTAAGTGGAGTTCGAATTTTAAATTTTTCGAAGCACTCCAAAACTTTGAAAAAAAAATCCTGAAAATTCTCAAATTTTTGGTCGTCGGCGGCGTCAACTTTGAAAAATCGTAGTTTCACTTTTTTTCCCACATCCTCATTTACGAAATCTAAAAGTTCCGACCCTCCTTGGTGAAACCGGTGGCGAGGGCGAATTTTTCTTCGAAAACATCAAAATTACGCCCTTTTTAGCGGAAAAATGAAAAAATCGGTGTATCTCTCACCGGGAGAAAAAATCGCGCGCAGTATTTTTAGAAACAAAAATCTCGCGAAAAACAAGTAGGCCGGTTTTTATTATGATAATTTTATTTTTAACCCATTTTTTGGCGGTTTGTAATTGGCGTACCTTTTTCGAAATTTTTTTAACGAAATTTAAAAAATCGTAGCAGCCAAACGGCGCAACCGATTTTAACAAAACTTAGCTCAGATTGTGGCCTAAGGTACCCTTAATACGCAGAAAAATGCACAGTTTTGTTCGGCCCTTTCGGCAGCGTCTGGATTTTTTTTTTCGAAAATCGTAAAAAAACATCGAAAAATATCGGCGCGTAGAGCAAACCTGTGCGCGAAATGAAGCACAAACGAATCCAAAAATTAAAAATCGCTACACGTGGA
Source organism: Stenus bimaculatus (assembly GCA_963971135.1). Taxonomy (NCBI): domain Eukaryota; kingdom Metazoa; phylum Arthropoda; class Insecta; order Coleoptera; family Staphylinidae; genus Stenus; species Stenus bimaculatus. Next base: position 51,212,562 of record OZ020183.1, on the reverse strand, counting down.
GTTAAAAACAAATGTTCAGTTCATTTTGGTTTGAAGATTAGAACTTTCTAACTATTCATTTAACCTCTCACCGACCCTCAAAAATCAAAATTGTGATTTTTCAACCCCTCGCGAGCTGTAAGGTAAAAAACATTGTATCGTCCAACTAGAATCTGCAATAGAAAGAGTTTTTTAAACACTACGACGTCACGCATATTTTTTTTTTATTTCGAAAAAAAAATCAAAATTTTAACCGCGTATAAAAAATCGCGTTTTCGACATTTTTTTTACCCCTCTACCGCTTTATCGATTTTAACGAATGATGGCTCATTTTATATATCTTCACCTAGGCTGTCAAATAAAAAAAGAATTGATTTGATATCTCTTTTCGTTTAAAAGTTACGACAGAAAAACTGTTGAAAATTTGAAAAACTCACTTTTGGATGCTATGAAAGTTTTGATTAATCGGAAAATAATTAATTTTGACCGAACCACTTGGCCGAGTATGACGATTTATGACTTAAAATTTTCAGAATACTTTCCTCCATCGAATGACGTTAACCCGGTTCCTTTTGTATCAAAAATGCGCCCTCCAGAGCAGTACTTGTACTCGAAATTTACAAAAACTTTGGATTTTTTTTTCGAAAAACCTATTTGGACCATTTTCATCAAACTGGGTTTAAAATACTCCTATCTTGGGTACAATTTAGCCTGCTGTTGTGAATACTTTTTGAGAAAATTAAAAAAAACGAAAATCCTGAAAAAAAATCAAGCCGAAAACCTTCGATTTTTTTTTTTTTTTCGAGTCTACCGGGACAACCAAACTTTCGTTTAAAAGCAACAATCTCCGAAAAAAGCTTAAGCTCTTGTTTATTTACCTTTGATAATTTTAAGAAAAAACCCCAATAAAAACAAACATTTTATTTTAAAAACTAAAAAAAAAATTACAAATTATTCACAATTGATCTTAAATGTTCTAATTTAAAATTCTTCTCAAGCTTTTTGATCAATAAATCCAAAGCTTCTCCCCCCGTTAAAAATCCTTTAATATTATGTGTTGTACCATCAGTTAATCGATGATCAGTGATACGATCTTGACCATAATTATAGGTCCTAACTTTCTCGTTCCGAAAATTCGATTTAACTTGACTTTTCCTGGTTGCTTCAACCTTAGCAACTTGTGAATTCATAAGTTGATCATAAAGTTTCGCCCTTAATTTTTGCATAGCAATTTGCCTATTTTTAATTTGCGATCGGTCGGTTTGGCAGTCAACAGATGTTCCAGTGGGTATATGAGTGATTCGAACTGCTGAGTCTGTTGTATTTACATGTTGACCACCTGCTCCGCTGGCACGTTTTGTTTCAATACGTAAATCTTTATTATCGATTGTTATTTCAATATCACTGGGTTGTGGTAAGACGACTATTGAAACAGTGCTTGTATGGATACGACCGGATTTTTCAGTTGCAGGTACTCGTTGCACACGATGTACTCCAGCTTCGTGTTTTAAAGTTTGATAGGATTTATTCCCTTGAATTAAAAGCGAAGCGAACCGTATTCCTCCTATTCCAGTACCCGTATAATCACCAGTCTCGTAACTCCAACCATTAAAATTAATAAACCCACAATACATCTCGTACAATTCTGAAGCGAAAAGCATAGCTTCTTGACCACCGACCCCGGCATTAATTTCCATAACAATATCATTAAACGCATCCGCTTGTTCTTCAGGTAACAAACTTTCTCGTAACGACGAATCAAGTGCTTCTATTTTCACCTCGAAATCTTTCTTCTCTTCCTTCGCCAAGTTTCGTAAATCTTCATCACTCTCATCTAAAAGCGGTTGTAAATTTTTAATATTATTTATTAATACCTCGCGTTCATTTAATAAATTTATTACAGGTTTAAGTTGCTGTAAATTCGTGTTTGATTCGTAATCGTTTTGTAATTTATTTATGTATTTATTGAGGTTAATATCTTCGATTTTTAAATCTAGATTATAGGTTGAATAAGGTAGTTTTATTCGGCGTAATAATCCTAGTGAAGAAAACACTTTAAAAATCATTTTTGCCGCATTTTAAAAAAATTTATTCCATGAATTTTTTGAGGTTACAATGATTGACAGATGTAAGCTTCGCGATCAAATATTTTTAATTTATCCCCACTAGTGTAATGAACAGCGTTGTCATGTACACTCAGGTTAAAAAATACTTTATAAAAATAATATTTATTAATTAAATTATTCAATAAATATATTAAAAATAATTTAAATTATTTAATTGGTTATTTAATTTAATTTCTATAATTTAATTTTGGTGCAAGCTTGGTTGCATATATTAGGGAATTTTGCGCAAATTTAAATTTTAAATTTAGCTTATTTATGAATGTTTTAAATTATTTGAAACGTTCATTCTGGTAAGTTAATAGATAATTCTAAATTTTACGTATGGAGCTTTTTATAAACTTGGCCGTTATTTGTGTTTTTTTAAACACTAAACGGTTTTGTCATTTCTTGGCTTGTTTAATAAAATATTCTTTTTATCTTTTTTTTATCCACTAAACTATAGATTAAAAACATCTGGTATTTAAAATAAAGTATTTCAATAATTATTAGGTACTTTATTTTAATAATTATCCAAATCGCTACAATTAATTTATTTATATATACAGGGTGTCACAAAAATCTCGGAATAATGTTTTAATGAGAAACTTGTGGACTAATCAATATTTTTAGGGCTCGGCAATCAAGTTTTTGTATTTTTAACCTACGCCAGTTATTTATTTTGGTTTTTTAAATTGGTTATGGTAATATTTTGTTATTTTTGGTGATATAAATGGTGAGTTAGTTGAAGATTTGGTAATAATTTTGTGTTGGGTGGTTAAAAAGGTGGGTTAATAGGAGTTTTGAACAAATTGGAAGAAATTTAAATGTGTCTGCTATTAAAAACGTGATTTAGTGCTGATGCGGACGTTTTCCTAAACGTCTACAAATTGTCGAGGCGGCAAATGAGGCTCATTAATCAGCGAACTAATACACATCCAAGTTAATTTGGGACTCTGAATAAATCCCAACAGTGACACTTTTATTTGTTTGCATTTCTGGGGTTAAACACTCGAAGAGAGCAACGTAGGTATATTTTTAAATAAAAAATCTGTTTTCGCTAGTAATTGGCATTCGTGTTTAAAACAACAGCGAGTATTTTAGAAACAAAAATTTATTGTTACCAGCAGAAACTTGACTTTTCAAATGGTTAACTAGCATTGGGAATGACATGTGAGTAAAACAATACTGTTTATTTTCAAATTAAACATTTTTTACTCAATCTGATTTAATTTTTGATTTGCTTTAATTTCCTCGGGATTGATTTACGAGCGTGAAGAAAACCAAGATTGCTAATTAAAAGTGCAACGCTCCACAAGAAATAATCCTGAGAATAGTTTTTGTAAGATTAAACTATTTCATGTAAATTAAATAAAGGTATGAATAATTAGGAAACATTTATTTATTTATTTTTAACTTGACTACACATATTTCTAGGTGCCAATTACACGCTTATCTTCTGCTTATACAAGCTTTATCTTTCCCCGTGAATCTTCAGGATAAACACCAATTTTTCATTAGCGTGGGTGGCTATTTTTACATGAGCTTATTTTATTTATAAAATTAATAAGACCGTGCAATATTTCACCTGTCGTGTTAAGTGAAATGCAATTGTTCCGCTCTGAAATCTTGCGAAATTTGTCAGTAGGTGTTTAAAGGAATCCATTTATAATTGTCTTCATGACTAAAATATACAATACTTATCATACATATAAATACACCTTCACTTTAATTCCACACCATTTTGGACCACCACAAAAATCAATTTTTTAAAGAAATTTCGAATGTATTATAGATTTTTGGAAGTTTCCTACATTGTTGCTACTGGATTTAAGGAAGATAACACTTGTACTCAGGGTCATCTCGGGGTATTGTAAATTTAAAAATTTTGGATCTGTCACTCTTGTATCTATATAGAATTTGGAATTTTCCAAAGAAATCGTTTTTTGTCTCTATATTTTTAGATTTGGAGTAAAAAATAATCATGGGATTTTATTAGTGTGAGACACCAACAAATAGTATGCCGTGAAATTTGTAAATATTTTTGATGACATTATAAAATGTATTTTGAGAGAGTAGATACAAAGTAACGTAGAGTAATTTGGGCGATAATAGCAAAGCGTTTTGAGTGTGTCGTTAGTTAGCTGCAATGTTCCTCTCATAATGTATAAGAGTAAAGCACTTGGGAGCTACGGAGATGACGTTGATGACGATGACACCCTGGTGTAAGTGCTGGGCCAGCTGTTGGCAGTATGTCTTTGCGGCCCACGCTGTCATCCTCTAAGCTATTTTCACTCCCGGCATTCCCGGTTTAATCCCTGAGGACTTGGTTGTCTTCACTTTATTAGCTACATGCCATCTTCTCACCGAAAGCGCTCATCGAGCACGCACCCACAATCTTGCGATAGAAGGGATCAAATAGGAGTTTATTTTTGTAACAAACTCAAGTTTTATAAATTGGCCACCAAAATATTAAAGCGTCTATAATTTCATTCCACAGAAAACGTTTACCAAGCACCAACGCCTCTTACCACAACAAAACTGTCATTATTTGTAAATACTGTCATATAAATATAAATATTCCTATTACATTACTTATAAATTATTCATTAACACCATTAACTCTGTAATTACTAATATCAAACATGAAATTATTTTGAACTAACTACAATAGTAAATTTGTACAAAATCTTAAGTGCTTCAACATTGCCTTGGTTATCCAAACTTTAATAACAAAATTCAAAATCTCAATAAAACATTGGAAGAATACAACGAAAAACTTCTTATTATTACTCTTTCTTAGCATGTAAAGGTACATTTACACACGCGGCGATGTTCTTAATGCTCCATATACATACATTCCTTAATGGACTTGAACTTTCTTTCAAAACTGTTCCTATGAGTACTTACTTAAATAAACCTATTTTATAGGAAATTGTCTAAATTTTATAGCGCAACTAATTTTTTAAAACTAGTTTCAGTGGAAATGTCATTTTTTGGCGGTCAAAGTGCATACAAAGTTTTTATCAAAAACATATTAAATAAAAGGGTTATAAAAATTTTAAATGGGATTTCAAAAAAGGTCCTATTGCGAATTTTATTTTTTAAATTATCCATTTTATAAAAAATTAACCAAATTTTATAATAAAACTTATTTTATAATCATATCATTATTACAAATACACTTTTCACGTCATTAAAGTACGATTAAAAATTTCCCCAAAAATACCTTTAACTTCAATTGGCTATATTAAATTTATTTTTTGGCCCATGATTGATTTTAGACTTTCGTATTATAGATTATATCCTAATCTTTAATTTAAACTCAAAAATGTTATAACTTTATCGAAACTAGCTGTTTTTAAGTTTTTAATCAAGTTTTTAGAATTTTTTTATACACCAAAAATTAGTATTTTTTATAATCAATTTTCAAATAAGTCCCATGAGAAAAATATTACTTAAATAAGTCTATTTTATAGGAAATTGTTTAAATTTTTTAATTTTGTAAGTCTAACTTCATTGGAAATGTCATTTTTGGGCGTTCAAAGTGCTATAATAAATATAAAAAAAAAAAAAAATTTTTTAATGACATTCACTTTTAAGAAGTTCGGCAGGAGGAAAAAAATCGCGGTTGCTTTATTCCTCATCTAAATTCCACTTTTGACCTTAAAGCGGGAGTTTTTTTTTATGCGTTTACTCTTTATGCCGTTTTAGTGCCCCCAAAGTGAAGCTTTATTTTTCGCGCTTTTTTGACGCGGACTTTGAAAATTCGTAACTTTTCATTGGAACAACCTGTAATACTGCAATATTTTTTATTTTACTTATTTGGTATTTATTTATGAGAGAAAAAATCGGCACCTTGATATTTTTACACTGGAGCTTGGAAAAATATCTAACGTAAAATGTTAAAAAATCGGTTAAAACGCGGTCCAACCTGGGCCCATCTGACTCCCGCAGTTTTCAAAATTTTTATAATTTTCTTTCGCAACTTTAAAAATTAATATTTTCTACAGTGTATAGGCTACTCAGATTTTTTATATTTAGCAAGGTTGAGAAATTTCGTACAAATAAACTCGAAATTTTGATTATAGGGGTGAGTGACTCCCGCCGAGTCACTTTTTCAATTTTGGAAACACTTTAGAATCTACTCTTTCAACCGAAAGCTCCCATGCATAGGGTATTTTAAATTTCGAAAAAATAACGAAAAAAAAATTTTTTTATATCGCATTTTTAAAAGTCGTATTTATGGGTCAAATTCACTCTTCAATTTACATTTCAACCCTATTTTAGGCACCGTCCCTAAAAGCTCTTTAAGTCCACTGTACGTCAAAAACAGAATCTCTGCGTTATCTCTTTCCGTTTTCGAGTTATCACCGAAAATTCAGCTAAAATAAGCAAAATCTCCGTTTGGAGTCAAAATTTCGGTCTGGAATTTTTTACTTTTCACAAAATAATTAATATCTTCAAAACTATTAACACCACCAAGACGTTTAATAGCTTAAAATTCGCACAGTCGCCTCCTCCAGTAAATTCCGTGAAAGTTTTAATTTTTGGTTTAAAATTTCGCCGTACACAACCGTATTTGTACCAACAGTTTGCGAATTTTTTCCAAAAAATCCATTTACCCAATTTTAATAAAATATTTTTTTAAAAACGTCTTTCCACGATGTGTACTTTTGGTAAAAATTTGAAACCAGTAACTTTTATAGTCTTCGAAAAAAAAAATAAAAACCGATTTCCATTAAAAATTTCAAGCCCGTAGCCTGAAAAATATCACAAAATTTTTTTTTTCGATTTTTTTCAAAATCGACCTTGCAAATGAAAGATAATACAAAATAGATGAAAGGTAGAGGTTCATCTACCTTCTATAAAAAAATTTTACTCCCCAAAAACTCAAAAAAATCAAAATTATTTAAGGTAATGTATCTTAAAAAATAATTAAAGTTTAAAGAATTTATCGCACTTAAAGAGTATCGCATTGCACTTTTATACTAAATCCCAAAAATGTTCAAAAATTCTGGAAAACCAATACAATCATCAAAATTTTTTTTTTAGGTAGAAATTTTGGAAAAACTCAATTATTTGATGTGATACATTGCTGAGCTAGTATTGAGGTTGAAATTAAGGATTAAAAATGTGTTAGTTTTAATTTTAGGTGTTTCTGTGTGACACAATTCTAAATCTGTATACAAGAATTACTTAATGGATTTTGTTTGGACAAGTTGTTGAAAATGATAGAGCACATGTAAGCGTCATTTTCCACGGGTTTTAATTGCGTTGGTAATTAAATACCTAAATTCGTTTGAAGCTGGGCCGTTGAGTGCTAGACTAGGATTTTTTCAGGGAATTCCAAAAATAACCCACCTTTATAAATCCATTTTGATGTCGTTGGAAATAAATATAATTTTTTTAACATTCATGAGATTTGGCGCGAAACTAAGTGTTCATAAATCAAAAAAGCGAGCGCTAAAGATCCAATCACTAAAATCACTAGGATATAAAAAATGAGCACCTGCGGCCCACGCGCTCTATTTTAAAATTTCAATACGGCAGGGAAGAAAATTTAAAATGTTTGAAATATATTGATAATTGTTTGTTGAAAGGATGCGGTTGGTTTACAAAACATAAAGATTTTAAATGACATCCTTTCAAAATATCTAGTAAAACTTTATACAAGAGTGGATCTCTTTAGTAAATAGTGTTAATGTTTGTTTTGAGAGAAGCTTTTGCTAAACCTTGCTCGTCTTCATAATCTTCATCATCCCAAAATGCTTTACGGTTACTGCCTTGCTAAATAAACCTACTTAATTAAATTAATTAGAATTTCACCGTAAATTAAACTTAAAATGAAGTTGTAACTCCTTTATTTTTATTACCTAATAATTTGTTCTTTAAATAAATTAAAATATTTTTAACACGATTACAGAAGTGAGGAAATTTATAGGTGTCCCATCAATGATTTATGCTGTCGTATAATTTTCGGCACTTTTTTCCAGGAGAAAAGTTTTTAGAGTCATTAAGCTGAACCTAATGTGATAAATTTGTTTGTCGGCCAACTTGGCGGCTCGAGCTTCTCCAAAGTGTAATCCCGTGTTCTGGGACGTGTTTGCAAACAAGCAGGGTGTTATTTACGTGGATGAAGGGCGGCACAAGTGTTTCTAGAGGGTGGAAGTCATTCATAACTCCAGGATCATGCTCAGATCGAGGTGCTTCAAACACCATCAGCTGTTAGCTATGTTTCATGCCGCGTGTGGGGGCCTACTTCCTGTCGAAATTATTCTCACATTTTTTCATACCTTTGACTTTTTAGTACGAATTAAAAAATAATTAATCTCAATAGAATTAGAAATTCTTGGAAAATTAGCACTGGTTTTGATAATAAATAAGTATACCGTAAGCTTAGGTAACTCTGACCCTTAAAGTTACCTTTAAGGCCAAACTTCCTCAGCTTACGGTGAATGCTTGGAAAAAAGTTCTTTACTAATAAAAGCTTGAAAGGACCACCCAAAAGTTTTGAAAATTTCATTTTATGGAAAAACTATACAAGTTAATTTTCTTTAAATTTTGTAGCAAATACATATAGGTATTAGGCACAATTTTAAAAATATTTGGTAAAAATCGGATCTCTAGATTTTTCATAAAAAATCGTAAAATTTAAAAGATATTTAGGCTCAAATTTTGCCCGGGGCGTTTAAATTTTCGATTACAAAAAAAAATTATGTTTTGAGAGTAACCGATAAATCAGACAATCAAACTGAAAGAGCTATTCAATGGTTAATATTAGAAAAAGTTGTTAAAAACAATTATGTTGAAATTTAAAAAGAAAAATGAGTTTTAAGAAAAGTTGCTTTGAAAATTTGATTTTTTGGAAAAATTATAAAAGGCTACTTTCTTCAAATTTTGTAGCAAATACACATAGGTATTAGGCACAATTTTAAAACTATTTGGAAAAAATCAGACCTCTCGATTTTTCATAAAAAAATCCTAAAATTTAAAAGAAATTTAGGCACTAATTTGACCTGGGGCGATTAAATTTCCGATTGTATAAAAGAATTATGTTTCTAGAGCAACCAATAAATCGGGCAATCAGAGTGAAAGAGTTTTTCAATGGTTAATATTAGAAAAAGTTTTTAAAAACAATTATGTTGAAAAAAAAATGATTTTTAAGAAAAGTTTCTTAGAAAATTTGTTTTTTTGGAAAAATTATAAAAGGTAATTTTCTTAAAATTTTGTAGCAACTACATATAGGTCTTAGGCACAATTTTAAAAATATTTGGTAAAAATCGGACCTCTAGATTTTTCATAAAAAAAATCGTAAAATTTAAAAGAAATTTAGGATCAAATTTGGCCCGGGACGTTTAAATTTTCGATTATAAAAAAAAATTATGTTTTGAGAGTAACCGATAAATCAGATAATTAGACTGAAAGAGCTTTTCAATGGTTAATATTAGAAAAAGTTGTTAAAAACAATTATGTTAAAATTTAAAAAAAAATTAGTTTTAAGAAAAGTTGCTTTGAAAATTTGTTTTTTTGTAAAAACTATAAAAGGCTACTTTCTTCAAATTTTGTAGCAAATACATATAGGTATTAGGCACAATTTTAAAAATATTTGGTAAAAATCGGACCTCTCGATTTTTCAGAAAAAAATCCTAAAATTTAAAAGAAATTTAGGCACTAATTTGAACCTGGGGCGGTTAAATTTCCGATTGCATAAAAGAATTATGTTTTTAGAGCAACCAATAAATCGGGCAATCAATGGTTAATATTAGAAAAAGTTTTTAAAAACAATTATGTTAAAAAAATAAGTTTTAAGAAGTTTCTTAGAAAATTTGTTTTTTTGGAAAAATTATAAAAGGTAAATTTTTTCAAATTTTGTAGCAAATACATACATATAGGTCTTAGGCATAATTTTAAAAATATTTGGTACAAATCGAACCTCTAAATTTTTCATAAAAGTGGTGGAATTCGGTAAGGGTAGGTTGCAGGAAACATTTTGAGGTCGGTTTTAGCTAAAACCAAGCTCAAACTGACATGTATAACATTTTTGCATAAGTTTTTTCTGTCATACTTTTCAGTTTCGAAAAAGAACATCTCAAGACTGGAATATCTCACCACGAGGATATCTGGGCAATAAATAAATAGGTCGCCACCTCATAGTAAAAAATCTGCTCCTCCTAATTTTTTGATTTTTCTCTTTATTTTTATTCACTTGCCTATTTTTGTAGTGACTTTAAGCATAGATTACTATACATTTTCTTGATGTAACTCTTAAATTAATAAGAAGAATCGGTAGTTTAAAGAATAAGAATTCAAAATTTGAATTTGCTTTAGAACGAGCACAAAAACCCATGAGTTGGAAGAAGGGTGCGTGTCCAGCTTTTGTTCCCTTCTTCATCCTGTTTTGGTTTTTCATTAGGTCTTGTTTTAATTTCAAACATTCTTTATAATGACCTCATTAGCTCGCAACAAGTCCACGAAATTTTCTATCTAAAAGTACAACCTCATAACATCAGACATTACTGATGAAACCAAAAAATCGGCCTCAACTGAATCTACATACCCAACAAGTATACTCCATGAAAAACTCTATAAAGTACAAGAAGATCAATGACTTGCACATGTTGTGGGGTTATTTATATTCCGGATGAACACAAACCATTTTATGAAGAACTAGTTGCAAAACCAACAAATGGATCGAATTTTGAGAGTGACAATGATTTGTTCTCGAAAATAAATTTAGGTAAGAAGGTTTTTGTAATTTCCATAAATTTGTGCCTGAATTCACATACCAGGTTAACCAGTTGATTCAGATCACCCATGCCTGATTTTTATTCCAATAGAAGATCCACCTATCCAGTGCCGAGAAATCCGATGCCAAATTGACCCTATACGAAATCCTCCGGTGCCGAATTTGAATTGTTGAGTCTTTCGGTGCCGAGTGGATCATTTTCAAGAGCAAATTATTTTTTTTTTCCACAAAAAAACTAAATTTTTGAATGATTTTGGGAAAAAGTCCAATTTTTAATTTCAAAATACTTTTTCTAGGGCGGATTTTAAAACTGGCTAAAACGTCATCTATTGGGCGAAGAGAACAATGTAAATAATGACGAATTAGTGGAAAACGATGACGTTTTGGCGAGTTTTAGAATCCGTCGCAGTCCCAGAATCAAAATCCGGCCTCTGGATCGAATTCTCCATCATCGAAACATTGGATAGGTTGTTTAAATTTGATAATTAATGGTTTAAGTAGCTTTCGAAAAAAGCATTATTCTTAGACCATGAATATCCGAGTCTGGGGAAAAATTGGCATTTATAAAATTTTCAGATTAAACAGTTTTTTTTTTAGATTTTTAGTGAATGGAAAATAAAAAAGGAACGTGATTTAATATAGACATATATTTATTATTTTTATAATTAAATTATACATATAAATACATATTAACAAAGTAAAGTCGCCTAGAATAATTTCAAATAAAAAGCGACCCATCTTTTCGGACGGATTATAAATAAAAAAAGAAAAAAAACATTCAGTTCTAAACTTGTAAAGTAGAAACAAATAAATCTCGTAGACCAAAAAATTTAATACAGAGGCGCACCATTTTGCAATTATTCGAAAGCACGCACGAATCTTTTAAATAATAATAAATCCACATCACAACCTAATATTATTTATAGTTTAAAAATATTCTATTTGTGTCGGGAATGGATATTTTAATCTCACATTGCATTAATTATGTAATTAAAGACATTAATAAAAAAATGTTCGTTTCTATAACCCATCATAATATTATTTACATCATAGCTTATTATTTTAAATACTGTTACAGATGGATAATTACCACAATATTTTTGTGTTGTTAAAGGTAGGTATTAATTACATAAACATCCATTGATTCTTTAATTAATTATTAACAAATTGTTCATTCATTAAAAACAAACGATAACAACAAATTACATCAATAGATAATTAATTACACAGAAGATGGAAGTGCCTTTAATAATAAATAACACGATAAGCAAAATTTTATTGCATGCGCTTAACCTTCGAAAGCGATAATTAAAATTATAAAAATTAAATATAATTTGCGTAATTTTGGTGCGTGCTTTTATTTTTATCGTTTGGTTTTACAACGCTTGGTGCCACGAGTCCGTATTGCTGAACACATTTTATTTAAAAAAACAACCCTGCAAATTCACGTCCTGGGGTCACCACTGTAACAGCAACTGCGGGTCCGCAGGGGGTGAACTTAGAGATCCGGCGTACTCACTTTCTGGGGGCCAATATGCTGGACCATACCGCGAAGTATCTTGACGCATACTGTAAGGACTAAACGGCCCTGGAGGTGGATATCCTTGCTGGGGATGACCCACTGGAGATCCGCAACTCGTATACGCTAATTGCGTTTGACCTAACAACAAAATTATACATTAGCAACTCCAATCTTCATCAAGCATTAGTATAAATGTAGGATATCCAGGAGATTAGAAGAAAATTTTTAGAATTGGTAGTAGAAGTAAATCTTACCATGTAGCCATGATGTGGTATCATATCTCGAATACGTTGAAGGATATGTCGTGCCTGCTGAAAACAAGTTCCTAGCGAGTGGTAATCCATGTGGCGTGAGTGTATCTCCGAAGAATGATTTCGGATAAGGTTGGGCATTTCGATATGGTCTCTTCATCCTCCTCCTCCTCCTATAATTACCATTCTCGAACATATCATCGAATTGCGGATCAAGAGTCCAGTAATTTCCCTTCCTTTCGCCTCCGCCTTCGCGCGGAACTTTCACGAAGCACTCGTTAAGGCTCAGATTATGCCTGATGGAATTTTGCCAGCCCTTCTTGTTCCTCTCGTAGTAAGGAAATTTGGTGGTTATGTAGGAGTAAATTTCGGAAAGAGTTGCTCGTTTTAGATGTGAGGCTTTGATGGCCATTGCGATGAGGGCTACGTAGGAATACGGCGGCTTGCTCAGATTATTGTTTGAAGATGAGGAGGAGGATGAAGGTGGTTGAGGAGATTGGCTCGAGTTACTACTCACTCGAGGCTCTTCTGTTGATTCGGATGACCTGGAGGTTGTACTGGTGTAAATTGGAGTCGTTTGCACCACACCTAAAAATAAATATTATTGGGTTATCAAGGAAGTTTACTTTCAACTGCAAATTTTTAAATACATTTTACTAAGGTGATTACTTAAACATGTCCTTTTAAAGGACAACTCTTGCTCTATTATGTAAAGAAGATACTTCCATTCAGGGTTCAGTTTTGACAATTTTAAATAAGACCAAAAAAAGCAAATTCGGGCGATTTTCTTGCTACAGTCCAGAACGTAACTTACTTTGCAATTGTTGCAGAAATTACCTACAATCGTACTGTGCTATCCTGGTTCAAAAACCGTAATGGAAACTGTTGTCTTGAAAATGATAAACGTACTCGACCACGGAAAGTTGATAGGATCAACTGAATCGGTAATTTGAAGAAGCGAACGAATCCCATAACCAAATTTATGGGAATTAAAAAAATCTTTGAAGCATTCCCACTTAAAAGTATTTTCAGGAATGAAGCCAATCCGATGATTTTCTTCAAACTCATGAGATGAAATGGTAAACTAGTTGGTCTTGGAACTAGATGTTCATAAAATGGTTTATGCTTATCTTCTTGTACCAGGGATTTTCGTGGAGTATGCTTGCTCGGTAGGTAGATATTCAGTTGGGGTCGATTTTTTTGTTTCATCAGTAAAAAGGAGTATACTGAATATGACCATCAATGAAGTCTGATATTGTCAGGTAGGCAACTTGTGAAGATTACACAAGATACTTGTACTTAGTGATAAAAAACTTTATAAGGTGTTTTTAATGAACTTTGGCCACCAATTCTTGAAATTCAAATGTTCCCTCTAGTGACTTGGGTCAGTATGAGTAACGATTATCTTCTATCTATAATACTAAAACCGTAAGAAACGGGGTAGGTGTTTTTTTTCATAGAGTTGAAATTTTGTAGGTGTAGGGAGGAGAAAATATTAAGAAAAAAAGTTTAAATTAAATTTCCATCGGACCACTCCGAAAAAAGTTAATCCACCCCCAACGAAAAATCGAGTTCATACCCTAAGTATCTGAAATTCACCCCGAATCGCACCAAATTTTAGTATGTTATGTGGGACCGGATTTTGATGACGGAGGTTTTGATTTATCTAATAAGGGGGCGAAAATACGACCCCTTTTGTATTTTTACCCCGAATTCGGACGTTTTTTTGCGAAGAGCGGCCGAATGGGTGTTTTTGTTCGTCCTATTTTAAGAATTCCGGTTCCGATGTAAAGAGGGATATTGATTCCAAGTGTGGTTTGAATTTTAACTATTTCAGACATCCCCGTCACTTTCAAAAAAATTCCCGAAAATGGTTGATTTTTTCGCTTTTTTCGTGTTGTCAGCGGCGTTAACTTTGAAAAATCGCAACTCCGTCGGATTCTAAAGGGAAGCGACGAAATTTTGCCCCTTTTATTCTAACATCCTGGGGATTAACGTGACCGATTTTTAGGCCTAAAGGTGTGACGTAACAGCCCCGAGGCGCAAACTGTACAATTCTAGCGTTTTTTCGGACGGTAAAAGTACCAAAACTTTTTGGCTTCGATTAAAAGTTCGGCAGGACGAAAAAAATCACGGTTGCTTTATTCCTCATCTAAATTCCACGTTTTACCTTAAAACGGGAATATTTTTTGATGCGTTTACTCTTTATGTCGTTTTGGTGCCCACAAAGTATTTTTCGACGCGTACTTTGAAAATTCGTAACTTTTTATCGAAACAACCTGTAATACTCGAATATTTTTTATTTTACTTATTTGGTATTTACTTATGAGAAAAAAAATCGGCACCTTGACATTTCTACCCTGGACTTTGGAAAAAAATCGGACGTAAAATATTCAAAAAAATCGAGTAAAACGCGGTCCAACCTGGGCCCTTTTGGCTCCTGCAGTTTTCAAATTTTTTGCAATTTTCTTTCGCCACTTTAAAAAGGTATATTTTCTACAGTGTATAGGCTACTCAGATTTTTTATATTTGGTAGGGTTGGGAAATTACGTACAAATAAACTCGAAATTTTGATTTTAGGGGTGAGTGGCTCCCGCCGGGTCACTTTTTAACGGGTTTTCAATTTTAAAAACACTTTAGAATCTAATCTTTGAACTGAAAGCTCCCACTCATAGGGTATTTTAAATTTCGATAAAATAATAAAAAAAAAATTTTTTTAGATCGCATTTTTAAAAATCATATTTATGGGACAAATTCACCCTTGAAATTACATTTCAACCCTACTTTATTCGCCTTCCCTAAAAGCTCTTTAAGTCCACTTTACGTCGATAAAAGAATCACTTCCCTATTTTTTTCCATTTTCGAGTTATCACCGAAAATCTAGCTAATATAAGCAAAATCTCCGTTTGGAGCCAAAATTTCGGTCTGAAATTTTTCACTTTTCTCAAAATAATTAATATCTTCGAAACTATTAGCACCACCGAAACGTTTTATAGCTTAAAATTCGCACAGTGACCTTTTCCACCAAATTCCGTAAAAGTTTTAAGTTTCGGTTTAAAATTGCGCCGTCTAGAACCGTATTTGTACCAAAATTTTGTTAAAACTTATAAAACAAATATTTTTTAAAACGCGTCTATCCACGGTGTTTACTTTTGGTAAAAATTTGAAACCGGTAACTTCTATAGCTTATGAGAAAAAAATAAAATGCGATTGCCATTAAAAATTTCAAACCTTAAAAATATTTAAAAAATTTTTTTTTCGAATTTTTTCAAAATTGGCCCGGCAAATTAAAGATAATAAAAAATGGATATGAAATATAGGGGTTCACCTGCCCTCTACACCCCCCAAAAAAATTTTACTCCCCGAAAATTCAAAAAATATTTTAATATCAGTAATTTTTAAAAATTTATAGAATGCCATATTTTGTATAAAAATTCATAACTTTTGAACGAAACATCGTAGGGACTTGAATTTTTTTTTATTTTTTATTTCTTTATTTATACTTTAATTATAAATTATTAACTTTCAAATTTTTAATTTAAAACGAAACACTCTAAAAGGATTTTTAGAAAAATTACGTTTCTTTATCTTTATTTGGAGTATTTTTGTATTCTCGGAGTAGGACCCCAGGTGGTGTCGGAGCTGGAGAATGGTTCAGTTTGAAGAACCGTTTCCCCTCCTCAAAGAGGACTCTGATTAATGATTTTTTTTAGATTTTGGTGAGGAGCTGAAAATAATGAGTTTATAAATCTGTGTATTTCTGGTGAATAAAAGATTGGGAACGTGTGAAGCATTTCGGTACATTGAGCGGCTATGCATTTGTAGCACGGACTGAATGCATCTTTCTAAATTTGTAAGCAGGAGCACATATAGACCTCCCTAAATACTATAAACGTCAACATCCATTATTTACTCGCACAAATTATTCCCGGCTTTGCCTAAGCGCGACCGCTCTTACAAAAAGGACGCGGGTGTTTAAAATAAAAGCACCAAGTGCCAGGAATGCCTTCCATTTTGCCACACCCGATCATTAATTCGGTGAAATTAAAAGCAAGCCGGACGACTAAATCACGCCTCACATGATTTAATTGCCGTGACACTAATTAATAGCTCAGCGACAACTCATTTTTACTGCTTTAAGTAAGCTGTTTGTACACAATTAGGACTCTTCTCATAGCTATACAAAAATCAAAAAAAACAATAAAAAAAATTCGATTTTAGATAAAGGTCTTCTGTAATCCTCCAAGCATCAACTTACTTTAGAGTGGGTTATATTTACTATTGTATGTTTTGAAACGGATTTATCAGAACCAAATTAAAAAAAATACAAAAAAGCCATGAAATTAAAAATTAACTACTACCTACTTTTTCATGCTCATGAACAAGATTTCTTTTAATAAAAGTGCAAGTAAATATTTTTCGTGATAAAACCGATCGTTCTGTTTCAATTAGCTGTAATGCAAGAAGGGTGGAGGGTAAAACTGGTAAATAAACAACCCTAAGGGTAACTCGTGCTTTTCGGGTTAATGGTGCCCTTAGGCCTGTAAAGGTATAACGTGTACTCACTTACTAATTACATATCAAACTGCTTATTACGCGCTCAATTAAGCTAGATCAATTAGTAATTCACCCTAATTATACGATAACAAAAATCTTTTAGGCATCAATTTATTTCAAGCCAATTAAATATTTTAATGAGATAATTCTTAAGACTTTAAAAATTTGCGAATAAAAAATGGTGTGACCTATTTGCAAGCTTGATTATATCAAACTGGCCAGATACGATGTGAACTCTTTTTTGACCAGAGTTTCAGAACAGCGATGCGTTATCTAAAAGCTCGTTTATAAAGGTTATCACAAGTTAACAAAAAAGTTAATGAATTAAATTTGGCACAAATAACAAAATCTTAGTACTAAATTACAGATAAATTACTTCACTCAATTATAATCGAACAATTTACGACGAATTTTTATGACATTAAATTTTATACCTACTCATTTAAAAAATATTGTTTTAAGATAATTAAAATAAATTTGTTATTTTTTTGGTAATCAACTTTGATAAATTAGGTTGGGTTAGTTTGGTATTAAATACAAGGATTTTATTTTTAATTACGAAAATAAGGTTTAATTAAAGAAATGATTCTGCAACGTAATTTACATCCATAACATCATGTAAGATGTGACTAGTAATGATGTTTAAGATGTTAAAACGTGCCTTACACTTTAAAAAAATCCGCCCACGTCGCTAAACCTTATTTGCAAATTCAGCACTTTTAAATTTGTAATTTAAAACATTTTTCCAATAATAAAATTAATATGAGTAAAAGAATACTATACTCAGTCAATATTTTTTTATAAATTATACAGGGTGTCACCAAATAATTGTGGTTGATGTATCTTGTGTATGTACAATTACTCTCAATTATATCGAGGACACAAAGAATATATTCTAACCCAATACCAAGCAATCACACCAAATTTGAAAGACACGACTTAACACAAAATATTTCTTTTGTGTCCTCGTTATCTTTGAGCATGATTGTACAAATAAAACATTTATACTTGTTACCTCCGACGTTTTTCGTAAATAATTTATATTTGATAATAAGTCGTGTTTTTTTTTCAGATTTAGTTATTTATAACCCAATTTTGTTTATTTTCTGCACACTTAAGTGTTTTGCGACTAATTTACTTGTCGAAATTTTATGACGTATCAGATGGTGCGATTTAGTGTGGTACGAGCGTCAGCGATAAATAAGAAGCCCTGCCTTGTTTGTCCCGGTGACATATGACCCTCACTGATATCGAGGACCTAATACTCTCAGGGTCATTTAGGCCTTTTAACATTGTAGCCAACAAATCTATTTTTAAAGATTTACAAACACCAAAAATTTTATGCAAAATTCATTGCAAAGAAAATATCAAAAAACTTATTTGTTGAAAAGATTCATTTCTTCAAAATTTCGTGTTAGATCAAATTCGCACGATTTAGTAAATCAAAAAAAAATTTATGATACTTGATCCGAAATTTTTATAAAATAATGTTCCTACTTGGACATACTTTCGATGAATTTTGTTGGATCTTTAAAGTTTTTAATTAACTTTCATGAAAGTCAAAATGAGAAGGTTAATCAAAACAAAACATTCCAATTTTTTTGTTTTAGCAGTTCTATTAATATCCATCATTGTGAAATAAAATTAACAAACAACTTGTTTACTAAATTAATTAAAATGAAAATTTTTAGGCTAAAGAATCCTGTAATTGACGTTAATTGGGATTTAATAACATACTATATTTACGCGAATGTTTTTACTTCCAATTTTTATAACTGCCTTTTAAGATAAATTTGTAAATAAACAAAACTTTTATTTCTTATTTTTTTCCTAACTTTAGATAAAAATTGGTTTGCGCCAAGTATTTAAAATACAACACATCAGCGTTTATTAAATCAATATTTGGATTACCGTTACTAACCCAGGCAGCAAAAATTTTGAACTAATCAACTAATTATCATAATATATTTGATTATATAAAAAATAATGGATGCTTTGTTTGAAAACTAATCGATTCAAAGAAAATAAATTTGTTTCATAAAGCATATTTTTGGTTATAAAATCAGCCATAAAAGGCACACTTTTATTCCGATTAAACTCTTCTTTATAGTTTCCAGTAGTCAAGTTCTTCCTGTAAATTTTAAGCTACTTTTTATTAAAATCGGACGAGCGGTTTTCAAAAAATTGATGATTTTTTGAAACGTACATAATTTCTAACAAAATTGACTTTTTCAACATTTTAGGTTATAACTTTGGAATTAAAAAAGATAACGAAACAATTTTTTTTGGAGATTTATGAGGAAAAATGAGGAAATTAAATAAGCCTAAAATCATGAAAATCAGAAAAGGGCAAAGTACATAAAACCTATTCCATATTTGGGTTTTTTATTGAAAAAATATAAACAACTCGTATTTTTTATTTTCAAAATTAAAAAAAACTGAATAGCTTTAAAACTAAAAAAGATAACAAAACAAATTTTTCTGGAGATGAAAGAGCAAACATAAGGAAATTAAATAATCCCAAAATCATTAAGATCAGAAAAGGGTAAGGTACATAAATCATCTTTCAAATTTTGTTTTTTATTGAATAATGTATTAGGAAGAGTGTATTTTCAATTATTCTAAAAATAATGTTGTCATTGATGAAATAAAGTAAAATTACGGAAAATATTTGAGACTTTAGGTATTTTACGTTATTACTGTTTTATGTTTTATTCCCATGATGCGCTCATATATTCGATGTTTTATTATTATTATTTGAATTTTGGAACATTAATAATATTTATTAAATGAAAATGTAATGAAACTTGGATGTATATTTTGACTTAAAGTATGTAAAACATTTACACGTAATTATAAATAGCGAGTCTACGAAATTTATACTGCCGATTTGAAAGAGTTACAGGTTGAATTTATACGACCGAAATTAAAATGTAAAACACACATTCCTCAACACCGCTTTTCTCTGATAATTTATCCACACTCCATAAATCTTTTCCCACAGATCCACCAAAATTATAACCACAAAATAACTCATATTTAAATAGATAGAATTATAACCACAATATTTTCACCCAAAATATGATGACAGTGAAATTTAGTTGAAAATATTATTTAAACACCCAATCAAGATTTTCAAGAATAAATCTTAACCATGGAAATTCCCATAAAAGAAATTTGGATTTAAAAACCACAACCTGAGGGATTCGAGCTTTGCAAGAAATGTTATGATTTTTTGATTAAATCTCCAAGCTCTTGCAGGAAACCTTTTTGGATTTAAAGGTCTACTTAAACTACAATGTTCCCAAGAAGACTGGAGTATTTGATGATGAAATTTCATGAATTCTTGTGATTTTTGGATCAAGTCTGTAAACTCTTGTAGGAAATCTCTGTAAAGCAACCAACCCAAATAACAAATTTTGATTTAAAAGTTTATTTAACCACAATCTGAAGGTTCGTCCTTAAAATACTGGAGCTTTGCAAGAAATTTCAGAATATCTTGGGTAATTTATGAAGAAATTTGATGCTGGAAATCTATGTTAGATAACCAACTCATCTAACAAATTTTGATTTAAAGGTCTACATAAACCATAATCTGAGAGTTTGTTTCCAAAAAGGTTTGCAAGAAATTTCAGAAAAATGTGGGTGTTTTATGACGAATTCTTGTGATTTTAGGATAAGCTCTTGCAGGATATCTTTGTCAGGTATTTTTTGTAAGCAGTTGTGCTGATTGATATGTTTTTGATAATTAGAAGAAATCACCTGAGGATATTTTGGATCAGACGAGGGCGGTTGAAATGAAGGGGACGAGGTTCTTGTATGTGTACAGCTAATATCACGCCTGATTAAAAGAGCTGTTCCCGACATCAGCCAAAACAAGTGTAATAAAATGAACGCACGGCTACATGAAATCTGAAACTTGGCGTGCTTTATTACTTCATATTCGTACGATCTGTTTCTACACGCTCCAGCAACCAGCAACTCTTTGACCTCTGCCATGCTGCAGTTACAAAATGCAAACTTATTATTACCTTTCAATTTTTAGCACATGCTTTTACTTCAGCCTCAGATTTACTATTTTTAGATTTCAAAAAGCTTCAGAAAAAAATCTTAAAAGAACATAAATACATTTTCATTTCTACAATTTTGATCACATTGGAAGTCCAATTTTCCTATAAAAAGTGAGCGAAAAACACGAAAAAAACTATTCCAAATTTACCAACGAATATTTCAAAAATTTATGAAATAGGTGATAAATGAGTAATTAGTGCTTGAAGTAGAATTTCAAGAAATTGCTAAAATTTGCATTTTTATTTTTAGATTTGTTTGTACATGAATTACATAAATGTAATTTAACACTTGCTACCGTCGTGAAAGAATCCTCGTTCATTGACCAGTGAATACTAATGATTCACACTCTACTGAAGTACTTTTTTTCAGAAGAAATGTCTAATTATAAAATATTATTAAAATTTCACAATTGACATATTGAAAAAACGTTCAGGCTCTGATTGTGGCCCTCTTCAGTTTCTTAGTATGAAGTGCGGTAATAAATCAGTATACCATTATTCAAACCCCCCTCCCTCCTACTCAGGTACACCACTGGCCTTCCACTTTCCACCGTAATTAAAAAAAGTGATAAAAAATGGGGACTTGCAAGCAGTTTCCTGATTTTTTGTTCGATTTTTTACGAAAATTAAATAAGACTGATTAAAAAAAATATAATTATAAAAATGTTGTTGAGAATATAACAAAATATATCTTAAATTATAGGCGCCATTATTAAATTTAACGGTATATAATTTTTTTAGAAATTATTTGATTTAAAAAAAAATATTTTAGTAGAATTTTGTGACTCAAGTAAGAAAACATAGTTAATACATTTTATGGGGGATCTATCTATTAAGGGGGCGGAGATACGACCCCTTTTGTATTTTTACCCCGAATTCGGACGTTTCTTGCGAGGAGCGACCGAAAGAGTGGTTTTTTTCGTCCGATTTTAAGAATTCCGGTTCCGATGTAAAGAGGGTGTTGATTCCAATTGTGGTTCGAATTTTAAATTTTTTGGACCTCCCCGACACTTTGAAAAAAATTTCTGAAAATGCACGATTTTTTTTCGGGTTTTCGGCGGCGTCAACTTTGAAAAATCGCAACTCCGTCGAATTCTAAAGGGAAGCAAAGAAATTTGATCCCTTTTATTCTAACATCCTGGGGATTACCGTGACCGATTTTTAAACCTCCCGGCACAAAGGTGTGACGTCACGGCCCCGAGACGCAAACAGTACAATTCTACCATTTTTTCAGACGGCAAAAGTACCAAAACTTTTTGGCTTCCTTATCTAAATTCCACATTTTACCTTAAAACAGGAGTATTTTTTGATGCGTTTACTCTGTATGTCGTTTTGGTGCCCCCAAAATGACGCTTTATTTTTCGCGCTATTTTGACACGGATTTTGAAAATTCGTAACTTTTCATCGGAACAACCTGTATCACTCAAATATTTTTTATTTTACTTATTTGGTATTTACTTATGAGAGAAAAAATCGGCACCTTGAAATTTTTACCCTGGACCTTGGAAAAAAATCGAACGTAAAATGTTCATAAAATCGGATAAAACGCGGTCCAACCTGGGCCCATCTGGCTCCCGCAATTTTTAAAATTTTTGCAATTTTCTTTCGCAACTTTAAAAAGAAATATTTTTTACAGTGTATAGGTTACTCAGATTTTTTATATATGGTAGGGTTTGGAAATTACGTACAAATAAACTCGAAATTTTGATTTTAGGAGTGAGTGGCTCCCGCCGAGTCACTTTTTAACGGATTTTCAATTTTAAAAACACTTTAGAATCTACTCTTTGAACCGAAAGCTGCCACGCATAGGGTGTTTTAAATTTCGAAAAAATAACGAAAAAAAAATTTTTTATATCGCTATTTTAAAAATCGTATTTATGGGTCAAATTCACCCTTCAAATTACATTTCAACCCTACTTTATTCAGCTTCCGTAAAAGCTCTTTAAGTCCACTTTACGTTGATAAAAGTATCACTTCGCTATCTCTTTCCGTTTTCGAGTTATCACCGTAAATGTAGCTAATATAAGCAAAATCTCCTTTTGGAGCCAAAATTTCGGTATGAAATTTTTCACCTTTCACAAAATAATTAATATCTTCGAAACTATTAGCACCACAGAGACGTTTAATAGCTTAAAATTCGTACAGTCACGTTCTCCACCAAATTCCCTAAATTTTAATTTTCGGTTTAAAATTGCGCCGTCCAGAACCGTATTTGTACCAAAATTTTGCCAAAACTTTGCGAATTTTTTCCAAAAAAAGTATTTAACCGATTTTAACCAAATATTTTTTTAAAACGCGTCTATCCACAGTGTTTACTTTTGGTAAAAATTTGAAACCGGTAACTTCTATAGTTTTTGAAAAAAAAAATAAAAAGCGTTTTCCATTAAAAATTTCAAGCCTTAAAAATATTTCAAATTTTTTTTTTCCAATTTTTTCAAAATTGACCCCGCAAATGACAGAAAATAAAAAATGGATGAAATTTAGAGCCTCGCCTGCCCTCTACACACCCCCAAAAAAAATTTTACTCCCCAAAAATTCAAAAAAATAATGTAATGTATCTCAAAAAATAATTAAATTTAAAAAAAAATTAATATAATAATATCAGTAATAATTAGAAATTTACTCATTTACCAGAATGCCATATTTTATATAAAAATTCGTAGAGATCGTAAAGACTTTTTTTTTAATTTTTTTTATTTTTTTTTCTATTTTCTTTAAACTTTATTTTTAATTTGAAACGCTACACTTTTGTTGAATCTATTGTACTATTAATTTTTTTAAGATTTTCACACATTATTTCTTTTATAATCAGCATCAAATAATAATAATTTTACTTACTGTGACTTTGTAATTGCAGATTATTGGTACTGTTGATTATGGGAGGCAGGGAATAACCAGGCTCTGTTTTAACTTTATGGTGTATGGGGGGTATTTCCACATCCCGAATATAATCCTAAAAAAAAGAAAAATTCTTAAAGCAATTTATAACAAGAAAAATAATATTATAAAGAAAATTGTTCCCATTCACGAAAATTAATAGATGTGTTTACTACTTATAAATGATGTCCCAAACAATGAAAAAATTGATAAACAATTATTTTATCTTGAGGTGAATGAAGGCATTTAAAATTTTAAAAATTTGAAATAAACAAGTAATTATAATAAATTTAATAATCATATTGATTCATTGCATATGAATGATTTTTATGAAATAAATTAAAGAGATCAGTGAAAAGTTATGTAATTTTGAAAACAAAAATAAAACATAAACAAAAACCTTAAGGTTGTGTGTGTACACATATTTTGTTTTCATATATAGTCACATCAGACCGTAGTATTTTTATTTACGTTTCGATGTTGATTTTGCTAACATAAACATTTTAATGCCACATTAAAAAGAAAGCTAATAAAAATAAAAATACACCGAGAAAAATATAACTAATCTACAGCAATTATTTAATCATAAATTTGTTTCTAATTAATAACGGTTTAAAAAAATATTTTCCAATTAAAATAAACGCTGATAAAGAAATTAGAAAATTGCTCATTAAGTTAAAAACAATAAAATAAAAAATTTAATAAAATAAGTAGAGTATTTACTATTGTATTTGCAATCAAAGGCAGTTTTTTATATTGAATAATGCAAAATCCAATTTATAATATTTATAACTATTTTTCATTTTTATGTGAATTTATAATTAATTTTCAATTAAATAAAGGAGCAAATTTTAATTATTTTTTGTTTTCAGTTTATCACCTCAACTGTGAAGAGCAATTTTATTATATTATTGGTTTTGTCACTAAAACATAAAAATCGGCTTATGAAAATAATTCAATCATCGGTATTTTTATTTTGGTCAAGTTGGTCTCTAGTAATTTGGATTTGTGTATAAACCTTTGGTATATTATTGGGTGGTTTCTTGTTTAATAAACAGTCTTTGTTGAAAACAGTTTATCTAATCTAAAATTTCCTAGCGGCTTTGTATTAAATAATAAATAAATCACAATTTCACTGTGTGAAAATGACAAGCTTAGCTGTAGCCAATTTAAAATTTCCGCTTGATTCGTAATCACTACTGGAGAAAACGTGGGTGTGAGTGACGAAGAATTGTGTAAAATTGGTTCGAATATAAGTTTAACACGGTTCAGGTCATTGTTTAAAGCAGAATACTTATAGCTTAGATTGTTCGCATTCTTTCATTTCCATTTACAACGAACATGCTTAATATCCAATGTTCACTTAAAGCTCAACACAAGCGTAAATCAAAGCTCCACTTAAAAGCTCGATAATAACCAATGCTACTCTCATTTATTCAAGCTTTATTCAGCTTGAGCATTTTTTACATTTTGTTTTTTTGGTACACATAATAAGCGAATTATTAATTTTTCAAAATACACCTTACTCATTTACCAGAATGCCATATTTTATACAAATATTCATTGACCTTTAATAAGATCTAGAGACTTGATTTTTTTTTATTTTTTTTATTTTTTTTATTTTTTTTACTATCTTTTAACTTTCAAATTTTTTATTTGAAACGAAACACTCTTGTATTATTACTAATTTTTTTTTTCAAAATATCATGAGCCCAAAAAATCTTTTTTTTTTAATTTATCAATGACTAACGTTTAAAAACATGTTTGGTGGAAAAGAAATGTTGTTTACATTAAAAAAATAAATAATATGACTATCTTAATGTTTATTAAATAAAATTGTTTCTACAACTTTTGCGCTTTTCAAATAACATCAATGTTAATTTGACGCTCAAACTGGTAGAAATGTTAACTTTTTTTGTTTATAAATTGCAAAAACGGAAATAAAACAAATAATTTTAATAATTCCTAAACATTTCTTGTACTTCAAATGGTATGTTTTGAGTTATTTGTTGTAAATAATAAACAATTAGAGTCGGAAGCTCAGGAAACCAGTGTATCAAATAATGGGGTATTAATCATTAAGACTCGAATCTATTTACTTTTAAAATATTTCACGAAATTTTAATACCTTTGTTTTGTTTTAAATTTTAGTACCCAATTTTCGCGTTGACTTTAAAATTTATGTATAATCACACACAATAAAATATTTTAAAACTTTATAACTATAAAAACATCAATAAATCTATAATTTTAACTCATTCATCGGCATTTCCGCTGAAAGTAATTGTTTTGAAATAACCAATAGTTAAAATAGCATTTCACGTAATAAAATCAACATTTTGACGTTTAATAAAATAGCTATAAATATAGTTGAAAATACGATAAGTATTATATGTGTATTTTTATATACACGGTGTCCCAAATAGAACTTTCATTAACAAAAAAACAATAGTCGTTATAAAAATTTTAAATGGGATTTCAAAAAAGGTCCTATTGCGAATTTTATTTTCTAAATGATGCCTTTTAAGAAAAATCCACCAAATTTTATAATAAATATTATTTTATAATCATATCTTTACTATAAATACCCCTTTTACGTCATTAAAGTACGATTAAAAATTTCCCCAAAAAATAACTTTAACTTCAATTGGTTATATTAAATTTATTTTTTGGCCCATGATTGATTTTAGACTTTCGTATTATAGATTATACCCTAATCTATAATTTAAACTCAAAAATGTTGTTATAATTTTATCGAAACTAGCAATTTTTAATCAAGTTTAAAAAAAAAATTATACACCAAAATGAGTATTTTTTATAAACTATTTTCAAAAAAGGTCATATGAGAAAATTATTGCTTAAATAAGTCTATTTCATAGGAAATTGTTTAAATTTTTTAATGAAACTAATTTTGTAAGTCTAACTTCAGGAGAAATGTTATTTTTGGGCGCTCAAAGTGCTATAATGATATTATGAATAAAAATAAGATATTTTTTAATTAAATTTACTATTTAAAAACACAAGTGCTGAAAAAAGTGGGACACCCTGTATAATCGATTTTTTTGAAGAAATGGAAATTCCATGCAATCTTTAGTTTCGGTAATAATTTCATCCAGGTCGTCCTTTTATCGTTCAGCCATTTTTTCTTTCAACTTTTGATCATTTTCTCTTTGGCTTTTTGTCAGCGACTTCCAAAAGGACGAAGTCGGCCTTTTATCGTTCAGCCTTTTCTCTTTCAGCCATTTGTCACTTTCGGCCTTTATTAAATTGGCCTTTTGGAGTAGACCCATGCAAGTGTTTGGTTTAGAAAGATTGTAATGGTTTTGTTTAGGAATTGATCACTGGAATCACTTAAATCCACGTTGTATGGAATCCTTTTCTAGCTTTTGTAGCTGGAATTGTTGTTGGCTTATTTGTTTCACTGTTGTCGGTAGTGTTTGAAGCCCTTCCAGCATTAGGGGTTGATATTACAGCATCAGTGATGTCTCTATGGGTTTTTTTCAAATATAATGTTCGAAAATATCAAGAAAAGGGTGAATTTTCGTTTATTTTTTGAAAGAAGATTTTTTTCCATCAAAACAATTTTTTGTTGATGAGTTTTTTCAAAAACTGGGCTATTCCGAACCTGACTGTTGTGTTTTTTGTCGATGAAATCTCATCTAGTTTCTACGATTATTTTCTGATCATTTCTTTTTGAGACACCCTGTTTAACGCATGTGTCCGAAAGAAGAAACTATAAATTACTTATAACTTTTGACCTAATACCAACCAGAATAGTTTAGACTTAAGAGCTTTGAAGAGCTTTTACAAAAATGAGTTTTAGGTGCAGTATTCGTTTTGGTTTGAGGTAATTTTTTAATTGTTGCAATTTGATATGAAGGTATAATTAATTAATAGTAGCAAGCTTAATATTTACATTCCAGTCAATTGGTTGGGATATTAGCGAATCAAATTAACAAAACAATCCGCATTAAAGTTGTTGAACAGGTGTGTCGGTAAAGGTATTTGAAACATTAAACAGTTTTTAATAACGCATGACGCTTTTGTGTAAAACTCATATTGGAAGCATTCCGGGAATATTGCCGCAAAAGGCTTTCGATCATCAAATTACATGTCATTAACACATCAAGGCGACAACAGCTTGGCTTCGCTTTTATGCGATTAGTACTAATTTTATTATACAACAATACTGCTAATTATTACATAACGTGGGAAAGAAGATCCAATAAAATTTTAATCTGATCTTAATAATTCATAAAAACATTGTAGCACTTTGATCGCCCAAAAATGACATTTCCACTGAAGTTAGACTTACAAAATTAGTTTTATTAAAAAATTTAGACAATTTTCTATAAAATAGACTTATTTAAGTAATATTTTCTTATGGGACTTTCTTGAAAATTGATTATAAAAAATACCCATTTTTGGTGTATAAAAAAAATCTAAAAACATGATTAAAAACTGCTAATTTCGATAAATAATAACGAAATTTTTGAGTTTAAATTAAAGATTAGGGTATAATCTATAATATGAAAGTCTAAAATAAATCATGGCCCAAAAAATAAATTTAATATAACCAATTGAAGTTAAAGTTATTTTTTGGGAAAATTTTTAATCGTACTTTAATGACCTAAAAAGGGTATTTATAGTAAAGATATGATTATAAAAAAAGTTTTATTATAAAATTTGGTTAATTTTTAATAAAATGGATCATTTAAAAAATAAAATTCGCAATGGGACCTTTTTTGAAATCCCATTTAAAATTTTTATAACGCTTTTATTTAAAATTTTGTATGCACTTTGAACGCCAAAAAATTATATTTTCACTGAAGCTAGATTTAAAAAAATAGTTGCATTATAAAATTTAGACATTTTTTTATAAAATAGGCTTATTTAAGTAATATTTTCCTCATAGGAGCTTTATATAAATTTATTTTAAAAATCACTAATTTTTGGTGTTACAACTGTTTTAAACTGAAATTTTTTCTGTAATCAAATTGACGCTCTCTAAAATACAATTGATGATTTCTGAAATTGAATTGATCTATTTTGAAATTCATTTAGAAAAGGTATAGTTTCCACCGTACGGTACACCCTGTATGTATCTTAGTGCCAATATCATTTACAACGAATGAAAATAGAATAATTTTTGTTTACTTTTAAATAGTTTACTTAAATTAAGTTATTTTTAACTCAACAATACATTTTAAAAGTTCAATGGTAAATTGGTCATTTATTTTCAGCACACATAAAATATATTTTCTCGCTCAAAAGATATAAATTCAGTGATAAAATACTCATAAATGAAAAATGATTTATAGCCAAAGTAAAATCACGTAAATATTTGATTTAAACTCTCCTTGTAACGTAAACTCGACCTTTTCTCTTTAATTGCATTTAATTACGAATTACGACAAGCAATGAGTAACAATTTTAAATAAAACCTTTTTTTAAATTTTTAATTAAACATAACGTTTTGCCAAGGCCATTTTTTATTTTTTCACAAGAGGAAGTAACTTCAAAATTCATATAAATTTAGATTTTTTTGGGTAACTATTTTAAGAAACTGTTTTCGGATCAACTCATAAAGCAAATGCGATGCCAAAAATTTTAAATGTTTCAACAGGTTTTCCAGAAAACTAAATCAAAAACATTTTTGTTCACAACAAAAAACTTCTGTGTGTTTTCAATAAATTTAAAAAAATTAAGTTTACAAAATTTTTCTTCTAAAAAATCGATCCCATTTTAACTACAACTACAACAATCAGTTATTTTCATTATTCCGACACCTTTTTTAATTCGTTTTGGTAATTTTCTTTATCATTTTCAAGCCAATTTTCTATAATCGTGCTTTTCAAAAACATTATTTTAATCAAGTACGATTATATTATTCCATAACTAATTCTTAAAAATCCTGTCAATTAAAAATCCAAAATTTTGATCACACCAATTTGTTAATTGTAGAACAACTTTACTAATTGACAATTTTATTAAATTTTAATTAAGTGCAATAATAAAACTAAAAACTAAAGTGGATGTGTTTTGATTCATCTTCTCAGGTATAAGGACGATTGATTGTTACTTGTTAACGTTGGTGGGGACCACCTGTAAGTTTAATTGAAAGCGCCAGGTCCATGAAATAAGCAGAAAATATTCCAGTTGTTATAGACTGTTGTTCTTTGTATTGAGCTAATTAACTGCATCTTCTACACTTGCAAAATTATTACCTTCAGTTTCATAACATAACCTCAACACAGTTTTTTTCGAAAATAAAATAAAAACTCCTTAGAAGAAAACATCGTATACCTCTACTACAAAATTTGGAGATTAAGATCCAATAATAGAAAAACTGATAATACCAAAAATTTGTATCCACCTCTTCTAAAAATCCAAATAATATGCAAAAACTAATAAAAATGGCCGATGAAGATCACCAATGTTTTTGGAAAAATCACTATTATCTTCAATTTATCAACATGCGCAGGCTTTAAGTAAAATGTCTTCAAAAAACGGTGTTTGATTGTGTAACACTTTTTTTCCATCATGTTTTTCAAATTTTTCTGTAGAATTTTTTTACTACGATTGATATTTTTAAATAAACTAAAATATTTTTTATGAAAGTAAATTTTGGGTACCTATTTTGCCGACGGAATCCATCAATTGGACAGGAATATAAAATCCTGGTAGTATATACAACAAAAATAAGCCCAATTTTTATTTGTAATCAGATACTGATTTTATAGGTCATAATTGGAATTAGAAAATGTTTATTATTTATTTTATCATAATTGTATCGCAACTTCTCACGCGTACGTTGCAATGATTAATTTTGATTGTATTTGCTCAATTTACTTTCAGCTTTATGAAGTATTTTTTAAGCTCTCCTTACATCTCGATAAATTTTTGATAGGAATTATTTTTAAATAATAAAACTAATAACGGTGTTTTACAATACATAAATTTTATTTAATATATGTGATACCAATTTTGAGTAATTTTGATTTGTTTGGGGTCAGGATTTTTAGAAATGTTGGGGTCAGTTCCACTTAAAATACAATGTACACTAAAATTCGAAATTTGATTGAAACACAATTAAAAATTCTAAATGTTGATGAAGTTTTAAGGATTCAAAATCGGCAAAAAAAATTAAAAATGAAATTTTTGACTTACCTCGGAAATAGCTGTGGACATGATGTGATTAGTGATAGGCCTAATGGAGCTAGAAACACTAAGTGAACGTCCTGTATAATTCAGAGCTTCCGGCATATCATTCATTTTCAAAAAAATGTTCAAAAAGAGCAAAAAGTGTCACTGTTTATTTTGAAAAAAACCGGTAAGCTTCGAAAAAAGTCACAGTAAGAACAGTCATGTTAGTAACTAATCGGTTGTGAGGAATTAGCATAATCCAGCACTGACGCCGCGGCGCTACTGTCCTGCTTCGGTAGTTCGGTTGCGGGCGCAACAGGGGCGTACTGACTTTCCTGCTGACGGTGCCCCTCTCTTTTGACGTACCGCCGCTGGATTTGTTCCAGCACGTGCACGCCCATCTTTACATCGGCGTGGTGGCGCCCCAGCTACGTGCACGCCGCGCCTTCCTGCACTTTCACACATTAATATTGTAAAACACACAACCGATTATTGATAAATATTAAGTAATAAACACTAATAATATTTACGATAATCTAAATTAGCCTAAACAAACTTCATTTATTCTATTTTATTTTATAACAAAAGATTTTATCTAAAAGTATTTACAAATTTTACAAAATGTTTATTAAACTTTAATTATACTTCCATAAAAAATATTTTTCAAAAAACTCATTCAGAATTGTTGCTAATTTAGCTGTTATAGAATCAAACACCGTTAGCAGTGTAAAGCGGTGACCGCTACCGCTTACGCGAGCACCGCCACTACCCCCACTACAGCCATCTTCTTTACCGCCACCGCTGTAAACCGCTTAACGCTTAAGTAGGTGAACCACAGAGACTTTTTTCTCAATTATCTAGAAAAACCACATTAGGAAAGATTCTTTAAAAAAATCTGACGATCTGTTCCTGAAATACGAGAAAAACGACAAAATTGTGGGTTTCTGGGTGTTCTCTTTTTTTTTCTCACAGATACAGCTTTTCTTCCAATTGAAATTTTCCCTTTTTTTGGAAAAAATTTCATTTGGTACCTACGTCCCTGGAGAAAAAATAGTTCCTCGAAAAATGTTTCGAATAAAGACGATGTAATGATGAAGTACTGGAGTCACCTTGGCCCAAATCTTGGAAGAAGATAGTTTCATCTACAGTTAGTTAATTACTTACTAATAGACCCAAAGTTATGCCCGTTGACGGTATCGTAAAAGTTTCAATAATCCATAGGATGGTTTCTTCAAAAACAAAAATCCTGATAAAAATTTGAAAATGTATTTAGAACCGCAAGATAATCCTGAATCATAAAGCCCGAAATGACAAATATCATAATCTAGGAAATTCGTCTACCTTCATTTTTGTTCCAAGTACTGGATTTGTGTAAATTTCTTAGAATTATCATGAAAAACTAGTAGAGCCGGTTTTCCAGCAAACGAACTAGCCGAGTTTCAATGTTGTCTCTAAATTTTGGAAATAGGAAAACAAAATCAAAACAAAAATTTAAAACTATGTTTCAGGAGAAAGATGTTTTGACTCTGGGTCCATTGCGTCCCCCAAATTTTTGGGATCTCTGAAGACATCTAACACAGTAACCTTCTGAAGAAACCGCTTCTGAATGAAAAACACAACTGAAACAGTCGCAAGTCTTCAAAAAGTTGCAGTTTTGGTTTCACTTTGTTCATT
The DNA here is from genome assembly GCA_963971135.1 of Stenus bimaculatus. Lineage (NCBI taxonomy): Eukaryota > Metazoa > Arthropoda > Insecta > Coleoptera > Staphylinidae > Stenus > Stenus bimaculatus. The sequence goes on along the minus strand of OZ020183.1, from coordinate 51,179,635 downwards.
TGCAGGAAAACCTGCATTACAATGACCAATAAGAAAATTCTAAAATATTATTTTTAACCAAAATTATCAATGTTTTCTGATTTTTTCTTACATTTACATATAAGAATAAAGTACCACAGATCAAGTTCCCAAATTGATCATTATCAGTGATGTAAAATAAGCAATTGATGAATTTGGTAGTTTTCAGATTGATACCTCACTTTAGTCAAAGTATAAAGTTAGATGTATAATGTAACTGAGGTGTCTAATCTCTGTATGTAGGTATGGAAGTATTGTTTATTGATTTTTGAGGAAGACTCTATGGTCAATCTTTGCCTGGAACCAGTGCTGGGAAACCGAACCGAACTCTGGAACCCCAAGAACCGCGTCAAAAATTTAAAACCGGAACCCTAATCCTTAATCTAAAATTTTCGGAACCTGAACCAGAACGTTTTAAAAAATATTGGGTTTTGGGGTTCCAATTGTTATATCTTATCGACTATCGACCACTTTATTTTTGGTCTAAAATTTTATTTTGATTCAGCTCGCACGTGCGCATTTTCTTTTTATTGTGCGAGCAGATGCCTGATGTTTTAATTTTTCTTATAGTGTACGATTTGCAGGTTCGTCTGAACCTCAACTCAAAACCAAAACCATAAAGAATAAGTTAGATTGTTTATAATTTATAAGCTTGGAAATTAAGAACATATAAACACCTATATTAAAACCGTTATTTTGTGGAACCGAACTCCGGAATCGGGGTTCCAATTTTATTTCGGAACTGGAACCGAATCCTGGAACCCCGGTTTCAAACTTTTTTTTTGAACCTAACCCGGAACAGAACCTTTTCATTTTTTTAATGGAACCGAATCCAGAACGGAACCTTTCGAAAATTTTCAGGGTTTTCCAGCACTGCCTGGAACCTAAGAACCAAAGGCAGTTCTTTTGGATTTTGCTCCATGAAGACCCAAATTTAAATATTCAAAATCGTTTATTAATGGTCAAAAAATTGTGTAATACTTATGAACAATTCCTAATATTATAGTATAAAAATCAATAGAGTTTTTTATAATGTGGTACAAAATGCAAATACTAATAAATTGAAAAGTAAATTTGGGAGAATATTTATTTGGAAAAAGAGACGACACGTGAAGGGTATTAATTGCGTTCCCAATCCGCGTTCGTCGGTAATGAAAAATGGCGCTGCAAGGCGTGGCATCCCACTATTCCAGTTTCCCTCCTTCACAACACACGAGGAAACAAGAGATAGCAATAACTAAATCCAGGTAAAAACGGTCGATACCTGGTGACCTATGACTCCTGTATAGTTTATAATAAAATGATATGTTATACCTAGGTACAAAATCCCAAAAGCTCATATTACTCCAAATATTTACATTCTTCATTTGTAGATAAATAACTTGTGTTACAATAACATTTTGATGTAAATATAAAATATTGTGAAGAAACATGATAAGACAGGAAGCTAAAATATCAACAATGACCTATTATTTTTATTCAATATGACCAACCAAAAATTTTGCAGATTTTTATAAGAAAACATTCATAAATTCATTTAAGTCAATTTCATTATAGCATTTTTAAAACAAAAATGGTAGACCTTAAAAACAGCTCCTTGAATTATTTTTTTATTTCATCCAGAGGAGACCTCCAAGCAATAAATATTTACAAAGGCTAAATTTTAATAAGAAACTTTGTATATTTTGCTCCATTGGATCTAAAAAAATATTGTGTAAATCCATAAAATTTCCTAGAAAACTCATCTAGATACATCATACATCATCGATTGTTTATATCTATTATGGCATAATTAAAGATTTCAGTTTCCAATTCATCAAGATGATTATGGATTTCCCAAAATTAGAGTTAACAAAAGTTGAATAATATACGTACCATTTTTGAAGTTGTAGAACAAGTTTCTTCTTTTCAACATGCTTAAGAGCATTCCTTTCTTAACATTGTAAAGGCTATTTTGAGGTTTACTGGACTACTTCTACAGCCCTTATAAATTATTATTTTTAAATAATTCTTTCAGGATTTAAAATTGCGATAATTAATCTACAAAACGGCGCAAAGCTTTTTTAAAAAAAAATTACTCATTTTTTATAGTTCTTGTTTAAAAATGGCGTTTTTATGCAATTTTTATTGGAATATTGTAGCGAAACTTTTTGAGATATTGAAAATCGGGTTGCGCCGTTTTGTAGAACATACATTTATCTACATTTAAGTATTTTTTTATGATAATTGATTAAATAATAAAAGTGCTGCATGTAGTCCAGTATTTGTCTACAGACACGAGTGTCTTTTCAAATTTCATGTGATCTCGTATTTGCGAAAGCTTGTTATTGAGTCAGAATATTTCTTCTGTGTCCTCCATATATTTGCGCGTGATTGTACATTCAATCATAATAATTAGGGGTTAAATTTTCTAAGAGAAATTAAATGGTAACTTTAAAAATAGTTATTCTAAATACGCAATAAAATTGCACCAACTTTTTAATAAATGATTGTTGCCATTCGGTACAAGCTAATTTGTTTGTTTACTCCTAAAAAATGTATCAACCAATGTTCATTGAATTGTTTAAACCGATTAATTATCAATACATGAATGACATGAATACATCAATGTGAGTTCCAATAATCTACAATCTACAAATATGATTACCGAATTCCAAGATGCAAGAAAACAAGGATAATTTTGATTTGAATATTCTATTTTTTGGGGGAAATCCAATAAAAATGTTTTCAGTACATTTTTTGATTTATTTTTGTATTGTTTTGGTGCGTTGTAGTTTTTTTTAAATAGACCATATTAGTTCCAGGCTTAAACATTTGTTTTGATGTTTTATTATTGGAAGTAAGTCATGCTGATTCAGCAACGACCCAGTAGCCTCTAACAAGAAATTTTTCCTTGCCTAAGCGCTATTTCAAAACAACACACTTTGCATCAGCTATGTAACATTGCACAAAGACAAAATCCACGTGTTTTATTGCTAAAACAATTGCCTCAGATTAATTTCACTTAATTTTAAACACAAAAATTGAAAAAAATTCATAACCAACAAAAATTTTTGCTAAAATAAAAACAAATTCATACAATTATTTTTTTTAAATAAAACAATATTTTAGGAAGTGTTTTACAAAAATTTTTGAAAAATTCCCAAACAATAATATCAATAAGTTATGGTATAAACTTTTTACAGCATCACAAAATTTTAGTAAAATTTTAAAAAAATTTTGGAGAGCTGTAAAAAGTTTAAAAATATACTGTAAATAATATATAAAATATACCTTAACTTATTGCTAGCGTTTTCAAAAAAATATTATTTCAAATAGTTTTTTATTTTTGTGAAAAACGCCGCTAATCAAAAGTTTTTTGTAAAGAGCCCGTTTTACTGGTACCGTATGAGTATTTGGTTTGAATTGTTAAAACAAAAAAGAAGAAATTAGTACCCACAAAACTAATCTGTAAAACAAAAAAAAAGAAATTTTAAAAAAGCTCCTCTGGCAAAAAAGTTATGACCAAAACCGTAAATATCAAGAGAATTTCAAAATCAACGCTCAAATTTACCGACTATCACCTTAAAAAATATTGTGAATAGATTTTTTTCATATTTTCTAGTATTCTACCAAGGATATCTGAAAATGTATAGCGAAAGATGATGCGCAAATTTTGGGACACCCTGTAGATATTATCGTTAGCTTCACATGCGTCTAAAGTTGATTTTATGGAATTTCTTTCTCTAATTTTCGTTTTTCAACAACTTAAAACATTTGAAGCATTTTTTACATTTTTAATTATACAGGGTGTTTAAAAATTCCAAAAATCGAGCGGCGCGCTGGCCGGCAATTCGTTGATAGTTGATATATTCTAAAATAATTTTTTTTTTGGTCATTTTTCTTTCGTTTTTTTCATGTTTTCGGCGGCTTTAAATTTGATAAATCGCCGTCGGATTCTAAAAGGGAACAAAGAAATTTGGCCACTTATATTCTAACATCCTAGGGATTACCATGACCGATTTTTAAGCGCAAAGGTGTGACGTCACGGCCCCGAGACGCAAACTCTACAATTCTACCGTTTTTCGGAAAGTACCAAAACTTTTTGGCTTCGATTAGAAGTTCGGCAGGAGGAAAAAATGACGATTGCTTTATTCCTCATCTAAATTCCACGTTTTACCTTAAAACGGGAGTTTTTTTTTTGATGCGTTTACTCTTTAGTTCGTTTTGGTGTCCCCAAAGTGACGCTTTATATTTAGCGCAATTTTGACGCGGACTTTGAAAATTCGTAACTTTTCATCGTAACAACCTATAAAACTCTAATATTTTTTATTTTACTTATTTGTTATTTACTTATGAGAGAAAAAATCGGCACCTTGAATTTTTTATCCTGGACCCTGGAAAAAAATCGAAAGTAAAATGTTAAAAAAATCGGGTAAAACGCGATTCAACCTGGGCCCATCAGGCTCCCGCAGTTTTCAAAATTTTGCAATTTTCTTTGGCAACTTTAAAAATTAAATATTTTTTACACTGTATAGGCTACTCAGATTTTTTTATATTTAGTATGGTTGGGATATTACGTACAAATAAACTCGAAATTTTTATTTTAGGGGTGAGTGGCTCCCGCCGGATCACTTATTAACGGATTTTCAATTTTAAAAACACTTTAGAATTTACTCTTTGAACCGAAAGCTTCCACGCATAGGGTATTTTAAATTTCGAAAAAATAACGAAAAAAAAGTTTTTTTATATCGAATTTTTAAAAGTCGTATTTATGGGTCAAATTCTCCCTCCAAATTACATTTCAACCCTACTTTATGCACCTTCCGTAAAACCTCTTTAGGTCCACTTTACGTCAAAAATAGAATCATTTTGCTATCTCTTTCCGTTTTCGAGTTATCTTCGAAAATGCAGCTAAAATAAGCAAAATCTCCGTTTGGAGCCAAAATTTCGGTCTGAAATTTTTCACGTTTCACAAAATAATTAATATCTTCGAAACTATTAGCACCACCGAGACGTTTAATAGTTTAAAATTCGCACAGTCACCTCCTCCACCAAATTCCGTAAAAGATTTAATTTTCGGTTTAAAATTGCACCGTCCAGAACCGTATTTGTACCAAAATTTGCCAAAACTTTGCGATTTTTTTCCAAAAAAACTATTTAACCGATTTTAACCAAATATTTTTTGAAACGCGTCTATCCACGGTGTTTTATTTTGGTAAAAATTTGAAACCGGTAACTTTTTTAGTTTTCGTGAAGAAAAATAAAAACCGATTTCTATTAAAAATTTCAAAGCCTTATTAAAAATATCTCAAAAAAATTTTTTTCGAATTTTTTTTTAAATCGACCTTGCAAATGAAAGATAATAAAAAATGGATGAAATGTAGGGGTTCACCTGCCCTCTACACACCCCCAAACAAATTTTACTCCCCAAAAATTCAAAAAAAATCAATTTTTTTTTAAGTAATGTATGTCAAAAGTAATATTTAGAAATTTATCTGTAAGAATTTTTGTTTCTTAATTTTAGTTATTAAGCGAAATATAAATTTTTCAAAATACACCTTTACTCATTTACCAGGAATGCCATATTTTCTATAATAATTAATAACTTTTGAACGAAACATCGTAGAGACTTGAATTTTTTTATTTTTGTTTTACTTCCTTTACTTTAAATATAAATTATTAATTTTCAAATTTTTAATTTGAAACAAAACACTCTTGTCTTAGTTCTAATCTAGGAATCATACTGGTTAATTTTAGAGTGATTAATACGATGAGTCAAAAAAAGCATTTAGATAATTTAAAGAAAAATAAACAATATTTTTATAATAACCAGCGTTGCCCAAAATTGTATAAACAGATTAATTTTCTAGGAGCAGCTGGTTGTAAAAATTATAAAACAAATTTTATCATAGAGGATACATAAAAAATAATGTCTTCAAAATATCGTGCGGTGACCACAAAAAGTATTTATTTTTCTAAATTTTGATTAGATTAATACAGTAGTAATCTTCCAAGAAACAAAAGTGTTTGGTGTTTGGTGTTCCCTTTCGTTATTCGTTATTCCTTCAAAAATATGATAAAATAGTAATTGGATAACAATAGTCGTATTTGTAGACATAATCGATCATATTAACGAAATGACTATAATTAGTCATTAGGCATTAAATTTTAACAACAAAGAGGTTAGTGTTCGCAGTAAAGCGCGCGCCTTATCTTAAAAAGTATCGTGTAACCAAAGGTATTATGTTACCATTACAAGGAGTGAGATTAGCAAATACGTATTTTGTGTTAAAATTAATAAATTAGCTAATTTGCGATAAGAGAAACGCATTAAGCACATAAAAGTATTAATCAGTTTATAACCAGAAGTAATTAAAATTGAGTACTATTTTAGATGACTGCACCACTCTTAATTGGTCTTTAGATTTTGCTAAATTTTTCGATTTGTAATGATCTTTATTTTTTTAAGTTGTATAAAGAGGAGATGATAGTAAACAAATTTCTGAATTTTATCTTTGGAACACTCGTATGTTTCATTAAAGAGGGGCGTATTAACTACTTTTTCGAAAATCGTATTTTTCTAAGTTAATCTGATGAACAATTTGAATTACCACGTCTCTTGGTATAAAGGCCTATACATGACCATTTCAAAATACATATAATAGGTTTTCAAGCTATATGAAATTCGAATATTTTTGAAAAAAAAACAGTTTTTTGAAATTTTCGAAAATTTCTCAAATTTCAAAACGCTGTATTTTAAAAAGTACACATTGAATTGCACTAATATTACTTAATTCGTTATCAGTGAAGCCAAATCTATCGGAAAACGTTAAAAAAGGGCGAAAAAAAAATTTATATTTTTTTGATTTTATAGCATATCTATCATTATTTTAGGACCAATAAAATGGCTGTACTTCCAAACTACGGGCCCAAATATTTTTATTTCTCTGTAATGAGGAGGCTTAAATCTATAATCGTTGCCTATTAGCTATTTGAAATTCGAATATTTTTGAAAAAAATATAGTTTTTTGAAATTTTCGAAAATTTCTCATATTTCGTGCAATTAACTTACATACCACATTACCTTCGTCAATAAATTTTAATTGACTTTAAACTCCTGTTCGTCGCGTGCCACAAGTGGAAGTCCTCTGGGTACACTTATTAATTTTATGGTGAAATAAAATTTTTAGAACCTTTGAGACAATAAATGTTTATTTGAACATGGTACATCTCTTAGTTGAGGCTATAATTAGAATATGGACTACTAAAAAATGGTCATCAAATTACTAGCAGCAATGAAAATATTATTTGTTTTTTCGATTGTTTCAGAAAACAAAACGTAATTTAACCCTTTGAGTGCCTTCGACGTGGATGTTTTAAAAGTAATAACTCATTTTAGGATTTTAGTGTTAGTGCATGCTTTTACAGAACGAGGCATTGTACCCGATTCCTTTTTTTTTCTGCTGAGTTTAAAATGTTGTGAAGTCGTTTAGTAATACGACTCCGTGGTCTTTCTTTTAATATAGTCACCAACTCGGTCACGTTCCACTAATAATATATTGAATTATTAGGGACATTTATTGGGTCAACGAAAACAATAAAACCAGAATGCTGTTACATAAATTCTGATTTATTTTCTTGAAATCACTTTGATAATCGTTTCAAACCACCAAAATGTTGTTGATACTATAAATTATAAAACACACTTTTCACATCAACACACGTGCTTAAAATCTCGAATTATCAATATTTTTATGCACGTGAATCATTCTTATAAAGAATTTGACCATTGAAGCGTATATTTTATTTCAAGATTGAAAAAGTGTAAAAAGTAATTTTTCTATCCAATCAAGAAATGTTTTAATATTTATTTTCCCACTCTGTAAATCAATGTCCAATTAATAAAACTATAACGAGAGTATCGTGTGAGAAAATCTTTTTGCGATAAGCATTAAATTTAAAATAGCACATAAAATTATACGGATGGAGTATAATGGTAATTGTAATATTGTATGTATTATATTGAATGTACAGAGTTTAGTGCACGTAGTCATTAAAATGCTCTATGATTAATGATTAATAAAAACAATTTTATAATTTCCAATTACTTGTCATTCATTCATCATTTAAGATTTATAAAATTAATAAATCTCAATCAAAATACAAGTGGTTTTAAATTTCCCTTTTTTTTTTAATTAGAGCCATTTCTAAATTTGTCCAAAATGTTTTAAAATTTGCTATTTTATCAATTTTCAAACACGAAAATTTGTAACAAATGTAGTTGGCAAAACATTTTCTACATATCACAAAAAACATTACATTAATTCTATTTAGAAACGTTTAAAATATGTTGCAAAACATCTCATGTTTAACTATTTACGAGATTTCTATGTTTCATTGCAACGTTGCATTAATGCTACAATGAAAATAAAAAAATTATACTCCTTTGGCTATTGTTTTTAACCCAATTTAATATTCCAGTGACGTAGAAAAGTATCAAGGCGTCCCCTTTTTTAAAATTTATTTGATACGCCACTCCAAAATTTTACTTGGATTTATAAAATGTTCTATCAATTTATCTGAAAAAGGTAAACTTGTTAAATTAACACAGCCACTGTAGCAAAAATTATCCAGATTACATTTTTATGGCAAATTGAATTTTGATTTTAAAAATTTTAGTACTAATAAATTTTTGCAGTGGCGTATGGTTAATCAAATAAATTGAAAATAAAGGGACATCTTAATAAGAACCTACGGCACTGGAATGTTAAATTAAGATAAAAGTAATTGCCAAAGGTGTATAACTAAGAATAATTTTATTCGAGCCGATTCAAAGAAAATAAATGAAAAATAAAAAGAAAGGTTTTTTGACATTCGTTCGCATTAATTACTGTTCGGTCAAGGTAACGAATCTAGGCAACCAAGTATACGATGCAACCAATTTTAGTTATTATGTGGTTTTGAACTGTCATTTTTAGTCAAAGCGTCCCTTACAATTTTCCTCCGGGTTTTGCGTTAAATTCAAATTATTTCTCTATTTCTTGAAACTAAAAGTAACAATGATGATCTGAAAGTAATCCTTTTTTTGTTTTGTAATTTCTAACCTTCAAAGTAGTTTTAGGTTATAATTTAATTATGTAATTAAATTTTGCAAATAAATATTGTTTATTGCAAATGAATTATATTTTCAGTTTATTATTTTTTAATTAATATTTTGTTACTATTATTAAAAATATATTATTATTGAAATAGTAATTTTTCTAAGGACGCCACTGTCAAAAGGCCAGGCCAGCCAACTGTAGTATGTTAAGGTTTGCTAGCCTGACGAACGGTCATTAATGAAAGCCCTGTACTTAGTAGTAGTGTATTGGGTGTTTTAAAATTCCATTAGTCCTCTGGTGGCAAAAATATAAACTCTTGTTTTTTGAGCTTCGCTGAAGCTTTAAATAATGAATCTATTTGTGTTTTGTTGAATATGTAGTTATAAAATACAAGAATGCATTTTAAACACAATTTTGACATTGACTAGTACCGAATATCCTCCATTCATAGCGCCCTCTATACGCACTTAAAATTCCCCACAAGTTCGCCGTTTTAGAAACACCCAATAAATATTTCAAAAATCACTTTTTTAAAGTATCTTAATTTTTTTGGAAATTTTAAATGATTCAACAAAATTATTAAAAACTAAGAACCTATTAATATTTATGAACAGAACTGTTTTTCTTATTTTCCCATATTTTAAGATTATTACAAATCACCCTGTATATGTTATGTGAAACACAAGCGTCTAGCCCCTCATCAAGTGAAAACTGATGTAGGCAACCAATGTTGCAGTTAGAATTTATTACAATTTATAAAGGCCGTATGATCTCTATTAAAAAAACGTATATGATACTTGGAAGTTTTTACTCACGGAAAAACATGTGAAAATTTTATACAGTAAACTCGCAAGTGTCATACGGCCTTTATTCGTGATTTCGGAGATCAGGTACGACCTCTGGTGTTTATTTGAAAAACTAGAAGGAGTCTAATGAATAAAAACCTACAGGGTGACCTAAAATGATTGTGGTTAGATATTTAGGCAACCAAATACACAGGTTGGTACAACTGAAATTTTAAAAAGAAAATCTCCTACTAATCCAATGGAGTAGCAAATTTGTTTTTCCAAAATCTCTAATTTCACAGCAAATGTCAAATATTGAAAATGTTTTTCTTTATTTTCGAGGCAGATGCTAACACAAAACAAAGACTTACGCAAATTAATTTTGATAAAAACTGACGTTTATGAAATAAAAGGCACAATAACGATATTCTAAAATCTGAAGTTTTGACACAACGGTAAAAATTACATCTACGCCTCTGCTTTTATGAAGTCTAGTTACTTTCTTTTGATTTTGACATGATTTTGTGTTACTATGGGCGCGTTCCACTAAAGACTCGCAATGCTCATGACGACCGCAAAGTCGTTCCACATAAGACCTCGATCGTCTCTTTCGTGCATAAAAACGTCATCGGTGGCGACCGCAAGAAGCTCACAACACCCGTATTTATTCGTGGGTTTCTGTGGTCGTTTGATGAATGGTGACGTTTTGAGCTAGTGGAACGGGAAAATTTTGCAGTCGTGGTTGTGGGCTTTAGTGTTCACTAGTGGAACGCGCCCTATGAAGCAAACAAATTCCCCAGATTTTTAGGCGAGAAATTTGAATTGCAAAACGTAATTTTAAGATTTGGAATTTTAATTTGAAGTTAAAATTCCCAACAATTCAAATGCAACATTGGTTGCCTACATCCATTTATTACATTGGTGAAGGAGCAAAGGCTTGTATGTGAAACCCAGTTATGCAAAATTCTTACAAGTGCGCTTATAGAGTTGCAAAGCTTAAAAATTCTTCTAGAATAATCTTAAACGTAAGAAAATTATTCAAAATTATTATTTAATAATTAAAACAAGCGAATTTAATAATTATTTTATTTTGTTTCAAATAATTATTTCATTATAAATCAGTAAAAATACTCAATCCAGCAACAGTGTTAACTATAGAAGTAAATTTTAAGAGAGCCACGTTTAGTTTCTAGCTTCACACCGCACCATCAGCTGAATTTATTTATAAACATTAAACATAACCTCTAAAAATAAATAAATTCTTTTTAGTTTAATTTTTAAGTAATTTAAATGCAAAGAATGAGGCCTTTACGCATGTGGATAGATGGAACTTGTTTTAACCTTCCAGTTCAAAGTCGTAGACAAAAAAAATTAAGTGGTGACAAAATATCGGAAACTGAAAGTATAATCTGTAAATTGTGAATCATGTAAGTTTATAAACGTATTATTACTTATAGATAAATTGCCGGATGAACATGAATTATTTAACATTACCAAAAAGGACGATAAAGAATATTGCACGACATTTCATTTACCGAAGTAAATTATTGGTAATTATTTCAAAATTACAGTGATTTAATTAGAATTTTCAGGCAATATAATAAGAAAATTGATTCACACCCTTATTTTAACATTGCGGAATTTCAAACTCGCACAAATACTAAATTAAGTCTTGAACAAAACGGGAATATTGAAATATTAGGTCAGGATTATGATTTAGTAGCTGCAGCTCGAGAAGAAATGCATGATCTTGTAATTAACTTAAGAAAAATTGGACCACCACTTCAGTTTTTAGCAATTCCAACTCTCAACGCTGAAATTCACGCCAATTTTAAAATTTTTAAAGTAACAAGTTGGTACTTATTGTTAAATAATGTTGTAACTGTTATATTTCAGGAAGAAATTTTAAGTATAAAAGGAATTAAAGGATTACACGAAACTATCTTTCAAGATCCAGCGAAATTACATTTAACCATTGGTGTTATGACGCTTTTAGATGAAACGGAAATTTCTGAAGCCAAAAATATTTTAGAATCCCACAGAAGTGATTTAATTGAGTACTTAACTAAAGCAATAAGAGGATACAGAGTTTAAAAATTCAATTTTTTAGAAATTTGAAAACTTTCAATCAACCAATGATAAATGTTAAAGGAATTGGCTGTATGCAAAGCAATTTTGAAAAAGTCAATGTTTTATATGCAAAAGCTGCTTTGGAAAATGAAACGGATGAAGTTAATCTTCAAAAAATTGTTAATAACGTATTTAATTGTTTTTATGAAATAGGTATTAAATTACGCCCCGCGTATTTATAATAATTATTTAGTGATTTCAGGATTTATGAAAGAAAATAACGAAAATGTAAAAGTACATTTAACGTTAATGAACACGAAATATAGAGATGATAAACGTTCAAAACAATGGTCAAGTAGAAGGATACCGTTTGATGCTTCAACAATAATGGAAAAATATGAAAATTATGATTTTGGTAAGACTCCTTTGGATAAAATACAAATATGCCTAATGCACTCTAAAAATGAAGATGGATTTTATAAAACAATATCGGAAATACAATTATAACTTATAAGTTTTTATTTAATAAAAATTGTATATTAAATTTTATAATTAATATAAATTACAAATAATTTAGTAATATTAATAAATTAATTAATTTGAACAGCATTTTTAAATGATTTAAATGAACCTCCGGCTACTTTATAAGCGTACAACCCTGTAAACGTAAGTATAGCGTAAAGAGGTATTATTGTAGCTGAATAAATTTGAAATCTATTTAATAAAGTAATACATGAAGCGATTAAATGTGACATAACCACATACGCTACTTGTATCATGTTTTTATTGTCCAGTGCATTAAAAAATAAAATCCCCCAAAACACGTGTAGTAAAATAAAACACAAACAAATCGTTGCACTAGTAATAAAGAAAACCTCTGAACCAGCTCTTAAACCCATACTTCCAGGCCCGACAGCATCCGCCACGACGTTCACCAACGAAAACATCCCACTTATAATACCAAAACCCAATCCACTCACATAAGCGAGTATATTCTTATTTTCAATCAATGCAGCACTATCATCGGTGATTTTCTTTAACCCATTTTCGGCATTACGTATTATTTTGTAAGTTAAGAATCTAAAACATTCCTGGAATATTACCGAGAATAAAAGCCCAAAGGCGAGATCTTTTCGTAGTGGAACCACAATAAACCACCACATCGATGAGGCTAGTAGCGACAGCAACCAGAAAAATGCTGAGGCTATTAAAATTATTATACGAACAGGGTCGTGGGCTATGGTTAATATGAACATCGTCAGTGGAGGCCCAAATGCCAAAAAGGTACACCCAAAAAATTCAACTAAAGTCATCTTTCACCACTAAATTTACTTATACGTGAAATAACTTCTTTTATAACAAATATACAAAAATTATCTTAAATATAACCTCAAAATTGTTAATCACAAATTGATTGAAGTTAGCTACGATTTGAAGTAACGTTCTATGGTCATTAAAGAAGAGCAGTTTTGACATTTTACAATTTTTTTGTATACAAGGTGTTTTAAAAGTAATGAAATCGATATTTTTTAAATTGATGCATTTAAGTTTTTTTTTAAGGTTGAAGTAAGTAAATACATTTAAAACAAAACCAGTTATATTAAATATAAATACATTTACAACAAAAGAATATATATAGTAGACTAAAAATTTATTCTTGACTTACTCCATCACAGTTTCTATAAAAGTTTGGTTACATAGGATTCATAAGCAAAAAAATTAATTTATATTATTGTATAAAGCAAATTTACATTAAAATTTAAATAGTATTAAACCTAAATATTTAGATTATTATGTGAGTGTGCAGTATCCGGAACATGAGGACGAAGAGGGGTGTTCTTTTTGTTCACCTAAATGAATTCCACCAGCATAAGAATCCCATAACCCAGGTGTTTGTATTATCTAAAAATTATTGCTAATTTCTTCAATATTTCATAATAAAAATAACTACCTTATTAACAAGTTCCTCAAATGCAGATTCCACACCATCTCGTGTTTTAGCACTAGCTTCCACGAATAGTGTTTGATGTCTTCTTGCAAATCTCAATCCGTCTTCACGACTGACTTCTCGATTTTCCTAAAAGTTATAAAATTTTAACGAGATTTGTGGTTAGAAATTAACAAGCTTACCACATCAATTTTATTTCCGACAATCATTTTAACAATATTTGATTTGGTTGAATAAATATCAAGCTCGTTTAACCAGTTTTCTAGTTTTGAAAAACTAGCACTGTTACCTACGTCGTATACTAAAATAGCGCCTTGAGCATCCCTGTAGTATGAAGGAGTTAATGTTCGAAACCGTTCCTGTCCAGCAGTATCCCATATTGCTAATTTTATAGTGCTACCATCGATTGGGACCCGTTTTGTTTTAAAATCAACGCCTATGGTTAAAGTTTGTTCAGGATCAAAGTTGTCATCAGTAAATCGCAATAATAAACTACAATTATACATAAAACATTAAATTACATTGTGACAAATATGTAATAATTTTATGACAAAAAGTAAATTATTTCTGTAGTATTAAAGTTTATATAAAATGATTGAGTCATAATTATTATTAACATAATAAATATTTAAATTTTATCTTGCTTTGTTCTTACCTCGATTTTCCAACTCCACTTTCTCCAATTATAAGAATTTTAAGGGTGGTTAAAATCTCTTCATCCATATTGTGTATATTTAGTAGATTGTTATTAATTAATAATAAATGCGCAAAATGTCTTGTTATTGTTTAAAACAGCCTTGAATAAATTTAGTTAAGGTTGGTTTTAATTTTTATCCTGTTTTTAAATAGAAATGTCAAAATTTGATCTACCATAGAACTTTTAAAGACCTGCGATTTTTGTGTGGGAATGTACTGAATAGGTAAAATTGGTTACCTAACTTCAAGCAACAGATTAAATAAAAATTTAATTTTAGGAAATGCATAATATTTTAGTATTATTATAATTATTATCTTTTTATTTGAAAATCCAGGTGATTATATTATAATAATTAATAAAAAATAAAGGGTGAGCTAAAATGATTGTGGTTTGATATATAGGCAACCAAATACGCATGTTGGTACAACTGAAATCTTAAAAAGAAATCCTCCTAGTGAACCAATGGCGTAGCAATTTTTTTTTAATCTCTAAATTTACAGCAAATATTGAAAATGTTTTTTTTCATTTTCGAGGCAGATGCTAACACAAAACAAAGATTTACGCAAATTAATTTTGATAAAAACTGACGTTTATGAAATAAAAGGCAGAATAACAAAATTAAAAAAACCGGATTTTTGACATAACGGTAAAAATTCTACCTAAGCCTCTGCTTTTGTGAAGTCTGCTTACTTTGTTTTGATTTTGACATGATTTTGTGTTACTATGAACTTGAAGCAAACAAATTCCCCAGATTGTGAATTGACCACAATCATTTTAGTTCACCCTGTATAAACAAATACAGAGAATTCAAATAGGAATTGTATCACAACTACGAAACTAAACATACTCTGTAGTGATCGTAGACTTGTTAGGTTGCTGTACGTGTTAACATTCGTTCAGATTTAAATCGGATCTGTCATTTTCAAAGACTTCTATGTTTTCTATAGTTATACATAGACCGGACACGTGTCAATTTTTTTGGTATCACTGGCGGCCATTTTAAAAGTGTCCGTTTTGGCAGTTAATTTGAAATACTTGTTCACATAACCTATAATACTCATAAAAACTTGTCAAATTCGATTTTCATTTGATCAGAGAGCATCAAAAATTAAGAAAATAACCGAGGTGAATATAGCTAATGGACACTTTTAAAATGGCCGCCGTAGTTCACGCTGATACACTTTGGGGACGCTGGTGTCTATTTTAAAATAGCTGTGTTTTTCTTTATTTTACAAATGACCAGATACAACAAACAAGTAATGCGATGGATCACGATAACTTCGGTTATTATTGGATTGAATGGTAAAAGTTAAACATCCAAATTTAGCTCATTAGCAGGTAAAAGTGGGAAATAAAAAACACCTATTTTTTCGAAATGTCAAAGC
Organism: Stenus bimaculatus; assembly: GCA_963971135.1. NCBI lineage: Eukaryota > Metazoa > Arthropoda > Insecta > Coleoptera > Staphylinidae > Stenus > Stenus bimaculatus. Next base: position 51,163,649 of record OZ020183.1, on the reverse strand, counting down.
GTCTATGTATAACAACAGAAAACATAGAAGTCTTTGGTCATTTTAAGCAAAACGTTTCTCAGCAGTGTCTTGCGAGTTGCGAGTACTTTTTACAAATCATTTCTCAAGTTTCAAAGTCCGAGTATCACTCATTTTTTAAGACCCTGTATAACTATGTAATAAATACAGGGTCTTCAAAAATGATTGATACTGTTGACATTGCGTGGTAGGAAACCTAAGTTTCCCACAGTTGATTACGCTGAAATGAATACGTTGTGCTCTTTTGTAGAGGGTTTTAAAACGTTGTTTGTGTTGCCTACCTTGAAACTGATGAAAGTAAAAGTGAATGTTTTATTACAAAATTGGATATTCGGTAGAAGATGTTTGAAATGTAAAAGTGTTTCGAGAGGCTGTCAATATTATTGAAAGGTGAAATTTTCGATTAAAAATTATAAGAGTAACGTTCGACGTTGCGTAATAAAATTAGAAGGTATTAGCTTTCATAAAATTTCTCAACTGACCGAATACTTTCAAAATAATGGAACGCATTGCAAAAGCGCTAACAATTTCAAGTCGGAAGAAAACAAAGCGCGAACCGAGCCGCGACTTTCCCGAAAGTGAGGTGGGGATTGATTTTTTTCTAATGCAACCTTCGAACATCACGGCGACGTTAACACGTTTGTGTTTTATCTCGCTTTGATGAGTGTGATTGTGACGTATTGTTGCGTATTAACCTTAGGCCAGCATGGAAACAAAGCAAAGGAGTTGCAATTGCATGGGATTCCGTCGCGAAAGTAAGAGATGGAATGAGGCAAGCGTGACGCGTGACCTTTCTCCCCCACAACCCCGCGCGGGACCAATCAGTGTATGTAGGTCAAGCGAGACGAGCCAATGAGTGGCGGGAGCGGTAGTCACATGGGTTTGTTGTTATCATCAGCTGTAGCCGGGCCGCTATGCGGCACACGCTGTCTTCTCTCTGCGTTGCACCTGATGAGGGCAAGCGAGAGGGCCGTAACCGGTAGGACTCTCCATCAGCTGTTTAGGCCGGAGCCGGCCGGTATTCGGTATTCGTTTCAGCAGTCGTCACCGAACACTACGTGAGAACACAGCTCATACTCTGAGCCTGATTACCCAAAACTATTATGATAAAGAGTATGTGCATTTCGTTTTCCTTAATTAACTACAATGTTAACTCTTTAGTGTGTTTTAATCCAAAGCAGGAAGCCGTGCAAAAATTATTAGTGAGGAGACTTTACTATACCGATGACGTTGTGTTGTGAATAAAATCCAAAAACTTGAATCGTGTTTGCTCTCTTTTGTTTCTACTTTTGGTTTTTTGCCCTCTGCCATTATGTCGACCGGAAAGCGGCTCGCTAAACGCTCTATTATCGGTACGCGTGTCTGTGCACCCGGTGAAGACGGCAAGTTTTACTCGGGGGTCATCCAGGCGGTCAAGACACCGGCTACTTTTCCAGAAAACAAAAACTGCATCAACCTTACGCCCAATACCCGCTACACCGTTCGCTTCGATTCCAGACAGGGTAATCTCGGTCGTACCACCTCCGAATTCCTCGAGGGTGATCTCATCGGACCCGGCTTCAGGTCCGTAATGGGCATACAACTCGTGCTCGGACAAAGGGCCTTCGTTACCTACAAGGGACGCGAAGTTTCCGGCGAGGTGTGCCAACATAATTTGGATACCGATGAAGTCATTATCAACATCTATCCCACAGGCAGCGAGGTAAATATCACCAAGTCCCAAATTTTCAGAAATTTCGAAAAATCTTCGGAATTTAAGAAATATAAACCATTTCCACAATGAAGCTTTTCAGAATTCTTCACAATTTCCAATAAGTCCATTTTTCCAAATTTTTGGGAAAGATTTTTTAAAGTATTATTAGGGTTTATGGGTTCAATTGTTTTCTCTGAATAATTAAAAATTTGGAAATCCAAAAAAATCGTAAATTTTCAATTTTTAATAATTTCCAAGATATTTAGTTAAGACTGGGGAATCGTGTAAAAGAGAGGGAAACATAACAACCGTTTGTTTTCAACATTTTTACATAATAATCATAAAAAATAATTATAAAAAGTATATGATCCTTATCATTAGAAGTAGTTCTTTAAGTTTTACTTAAGTTTTCTTCTAAACAAAATTCTGGGAGAGCGTAGAAGTGGAAATACGATGAAATATTGAAAAAAAAACGTGCTACTTCCACTTCTACTCTCCAGTAGCTCATATTTAAAAAAAATTGCTGAAAATCAAAGAGTTATTTATAAAGATGAGGACCATGTAAATTTTATTTGGTTTTGTGAATGATTACTATTAAAAAAAAATAAAAAATGGTTGCCAAACTTCTCTCTTTTTTTTCATAACTTCCCCATCTTAAAAAGTCTTTTTCTAATGAAAATTTTCATATTTCCACAATTCTTAAGAATAATCAGAAAATTCTAATTTTCATTAAGAATTTCAAATTTCCAAAAAAACATCAAATTTCAAAGTCCTCATGAAAACAAAGAAGTAAGTCGATTTTTTCAAATTTTCGAGGAAGTTATTAATAATTTTGGTTTTTGAAAAGATTTATTGGATTTATTTGGGGTTCCTCTGGGTTCAAATAATTTTATGATTATTTTTTTTCATAAAAAAAAAATGTACAAAAATTAGTATTAATTTAAGCATTATCAATTCTAAATAATTGCATTTTGTTAACTAAAAAATAAACATAAAACGAGGATTAATTATGACCTTGATTCGAAAGATAAGGTCTGAATTAAAGTGATCGATAGATAAAATTAACACATCGAACAAAATTTGAATTCCAATAAAATTCTATGAATTAATCTAAAATTTATCACCTTTTTGTTTAATTATTGATTAGGTACTTGTTTTTAACTCGCCTTTTTTTAAATATTTATCAACTTAAACTCTATAATTAATATTAATAAAAACAATGACCTGTAACCAGACCTAAAATCAATAAAAATACCTCTTATCATAAAAATCAAATAAAAAAGTTTTTATCTCCTTTTTTGGTTTAGTTTTTTTGCTCAGTTTACTTTAGGATAATTTAAATAAAAGGAAATCCCCAGTATTAATTTTTTAATTACCCAGCCATACGTCATAACAATAGTAGTATTGTTATAATTTCAAGTGAAGTAATTTGTAGTAAAAAGGAGCAAGGTAAAATTGCTCAACATTTAAAAAAAAATGCAGGTATTAAAACGGAGTTGGTTTTTTTAGTGTGGCAAGTTGCATAATTGCGTTGGAATTTTGTTTAAATAATTGCAACAGATTTATTGGTATTTATTAAGGATATCCTTGAGAAAACTGACCATGTATAAATAAAACCAAACACGACTGTAATTTCGCTTAAATTTTATGAATTGGTGAAAAAAGTGTCTCTGGGTGTTTACAAAACATCCGGTAAAGTTGACATACAATCAAATCACAGAAATTGACATTCACTTTTCAAAAGTGGTAAACAAGCTTGTTTTGTGGGGAGCGGGGAGAATCCTATCGAGGCCGCGAGATAATTTTAATTACGCGTGTTTTGCGGCGCGCTCCGACGAAAATAAAAGCGCAAAGCGCGCGCACTTGTTTATTTCAATGACGTCACTGATGGGGAGGAAGTGACGGACGAGAGGGCGAAAAAACGGTCATTTCCGTGCATGCGCGCTGCAAATTCAACCATCAAACATTCACTAAATGATCCTTAAAGAAAATGGGAACAAAACAAATGAGCGATAATGTGCTGTTTTTAAATAAAATGTTATAGGTTTTACTCAAAACAGGTTCCGAGTTTTGACCGGCTTATGTAAACATTTTACGGTTATCTGATTAAAATTTTAAAATAGCAAAAGTATCACAGTATATTCATTCTTCGGGTTCATAAAGTTATATAGCTATTAAAAAATTTAAATTTCATCCCAATTGATTGACCTAATTTTTTTAATTTTTACACAAATATTGCGATATAAATTCCAATTTTTTGTGGCTTAAATTTTAATTGGAACTTTCAAACTTTTTTCTTGCATCGCGTTTTGCTTTTTGCTAATGAATAAGTAACGGAATTTGGAATGAGAACATGACGAAATTACAAATATTTAATAAAAACTTTCATGAATTATTATGAAGGATAATTATTATAATACGTTGAGGTTCTAGGAAGCAATTTAGAAGAAAAAACGCCATATTTGGCGCGAATTTTCCAGGAAAGGCTTATGGCGCAGAAGGTTAATCAATAAATCGACCAGCTTTTTAGAAAACAAAGAAAATCTCACAACGCGAAAATTCCGAGTACCAAAATAATCGTGGGAAGATAATCACCTTTCAACAAATATCCCTGTGATACCTAAAATTGAAACAAAACCTATTATTCTCGAAATTTGATGAATAAACCAATAAAAAAATTATAGCTATTATAAATATGTTTTTTTAGGGTTGTGCTATTATCATTACATGATAGTTCTTAATAATTTGGATTCTATTATTGGAGTTATTGATCGTCTAGCTCTCGCGAACAAAGAAAATCGTGTATTTCCCTCACCTAGAATTCAACGCGGCTTCTCTACTTACTCCAATGCTTTCCAACTTTGTTCCTTTAATCACACTCTTCCATTACTTTTATAATTAAATTACACCGCAGGACGCAAAAATTGAAAATTTCAATTAGGATAATTGGCTATAAAACAAAATTTTCCTCAACTAAACTAAAATCAACTCAGTTCCTTCAAAAGATTATATACAGGGTGTCCCATTTGAGGTTGGACTGTATTGTCTATGTTAAGCCCAAAAAATTTTTTGATACCACCGAAAATAACGAAGTTATAGCCATATATTGAAAACCGCATTTTCTTGTTTTTTCAAGATAGCGTTGGATCGATGCGACATCCATTTAACCAACTTTCTATCTCCAATAATAACGAAGATACCCATACAGTCCAACGTCAAATGGGACACCCTGTATATGTAGTAATTTTATGGATTTCAAAAAAATTTCAAATTATTATTTGTTAGACCTTCGACTGTTTTTTGATGTTTAATTGACGTTAATACAAACTTTTTATCAAAAACATCATTTTCAATAGAAGCGATATCAAAACTTTAAATGAGATTTCCAAAAAGGTCCCATTGCGAATTTTATTTTTTAAATGATGCATTTTCTAAAAAATTAACCAAATTTTATAATAAAACTTTTTTTATAATCATATCTTTACTAAATATACCCTTTTTACGTCATTAAAGTACAATTAAAAATTTCCCCAAAAAATAACTTTAACTTCAATTGGTTATATTAAATTTATTTTTTGGCCCATGATTGATTTTAGACTTTTGTATTATAGATTATACCCTAATCTTTAATTTTAAGTCAAAAATTTTGTTATAATTTTATCAAAACTAGCAGTATTCATGTTTTTAGATTTTTTTTATACACCAAAAATGAGTATTTTTATAATCAATTTTGAAATTTTGTAGGTAGATGGAGGAGAAAATTTTAAGAAAAAAGCTTAAATATCCCATTTCTATCGGACCACCCCGAAAAAACTTATTCCACCCTTAACAAGAAATCGAGTTCATCCCATAATTTTCCGAAATTCGCCCCGAATCGCACCAACTTTTATTAAGTATGGGGGACCGGTTTTTAAAGACGGCTGTTTTCACCCACCCGGATATATCTATTAAGGGGGCGGAGTTACGACCCCTTTCGTATTTTTACCCCGAATTCGGACGTTTTTTGCAAGGAGCGGCCGAAAGGATGGTTTTTTTCATCCGATTTTAAAAATTCCGGTTCCGATGTAAAGAGGGATGTTGATTCCAAGTGTGGTTCGAATTTTAAATTTTTTGAATCTCCCCGACATTTTGAAAAAAATTCCCGAAAATGATCGATTTTTCTCGCTTTTTTTCGGATTTTCAGTGGCGTTAACTTTGAAAAATCGCAACTCCGTCGGATTCAGAAAGGAAGTGACGAAATTTGGCCCCTTTTATTCTAACATCCTGGGGACTACCGTGACCGATTTTTAAGCTGTACAATTCTACCGTTTTTCGGAAAGAAAAAGTACCAAAACTTTTTGGCTTCGATTAGAAATTCGGGAGGAGGAAAAAAATCGCGGTTGCTTTATTCCTTATCTAAATTTCACGTTTTACCTTAAAACGGAAGTTTTTTTTTTATGCGTTTACTCTTTATGTCGTTTTGGTGCCCCCAAAGTGACACTTTATTTTTCGCGCTATTTTTACACGGACTTTGAAAATTCGTAACTTTTCATCGGAACAACCTGTAATACTCGAATATTTTTTATTTAATTTATTTGGTATTTACTTATGAGAGAAAAAATCGGCACCTTGAAATTTTTACCCTGGACCTTGGAAAAAAATCGAACGTAAAATGTTAAAAAAATCGGGTAAAACGCGGTCCAACCTGGGCCTATCTGGCTCCCACAGTTTTCAAAATTTTTGCAATTTTCTTTCGCAACTTTAAAAAGTAATATTTTTTACAGTGTATAGGCTACTCAGATTTTTTATATTTTGTAGGGTAGGGAAATTACGTACAAATAAACTCGAAATTTTTATTTTAGGGGTGAGTGGCTCCCGCCGGGTCACTTTTTAACGGATTTTCAATTTTAAAAGCACCCTAGAATCTTCTCTTTGAACCGAAAGCTCCCACGCGTAGGTTATTTTATATTTTGAAAAAATAACGAAAAGAAAAAAAATTTTATACCGCATTTTTAAAAATCGTATTTATGTGTCAAATTTACCCTTATTCAAACTACATTTCAACCCTACTCTATGTACCTTTCCTAAAAGCTCTTTAAGTCCACTTAACGTCAAAAAAAGAATCATTTCGCTATCTCTTTCCGTTTTCGAGTTATCACCGAAAATGCAGCTAAAATAAGCAAAATCTCCGTTCGGAGCCAAAATTTCGGTCTGAAATTTTTCACTTTTCACAAAATAATTAATATCTTCGAAACTATTAACACCACCGAGACGTTTAATAGCTTAAAATTTGCACAGTCACCTCCTCCACCAAATTCCGTGAAAGTTTTAATTGTCGGTTTAAAATTGCGCCGTCGAGAACTATATTTGTACTAAAATTTTGCCAAAAAACTATTCAATCGATTTTAACCAAATATTTTTTAAAACGCGTCTATCTACGGTATTTACTTTTGGTAAAAATTTGAAACCGGTAACTTTTATAGTTTTCCAGAAAAAAAAATAAAAACCGATTTCCATTAAAAATATCTCAAAATTTTTTTTTTCAATTATTTCCAAATCGACTCCGCAAATGAAAGATAGTAAAAATGGATGAAATTTAGGGGTTCGCTTGCCCTCTACACGCCCCCTCAAAAATTTACTCCCCAAAAACTCAAAAAAATCAAAAGTTTTTTAGGTAATGTGTCTCAAAAAATAATTAGTAATTTTTAGAAATTTGTCAGTACGAATTTTTGTTTCTTAATTTTAGTTATTAAGCGAAATATAAATTTTTTAAAATACACCCTTACTCATTTAAAAATTGATCATACAAATGATCAGGTATATCAGGTACTCCACACCTGTTTGAGAACACCTAAAGATTGAATACACCCTAATATTGTGTAAGTTTTCCATGGAGCTTTTTTGTTGGGGTGAGTTTTTGAAGTTTTGTTGAAATATTAATGTAGTTTTAACGTAACCCTTTAATTATTAGTTAAAATTAATGTTTAATTAAAGTAAATTACTAGAAATTCGTGACTAACGCGACACGAATAGAGATAAATTGGACACGCAAAAGAAACAAATGTTTTGAGCAAAAAACAATAGTTTGGAAGTGTATTAAGAATAAATAGGTGGTGGCCAAATAAATGCCAAGGCCGGCCTTCATTTGTTTTAGCTGGTAATTGCCATTAAATTATGAAAATTCGTAATGTTAAAATTAAAAGTTTCAAAACTCTAGATTTAAGTACGTCGAAACAAGTATTTTTGTAAATAAATTATACGGTAATCACAGTGCATAAATAAATGATCAAAAATAGTCATTTTATAAGCGATAAAGTTGATTATTTACAAATAAAACGTCTGGACGGGTTATAAAAAAGCTGCATAAATTTCAGCAATCCTCAAGGACTTTATTAAATAAAATACTAATTCGCTAATTGCAGCAAGTTATCAATAAATAACAATAATAAATAGGAAATGGCGATAGGCACGCGCGATTTATAATTAAAATCGCGCTTTTTTGTGAAAGTTCTGAGAGCGAAAGTCGTGAAAGTCACTGTAATCCGACAGGTGGCTCTAACTCAACACTCAGGGCAGAACAAGGAGGAAGCCAAAAGATTTATTATTTTAATCGCTCATGAAAGGAATGCTACACTTTTCTTCCAGGAAGACATAAATGACCACCAAACCAGAACGATGCATTCCAATTATTTCAAAAACAATTACGAAACACAACTTTTAACTGATTAGAAAATAGCACACATTTTTCTTCACCAATTATTTTTGAAGACCAAGATTCCGCCCATATTAAGTTTTTTTTAAACGAAAACTTAACATTGTAGCACTTTGGATGCCCAAAAATGACATTTCCACTGAAGCTAGACTTACAAAATTGGTTTCATTAAAAAATTTAGACAATTTCCTATAAAATAGACTTATTTAAGTAATATTTTTCTCATAGGGACTTTTTTGAAAATTGATTATAATAAATACGCATTTTTGGTGTATCAAAAAAATTCTAAAAACTTGATTAAATACTGTTAGTTTCGAAAAAAATATAACATGTTTGAGTTTAAATTAAAGATTAGGGTATAATCTATAATATGAAAGTCTAAAATCAATCATGGGCCAAATAATAAATTTAATATAACCAATTGAAGTTAAAGTTATTTTTTGGGGAAATTTTTAATCGTACTTTAATGACCTAAAAAGGGTATTTATAGTAAAGGTATGATTATAAAATAAGTTTTATTATAAAATTTGGTTAATTTTTTACAAAATGGATCATTTAAAAAATAAAATTCGCAATGGGACCTTTTTTGAAATCCCATTTAAAATTTTCATAACGCTTTTATTTAATATGATGTTTTTGATAAAAACTTTGTATGCACTTTGAACGCGAAAAATGACATTTCTACTGAAGCTAGATTTAAAAAATTAATTCTATTATAAAATTTAGACAATTTCCTATGAAATAGACTCATTTAAGTGATATTTTTCTCATAGGAACTTTTTTGAAAATTGATTATAAAAAATACTCAATTTGATTAAAAACTTAATATGGTTCCACAAATATTATGAAAATGTCAAATTACGTAGAAATAAGTTCTTGGTGAAAATATTTTTATAGAAACTCCAATTCCGGTTGAAACAATTTGTAGATAACTGTAAATATAAAAGGTTTTAATGAAAAAGGTCAAAGGGTTTTAAGTATTGTATTTCCGTATAGAACGAAGTCATTGCTCATTACCATAGTTAAAGCCTTTTTGTAAGCACGTAACAAGTATTTTAAAAACTAAAAGCTTGTAGTAAAACTTGCAAATCACAGGTGCGAATCCAAATAAGCGCGATGTGCAACCAAGTGAAACCCAGACCGTTCTGTGCTAGTTTCTTGAGTGCACGAAGTGACCAAAGGTCACAAGGTGGTCACAACTATCCTTCACTCTCCTCATTCCCTTTTTGGGGAAGGTGCATCATCAAAAGCGAATTTCGCAAGGTAAATATCTTGGTGATGCGACCTCGGCCTTGAACGAACTTGCCCGAAATTTGCACCTCGCTTAACTTAACGGTTTATGCATCGTCATCCGGGTCCGTTACCGGGCGGAAAAAATTAGCAACGCGCATTCCGAGCCGAAATTGCGAATTCGCGTGCTCGGCCTTGGCTCGGATTCCCACTTGTTCTGCAGAAATCACGGTATCTAGATGGCATTGAAGCACGAAAAAATTCTACATGAATTGCAGTAATTGCAATCCTTATTTTAATAGTGCACTATTAATTTAGAAAATTATTACATCAAAGCTTGTATAGTAATTAATAAAATTATACTTAGAATTAGACTAACCATAACCATCTTTAGAATTTACAGTAATAATCACTAGAACTACTTTTTACTGCACATTTTTAACTTCTCATTTTCTTCACTAGAAATCAATGACCATTTGGAGTTCTTTATAAATTTTGGGGAATCAGTAAATAACTTTTGGAGCTTTCGAGAAGATCAAAGATTTTGGACAAGAAGTCCAAAGCGATTCAAAAATTGTATCTTGAAGATCTACGAAATTCCCTAAACTCATCTTAATTTCAAAACTGGGGACCAGCAGTTACTCGGTGCCCGTTTCGCTTTATTTTAATTAAAACCTCTTAAGAAATGAAGTAGTCTTGGTTTTGATTGATGCTGGAGTGAATTTAAGGTGCTCCTGGGAAGCGTAGAAACAGGATAAATAGGACGCGCTTGTTTCAAATTTCGAAGCAACCCTGCAGCATTGTTCCAAGTTCCAAGCTAGCGTTTTGACCTACTTACCCAATTTAGGTTTCGTCGACGCGCCGAATCAATACTCCCACTATAAAACCACCCCCGCTAATTTGACACAAGGTTGCCCAAATTTAGCCACACAAAGCGAAAAAAATACCCTTCCAGTTTAATTAAAGCAACGCGAATTAAAAGTTGAAAAAAAGAGGCTTGTGATGTGGTTTCATTTTAAAGGGAAGCCCAATGAGATGCAAAAATTCGTTTAAAATAATTTGCGAAAAAATTTAGGATGGGAAATTTTCCTCGTAGTTCATTGGTCTTCTAGTATCTTCTATAATCTAAAAAGGTGTTATGGGAAACATTTTTCGAAAATAATTTTCCTGGACTTCTGTTCTGATAAAGTTTAGTGGTTTTAAGATAAACTACTAACTTTTTCTTGGTCATTTGTTTGATGTAGTGTAACTTTTTTATTTCGCTATTTTTCATATTTTTGGAAGCTTTGGGTGTAATTTTCAGTTCATTTAACACTCGATGTGGGGATTTTGCACGGGATTATACAAAAAAGCGTAAGTATGTAAATAGCTAAAGCGATTATAATAAAAATAAATGACGTTTTTACGGCTTTGGAGGAAAGGGTCGATTCTCGATAAATCAATCAGGTTACACGGTGGTTACGGCAAATTATATGTAATATTCTATGAAAACTAATCAGGTGTGTAGAAAGGCCGCTTACTGTATGTAATAAACCACACATAGACGAAGTCTTGCGAAACTCTTTCCCAATCCAGTGGATATGCGCTAACAGCTACGTTCACTCGCTTGACTAACCTATTTTTAACTGTGCCATATACAAACGGACTCGTTCCAAGTAGTTCACAACAAATATTTACTCAGATTATCTCATTTTCAATTACTTTTTATCTCATTTACAAACTAATCACGCACGAATTAGGGTTGCCACAAGGAACCATCATAGGACCACTTAACCTTAGATTTTCTAAAAACTTGACTATCCTTCAACAAAATTACACTGAGGTTATTAGAAATTGCAGTAGTTGCTATAATTTCCTCATACGTAAATAAATGTCATCATGGTCATGTTAATTAACATGCATATAACAAAAGCATAGCATAAAAATATTTCTGGGCTATTTAAATTTATTGTCTTCACCTTGCTGATATGCAAACAACGCATGTATAATTACAATAATCAACATTTAATAAATTTATATTTTTGTACATACAAGTATAATTTGTGAAAAGTGAAACAAAGCAATGAGTGTTTGGGGTTCGAGGATAACAATGACTTGTAATGTATATTTTTAGGTTACTGCTTTATTTTTGATAAAAAAATCAAAACCAAATATTTTGTTGGTTACCGTTGTTTGTCCGCGTTTGCAGCAAGCTTTCCCAATCCAAAAACTATCCTTAAAGGAATGTGCGTTTTTACCTATGACCACGTGCAGCGAGGTTTAATTGCATACAAATGAAACACTCAAACGCGTGGGCATTCGATTTATTTGATAGGCACTAATAGTTTCGTTAGTCAATAAATTTTGTCGCGTAATTTAACATTTGCAAGTATTTAGGATAATCGTATGCTTGTTTTGATAGCCTGCAATGAAGGATAAGGATGTAAAAGTACTCAAAACATTCATGACCCCAAATAACTTTAATACATAACCAACCAATAAGCTGCAAACAAAAAATACAACTGTTTTTAGAAACCAACGAAAATTTGATAAGATCTTTTCTCCTTCCTTCAAAACTTTAGGTACTTAAATGGGATTAAAATAGATACACTGTTTTTGAGTTCAGTTATCATCTTTCAAATCTTTCGTTATTTGACCTTAGGTCAAAATTTTGGGTACTATAAAAGGATTAAAATAGGTCTTCCTAATTTGGCTTAAGTGATGGTTTTCTCCACCTGTATGTTTTTTTCCAAATTTTGGGTACTATGAAGGGATTAAAGTTTGTCTTCTTTAAGGTCTTTCCTAATTTGGAATAGGTTATTGGTATAACATCAAGGTCGCTTAAAAATTTGGGCCAGTCATTTTGGGATAAAATGTGGTATGAAAGCAGTGACCTCTGAAAAAGGATACCGGTTGGTGATAAAATTTGTTGGAAGCAGGAAATGGAAAAGAGGAGCAAGATGCAGTTAGATGCGGATTTAGGGCGAATGCACGTGTCGACCCAAAAGTGGGTCACAGGTCGATAGAAAATGAGGTCGCACACGCAACCCGGCCCGGCGATCTGGGCCAATGCGCGCTCCATTTTACAACTTTGCAGAGACCCGGATTAATAAATATCACTTTCGCAGGAATTACGTAACAAAAACCTATAAATTTCTCGAAATTAAACCCAATGAAAGCAAATTATTGGTCTAAAAAAATCAAGGTCTTTTTGTTAGTACTGCAGTTGTAAATTCTAAGCGTTTCAAATTTTATTTACTTATAAATGCGTATGGTTATAAAGATAGGCACGAGTCACTCACGCATCATCTAATTAAAAGTGGTTATTTCCACTTTTTATTGGTTAGTCCTTCAGATTAGTTCAGTATATTGTACAAACATTCCACGTGGATTTTTTAAATCACCTAAATGTTTTACCTATACAACCATATGCAAAATTCATAAATAAAGTTTTCAAAAACATTCACCAAAAGTATTTTTCCAAAATTTTTGTTTCATTGTTTCAAAATTTCAATTATCAATTTTCAAGATTTAGTACCATAATGAGAAGTAAGAAGACCCAAATTTGTCAGTCCAAAATTTCAATTGGTTTACTCCTGAGAAGATCATTAAAGTAGTATGACCTTTTTTCGACTATAAATTATATAAATAAAGACCGACATAAACACTGTAGGTATTAGATCTTATCTGGAATTTTGAAGAATAATCAATGAATCCTTGAAGTTCCTTGTCAAAGGTTGTAATCCTTATTTTTCATAGGAAAAAAATTGGTTTACTCCTGAGTATTAAAGTAATATGTCCTTTTTTTAAATTATAAACTGAAAAATAAAGACTAGATTTTAGATATCATTGTCTCATTTGGAACTCTTAAATTTTGGTAAAAAACGAAAATTTCGAAAAAACTCGATTTTTTTATTTTTTTTCTTGAAAAATTTTGTCTAATTTAAACGATTTATTTTTAAAAATTTTTAACAAATTAATTAATCAATCATTTTTCTAGTGCTATAAAAATGGCATTAACTCCTGAACTACTGGTCGTAGAGCAAAAATTCTTATTTCTCCGTAATCAGCAGACCAAAATCTATAAATATAGCCGATTAGTTATATGAAATTTGAATATCTTAGAAGAAATTTTTTTTTTTTTTAATTTTAAAATTTTTACGATATTTCAAAACGCTGTATTTTAAAAAGTACGCGTTGGATGGTGTTAATATTAATTGTCTCGTTATCAGCGAGCCCAAATCTTACAGATAGGGGCAAAAAATCGCGAATTTTTTTTTTAATATTTTTCGATTTTGAAAGAAATCCCTATCATTTTTTTAGCGCTATCAAAATGGCTGTAACTCCTGAACTAGTGGTCGTAGAGGAAAAATTCTTATCTCTCCGTAATCAGCAGACCAAAATCTATAAACATAGTCTATTAGTTTTATGAAATTTGAATATCTCGGAAGAAAATTATTGTTTTTTTAAATTTTCAAATTTTTACGATATTTCAAAATGCTGTATTTTAAAAAGTACGCGTTGGATGGTGTTAATATTGATGGTTTCGTTATCAGCAAGCCCAAATCTTACAGATAGGGGCCAAAAATACGCTAATTTTTTTTTTAATATTTTTCGATTTTGAGGGAAATCTCTCATTTTTTTGCGCTATAAAAATGGCTGTAACTCCTGAACTACTGGTCGTAGAGCAAAAATTCTTATTTCTCCGTAATCAGCAGACCAAAATCTACAAATATAGCTTATTAGTTATATGAAATTTGAATATCTCAGAAGAAAATTTTTGTTTTTTTAAATTTTAAAATTTTTACGATATTTCAAAACGCTGTATTTTAAAATGTATGCCTTGGATGGTGTTAATATTAATTGTTTCGTTATCAGCGAGCCCAAATCTTATAGATAGTGCCAAAAAATTGCGAGTTTTTTTTTTAATACTTTTCGATTTTGAAGGAAATCTCTATCATTTTTTTAGCGCTATAAAAATGGCTGTAACTCCTGAACTACTGGTCGTAGAGCAAAAGTTTTTATTTCTTCGTAATTAGCAGGCCAACATCTATAAACGTAGCCTATTGGCCAAATTCGAATATTTGAAGCTACAATCAATTTGAAGTCAAAAGTTCTCATCCTTATTTTTCATTGGAAAAAAGTGGTTTTCTCCTAAGAAGATTGCAGATTAAAGTAATATAGAATTGCAAAACTATTCACTAAAAGTATTTTCCAAAAAACAGCATTAACTGTAAGCAAATATTTGTAAACGTTTTTTGATTTTAATGAGTAATTGTGAAAGGTGTAAAAGGAAATGGGTAATAATAGTAATTTGGATTGTTTGATTAATAAATTTGACGTGATAAATTTTTGGAATTCCTAGCATTTTTTGATTATTTCCTTTCCTACTAAACGCTTATGAAATAATTTGCTACTAGTGCAGGCACGTAATTTTCTAAACTTGACCCAGATACCTCATTTGCTACTAAATTTTAGTATTTACTAATGATTTTACATTTGATTAGAGCAACGGTTCATAAATTGTTAATTGAATTTGTTATTTTAACCATTTTGAAGTAAAAATATGAAGTCTAAAATGCGGATCTAAAATCATAAATAAAAATGTAATGCTAATAAAAATTGATGGAAAATTGAGATTTATATAAAACCGTATAAAATCATTTTTTATATAAAATTTTCGCAAACTTTTTTATGGAAAACGTGCAACATTTAGGGATTAAGTTGGCCGTGAAATGTAATAAATCAGGAAAAATATGATGTTTAAACGAAGTAGGCGGGTAGCATTTACATAAAATTTAAGACGATAAAAATCGTATTAAAATCCCAAAAAGCAAAAATTGGACTAAAAATATAGATTGAGTTTTATCTTGTGTAGTGATTATCGCATTTAGCAAAAACGCCAGTTTTTTGTAAAATCACGTTATCCGCCCATTATCGCGAGATAAAAGATAAATGTTAATTGCAGTGCAATGCATTTATCAGTTTAATTAATAGCTTAGGCCATCAGCTCGACGTTGGTTATTGGGCAATAAAATTTAATGACCAAAAAAATGTAGTTGTCGATAAACGTCTTCCTCGAGCTTTTTTCACTCAAATCACTATTTATTTAGCGTTAAACACAAGAGGAGGAAAGTTAATTAACCCAAACTTCACGCATGAAACGACCTGACACAACTTAAAGGCGTGCAGATTACAATTACGAGCAAAACGAAAGCGCCATTTTCTTTGCACGAATCTGGAAAAAGTTATTATAATTCACCTGTAAGAGAATCGAGTTTATTTAAAAAAAATGATTACGAAAGAGAATTGATTTTTCACCTGGTTAAGCGAGGTGGTATTATGGTAATGCCATGGTACCATCACCATTGATGTGGGACAACGCTGGTACGTCCCGTTACCCACTTTGGATTCACTTCTTCCGCGAGTAAAAAGCGTATAATGGTTTTAATGAAGATGGAAGATAGCGACAGTGAGCGACCCGGATTTAATAAAAACACACCTGTGGCTCTACAATTAATATACATTGTAATTAATCTTATACAATATCAGTGGCGTAGTCAGGAATTTCGGTCAGCAGCGTACAGACTCTAAAAAAATCATTTAATAAAAAATACCTAGCAACTAGCGCTATAAGTAATGCCTGAGTTTTAGAAATTCACCCCGAAACGCTCCAAATTTTAGTATTTTATGTGGGACAAAATTCTGAAAATAAAAATCTTGTCCCGACCCAATCTATCGGTTAAGGGGACTGAGATGGAACCCTTTTTGTGTTTTTACCCCGAAATCGGACGTTTTTTGCGAGGAGCGGCCGAAAGGGTGGTTTTTTTCGTCCGATTTTGAGAATTCCGGTTCCCATGTAAAGAGATATGTTGATTTCAAGTGTGGTTCGAATTTTAAATTTTTTGAACATCCCCGACACTTTGAAAAAAATTCCCGAAAATGGTCGATTTTTTCGAGTTTTCGGCGGCGTTAACTTTGAAAAATCGCATCTCCGTCGGATTTTAAAGGGAAGCTACGAAATTTGGCCCTTTTTATTCTAACATCCTGGGGATTACCGTGACCGATTTTTAAGCCTCCCGAGACAAAGGTGTGACGTCACGGCCCCGAGACGCAAACTGTACAATTCTACCGTTTTTTCGGACGGAAAAAGTACCTAAACTTTTTGGCTTCGATTAGAAGTTCAGTAGGAGGAAAAAATCGCGGTTGCTTTATTCCTCATCTGAATTCCACGTTTTACCACAAAACAGGAGTTGTTTTTGATGCGTTTACTCTTTACGTCGTTTTGGTACCCCCAAAGTGAAGCTTTGTTTTTCGCGCTATTTTAACGCGGACTTTGAAAATTCGTAACTTTTCATCGGAACAACCTGTAATACTCAAATATTTTTTATTTTACTTATTTGATATTTTTTTATAAGAGAAAAAATGGACACCTTGAAATTTTAACCCTGGACCTTGGAACAAAATCGAACGTAAAATGTTCAAAAAATCGGGTAAAACGCGGTCCAACCTGGGTTCATCTGGCTCCCGCAGTTTTCAAAAATTTTTGCAATTTTCTTTGGCAACTTTAATAAGGAATATTTTCTACAGTGTATACGCTACTCAGATTTTTTATATTTAGTTGGGTTGGGAAATTTATTTCTAAAATTGTAAAATATTCAGATTTTTTGAGAACCTGTATAATTTTCTTTTTTATAAGGATTAGAATTATTTGATGATTATCTCGCTATTTTAAGATCACGAAGGCAGTTTTGAAATGTTTAAATTTGTATTGGCAATGGTTGGTTTTTGTTTTATCTCGGTGATATTTTTAAATTAGCACTGACCTTTTTTAGAGCCGCCCCTTTCATATCTGAATGCTAATTAGTTAGAGCAGTAGCGTAAAGTCCTTGGTATATAATACATTTTAAATATTTTGTTACTGAAGCGGTCCCCTTGTTTGTAAATTGGTTAATTACTTTTACTTACTCCAGTTATTTTTAATTAATTTCATAAGAATTTTTTAAGTAAAAAGCGTTTAACAATTAATTATTTTTATTTCCACTTGTTTTAGTAATTAAGCACAACTCTCCAAACACGAATAATAATTGGAAAAAAATTGTGCTCTCATTTTTCTAAACTTGTAAGTTGACAAATTTTAATTCTATTTTTTTGTTTACAGGTAATTTTGCGTTACGGTGGCCAAGTATTCCTTGATGTCAGGTAACGATAAGATAAGGTTTTCATAACAATTGGAAAACTTAAAAGATCAAGCCCAAGAACTACCTTGATAAATTGTTATGGCTTTTCTAAATTAGTTATGAAATAGTTGTATTGAACCCACGTTCTACGTTCTAAGCCTTTTCCGCTCATTGACTTATGTCACAATACTCTTGAGTATTGAATTAATCCATTCCAATTTAACGAGAGTATTATCTACAAATGATAATAAATTGTTTATGCCAAAAACGAAAATTAACGGAGTCGTATAAATAATTTATGATTAAAGCAATTTTATTTCAGCAATGGCTGTAAAAATGAATACATACTTTTATTAAGTGACTTATGACAGCGAGTGAAATGCAAGCAAGTTAACTCATTTAAACTTTTATTACTTTATCCAGTCACTCACTTCAGTACATGACTACAGTCATAACACAATGAACGTTTTACCGCTTGTATTCTCGAATAACTGACAACATTAACGATTAAAACGGATCATCGAAGGGATTTTATCAACAATTTTTAGTAATTTAATAGGAAAAGAACAAGTTTTTTCAGCACTTGTTTTAATTAATAAATGTCATTCAAAAAAAAATTTTGATAAAAACATTGTAGCACTTTAAATACAAAAAAAAGACATTTCCACTGAAGTTAGACTTACAAAATTAGTTTCATTAAAAAATTTAGACAATTTCCTGTAAAATAGACTCATTTAAGTATTATTTTTCTCATAGGACTTTTTCGAAAATTGATTATAAAAATTCTCATTTTTGGAGTCTAAAAAAATTATAAAAACTTGATTGAAAACTGGTAGTTTCGATAAAATTATAACAAAATTTTTAAGTTTAAATTAAAGATTAGGGTATAATCTATAATACGAAAGTCTAAAATCAATCATGGGTCAAAAAATAAATTTATTATAACCAATTGAAGTTAAAGTTATTTTTCGGGGAAATTTTTTATCGTACTTTAATGACCTAAAAATGGTATTTATAGTAAAGATATGATTATAAAATAAGTTTTATTATAAAATTTGGTTATTCTTTTATAAAATGGATCATTTAAAAAATAAAATTTGCAATGGGACCTTTTTTGAAATCCCATTTTAAAATTTTATAGCGCTTTTATTTAAAATGATGTTTTTGATAAAAACTTTGTATGCACTTTGAACACCAAAAAATGACATTTTCACTGAAGCTAGAATTACAAAATTAGTTCCATTATAAAATTTAGACAATTTTATATAAAATAGACTTATTTAAGTTATATTTTTCTCATAGGAACTTTTTTGAAAATTGATTATAAAAAAATCTAATTTTTGATGTATAAAAAAATTATGTCTTTTCTCTGCAAACTATAAACTGAAATACTAAAGATTATAGAATTTTGACATCATTGTTTCATCTGGGTCTACCAAATTTGGAAGAATTGATGATGGGGATTTCAAAGTTCCTTCCATCATTTTCAAATTAAAGGTCCTTATAGTAAACCTACTTGAACACTATTATGTACATATGTACCAGATTTTGAAGAAAGGATGATGGGAATTTCAAAGTCCTTTCTATCAATTGGAAGTTCCAAGGTTCTAATTTTATGGAAAAAATTGGTTTACTCCTGAGATGGTTTTTAGTGATAAATAATATGAAAACTGTTGTTCTCAATTACTTTTAATTCGATGGTCGTAATTTACACACGAGCGCAATTCTCCCCTATCCCATCTGATCCCAAATCAAATTATTTACGATCACTGTGGGAGTGTGTGTGAACGCAAGGGTCATCAGGTTGCAAGCTTAATTTAAATTAATAAACGTACAATGCATCTTTTATTTCCTCCCATTGGCGTAATAAGCGAGTAAAAATGGGATCTGCGTCAAAATAGTTTCGTGATGTAAGTGTAGAAGAAGTTGCACGAGCAAAATGACTTATCGCATTCCTCGGGCTGGTGCATGACCCAGTTCGTACAAGTGGGACGCCCACGACGCCGTCGATATGCGCAAGAAGCGTCTCTTGCGAAATTTTCGTCTGAAATGGAAAATTAAACACTTTCCAAGTTCGTAGAATGAAAAAATCGTGTTTACCTCTTGTAATCGTGAAGGAAGGAATTTTAGAAAGTGACTGGTTAGGGGAAAAAATTCGATTGGCTTGATCGATCAAACGTGAATTCGTTTTTGTTTTGCTTTAAATTTATTTACTCGCGCATAAATTATCGAAACATACATAGTAATTACATAGCTATAAAAATAAAATTCCGACGTCACTTGCAAATATTCCGCTCATAATAATTACAAATTTCCCAAATAAAAACCTTTAAGTAGTCCATTCACCTCCTTTATTCATCACACAACTAGCATCTTCCAAGTTTTTGCAATCACAAAGTTTAAGCACTAAAGTAGGTTTTCAAAAAGTTAGAGTAGCTCTAATTGAGCCTTAAGATTTCAAAGAAAACCTCGATTTACTGCAGCTATTGAAATATCTTTTAGAAAAGCACGAAAATATACCTTTATGAAACGACACAAGCTCATTTTTAGAAATTCAACTAATACTATTTATAGAGTCTGTTTATGATTTACATTTCCTAAAATAAACGATAAATCGAATATCGTGCAATATTTATCAGAAACTCCTGTGAAATTATTGATGTACAAGAAATGTTTAATGGAAATCGGTTTTTATTTTTTTTCTCGAAAACTATAAAACTTACTGGTTTCAAATTTTTACGAAAAGTAAACACCGTGGATAGACACGTTTTAAAAAATATTTGGTTAAAATCGGTTAAATAGTTTGTTTGGAAAAAATTCGCAAAATTTTGGCAAAATTTTGGTACAAATACAGTTCTGGACTGTGCAATTTTAAAGAGAAAATTAAAACTTTCACTGAATTTGGTGGAGGAAATGACTGTGCGAATTTTAAGCTCGGTGGTGCTAATAGGTTCGAAGATATTAATTATTTTGTGAAAAGTGAAAAATTTCAAACCAAAATTTTGGCTCCAAACGGAGATTTTGCTTATTTAAGCTACATTTTCGGTGATAACTCGAAAACGAAAAAAGATAGCAAAGTGATTCTTTTTTTGACGTAAAGTGGATCTAAAGAGCTTTTAGGTGCATGAAGTAGGGTTGAAACGTAATTTGAAGGGTGAATTTGATCCATAAATACGACTTTAAAAAATGCGATATAAAAAATTTTTTTTTTCGTTATTTTTTCGTAATTTAAAATACCCTATGCGTGGGAGATTTCGGTTTAAAAAGCAGATTCTAAGGTGTTTTTAAAATTGAAAATCCGTTAAAAAGTGACCGGGCGGGAGCCACTCACCCCTGAAATAAAAATTTTGAGTTTATTTATACATAATTTCTCAACCCTACCAAATATAAAAAATTTCAGTACCTTATTCACTGTAAAAAATATTCCTTTTTAAAGTTGCGAAAGAAAATTGCAAAAATTTTTAAAACTGCGGGAGCCAGATAGTCCCAGGTTGGATCGCGTTTTACCCGATTTTTTTAACATTTTACGTTCGGTTTTTTTCCAAGATCCAGGGTAAAAATTTCAAGGTGTCGAATTTTTCTCTCATAAGTAAATACCAAATAAGTAAAATAAAAAATATTCGAGTATTACAGGTTGTTCCGATGAAAAGTTACGAATTTTCAAAGTACGCGTCGAAAAATAAAGCGTCACTTTGTGGGCACCAAAACGATATAAAGAATAAACGCATCAAAAAAACTCCCGTTTTAAGGTAAAACGTGGAATTTAGTTGTGGAATAAAGCAATCGCGATTTTTTTCCTCCTGCCTTCTAATTGAAGCCAAAAAGTTTTGGTACTTTTTCCTACCGTAAAAACGGTAGAATTGTACAGTTTGCGTCTCGGGGCCGTGACGTCACAGCTGTGCGCTAGGAAGCTCAAAAATCGCTCACGGTAATCCCCAGGATGTTAGAATAAAAGGGGCCAAATTTTGTCGCTCCCCTGTAGAATCCGACGGAGTTACGATTTTTCAAAGTTAACGCCGCCGAAATCCCGAAAAAAAAGCGAGAAAAATCGACCATTTTCGGAATTTTTTTTCAAAGTGTCGGGGAGGTCCAAAAAATTTAAAATTCGAACCACACTTGAAATCAACATCCCTCTTTACATCGGAACCGGAATTTTTAAAATCGGACGAAAAAACCACCCTTTCAGCCGTTCCTCGCAAAAAACGTCCGAATTCGGGGTAAAAGCGCAAAAAGGGTTCCATCTCAGTCCCCTTAACCGATAGATTGGGTCGGGACAAGATTTTTATTTTCAGAATTTTATCCTCTATAACATACTAAAATTTTATGCGATTCGCGGTGAATTTCGGACAGTTAAGGGATAAACTCGAGTTTTCGTTGGGGGTGGAATAACTTTTTTCGGGGTGGTCCGATCGAAAAGGGACATTTAAACTTTTTTCTTAAAATTTTCTCCTCCTTACACCTACAAAATTTCAACCCTCCATGAAAAAAAAACACCATCGACGAAATCCCGAAAAAAGCAAGAAAAATCGACCGACTTTGTAAATTTTTTTTAAAGTCTTACGGTGTTTCGAGAAATTTGAAATTCGAACTGCACTTAGAATCAACATCCCTCTTAACGATGCCACCAGAATTTTTAAAATCTGACGAAAAAAACTACCCTTTTTGTTGGTTCGCGTAAAAAACGTCCGAAAATTTCGTCTTCCCTAAAGGTGAACATAGTGCAGCACCGACTCTTGCACGCATAAGAAACAATGTGTTTGTGTTTACTGCTTGAGTCGGTGCTGCACCATGTTTTAACCCTAACAGTATGAAATATTTCGATTAGATCATTTTGGTGGTTATTTTTTTGGAAGCGATTGTTTACTTGTTTGTGATGATTTGTTATGAGTTAGTATAGAAGAAACAAGTTGCGTCAAGTATTTTCGCGGACCATTTGTTTATGGCTGCTACATCACACGTCCTTGTATCTTAGTTTATAAAAAACTGCGCGTGTTTATAAATTCCGCCGAATTGTTTATTTACATGCGTGAAAAGTTGGGAGTTACGCAAATTATTTACTAAGGAGTGATTTGTAATACACTTGAACACCCTGTTACACCTTAATTATAAACATTACACACATATGCAGGCTTTATTTATACACGTGGATGCATGTTGAAACTGCAGCAAGGCTTCACATAATTGCCAATGTCATTCGTCAATGCCTCGCTAATAATGAATGCAACTTTTATTAGATTTTCTGTCTCGATTCAGCTTCTGCAAGTGCAGTGATACGTCGGTCTGCTTCTGAAAGTGGCTGTTTTGGCCAATTTTGTAATTTTGCCAAATTGTGTTACGCAACCAATCAAGCCCAGGCAACAAGCAACATTCCTAGGCAAACGTATTCAGCAACAAGCAGCTGACTAAATGCGTACACTGTTGTTTATTACTATTAAGTGACGCAATTCAAGGTTGAAATTTTTATTTTAGTAAAGCCGGCCGGCTCATCAATAAACACATCTCGGATGAGTAACCAAAAAATATCTCAATCAAATTTTTACTCGAATCCAATCAAAGTTCATGTTTTCTCAACGATTGCCTCACATCTGAAATACACCAGATTTTTAATTATCAAATTTTGATAATTTGCCTCGTTGCGTGCACCTTCCAGAATTTAGCCACGAAAGCTCAAGGCCACCATTGTAATTTTGTGCAGCAGCGTGAGGCAAGGACATTTATAATCATTTTATCGCTTACGCAACCGTTTAACGTTTAAAAAAATGGCTTGCTTGTGTTATCAGCTCCTCAGGTAATTGTTATCTCCTTGTAAATTTTGTAAACTTTAAGGAATTGCTTAAAAATTAAACGAAAACTATTGTTTGACGTAACAGTTTTTTTACATAATTTCAGGGTTGAAGAAGATAATTGGATCACGCACAAATTTGTTTGATTTAAAAAGTGAAACTCAACAAATTTATTACTAACGAGTTAATACGTGAAAGTCTTTTTTTTTGTTAAAAGCTGATTACTTCATGATTTTTTGATCATTAATCCTTGAAAAGTTACTCATCGCAAGGTGGTTTGATCTTCGTTAAAAACAATTTTGTTGTATGAATTTAAGTAAACATTCCAGTGAACTATTTTCAATTTTCTAATAATAAATAGGAATGAAGTCATGTATAATTATCTCATAATAACAAGTTGTTTTGATTTCTATTTTTATGTGGAAGAGTAGAGAAATCTGCGCAGAAACTTATAGTGTAATCTAGGAAATATCAAGAATTAATATTGGTTGAGATTTAGCATCGCCCGAGGAGATCTAACGGGGAATATGTTTATAAAAGTAGTTAACTCTTCTACTTCTACCTTATACAGTAGTTTATCATTTCCAGAGATATAGATTTATCACGATTTGAAGCACCTGCAAAAAAATCAACTCAATTCTATCGGTTATGATTACTTGCAGAAATGTGGAGCTTGTAATGTAATTCCTCAAATGGTTTTACTACAAGCACTAATACTGCGATAAACTAGTGATTATATTCAATCAAATTATTTGTTGTATTACAATTTTAATTGACAATCAACGTTTATTACCATGTATTACATTACTTGAAGTACTCTTTATGCCATTATTAGCATTTTTAAGTAAATGAGGGAATAACATTCGTAAATGAAATAAAAATAAGTTTACGTTGGTACTTTATACGTCCTTCCAGAGCACACTTAGTACCAACAATTTACTTTGTTTTGCCACCAATTTGCATTTTAATTGGCTACAATTTATACGAATAAAAATACTTCAAGCGAAGCGGACAGGACGACCTTTTGTACAAGCAACAAAACACGACCCAAATATTTTTTAAAAATGACCCACCGTAATAACCGACATTATCATAAATTACGATACACTCCTATCACTTGATTATTTTTTATAACACAAAAAACGAGACATTAAGAAATTTACAATCATTTTGATACGAAAATATTATGATTCCTGGCGTCACTTTGTCTCGAAATTCATTATTCATCGTGTTAATCATGATTTAATCTAATCAATATTTTTTAAAGATAATTTTTATAAAATAAACAATTAATCGATCAAATTCTCTACAAAATAAGTGGAATACAATGATTAAATTGTTATAAATTCAAATTTTTTTCATATTCCCCTTGGAATTTTTCAATAAACTCAGTTTCATTTATTGCAGAATTCTTTAATTTATTCAAATTCACCGCAAAATTAATTCTAACCAGCGTGGTTATTTTTTTACAAGTCTTTGAAAGTTTTTGAAAAATCATTTTACAACTTCAACAAGTAAAATGGTGTAATATTTACAAAATCTCAGTTTTTTTAATGTTCCTCTTGAAATTTTTCAACAAACTCAGATTTATTTTTTGCAAAATTCATTAATTTATTCAAATTGACCAGAAAATTAATTCTAGCTCGCTTTGTTATTTTTTTTTAATTTTTTGAAAAATTATTACAACTTCAACAAGTAAAATGGTGTAATATTTACAAAATCACAGTCTTTTTAATATTCCTCTTCGAATTTTTCAACAAACTCGGGTTAATTTTTTGTAGAATTCTCTAATTTATTCAAATCAACCGCAAAATTAATTCGAGATCGCTTAGTTATTTTTTTATAATTTTTTGAAAAATCATTTTACAACTTCAACAAGTAAAATGGTGTAATATTTACAAAATCACAGTCTTTTTAATATTCCTCTTGGAATTTTTCTACAAACTCGGATATATTTTTTGCAAAATTCTCTAATTTATTCAAATCGACCGCAAAATTATTTCTAGCTTGCTTAGTTATTTTTTTATATTTTTTTGAAAAATCATTTTACAACTTCAACAAGTAAAATGGTGTAATATTTACAAAATCTCAGTTTTTTTAATGTTCCTCTTGAAATTTTTCAACAAACTCAGATTTATTTTTTGCAAAATTCATTAATTTATTCAAATTGACCAGAAAATTAATTCTAGCTCGCTTTGTTATTTTTTTTTAATTTTTTGAAAAATTATTACAACTTCAACAAGTAAAATGGTGTAATATTTACAAAATCACAGTCTTTTTAATATTCCTCTTCGAATTTTTCTACAAACTCGAATTTATTTTTTGCAGAATTCTCTAATTTATTCAAATCGACCGCAAAATTAATTCTACCTTGCTTAGTTATTTTTTTATACTTTTTTGAAAAATCATTTTACAACTTCAACAAGTAAAATTGTGTAATATTTACAAAATCTCAGTTTTTTAAGGTTCCTCTTGAAATTTTTCAACAAACTCAGATTTATTTTTTGCAAAATTCATTAATTTATTCAAATTGACCAGAAAATTAATTCTAGCTCGCTTTGTTATTTTTTTTTAATTTTTTGAAAAATCATTTTACAACTTCAACAAGTAAAATGGTGTAATATTTACAAAATCACAGTCTTTTTAATATTCCTCTTGGAATTTTTCTACAAACTCGAATTCATTTTTTGCAGAATTCTCTAATTTATTCAAATCGACCGCAAAATTAATTCTACCTTGCTTAGTTATTTTTTTATACTTTTTTGAAAAATCATTTTACAACTTCAACAAGTAAAATTGTGTAATATTTACAAAATCTCAGTTTTTTTAATGTTCCTCTTGGAATTTTTCAACAAACTTGGATTTATTTTTTGCAGAATTCTCTAATTTATTCAAATCGACCGCAAAATTAATTCTAGCTCGCTTAGTTATTTTTTTATATTTTTTTGGAAAATCATTTTACAACTTCAACAAGTAAAATGGTGTAATATTTACAAAATTTCGGTTTTTTTAATGTGCCTCTTAGAATTTTTCAACAAACTCGGATTTATTTTTTGCAGAATTATCTAGTTTATTTAAATCGACTGCAAAATTAATTCTAGCTTGCTTAGTTATTTTTTTATAATTTTTTGAAAAATCATTTTACAACTTCAACAAGTAAAATGGTGTAATATTTACAAAATCTCAGTTTTTTTAATGTTCCTCTTGAAATTTTTAAACAAACTTAGATTTATTTTTTGCAAAATTCATTAGTTTATTCAAATTGACCAGAAAATTAATTCTAGCTCGCTTTGTTATATTTTTATAATTTTTTGAAAAATCATTTTACAACTTCAACAACTAAAATGGTGTAATATTTACAAAATCTCAGTCTTTTTAATGTTCTTCTTGGAATTTTTCAACAAACTCGGATTTATTTTTTCCAGGATTCTCTAATTTATTCAAATCGACCGCAAAATTAATTCTAGCTTGCTTACTTATTTTTTTATATTTTTTTGAAAAATCATTTTTCAACTTCAACAATTAAAATGGTGTAATATTTACAAAATCTCAGTTTTTTTAATGTTCCTCTTGGAATTTTTCTACAAACTCGGATTTAGTTTTTGCAAAATTCACTTATTCATTCAAATCGACCGCAAAATTAATTCTAGCTTGCTTAGTTATTTTTTTATAATTTTTTGAAAAATCATTTTACAACTTCAACAAGTAAAATGGTGTAATATTTACAAAATCTCAGTTTTTTTAATGTTCCTCTTGGAATTTTTCAACAAACTCTGATTTATTTTTTCCAGGATTCTCTAATTTATTCAAATCGACCGCAAAATTAATTCTACCTTGCTTAGTTATTTTTTTATAATTTTTTGAAAAATCATTTTACAACTTCAACAAGTAAAATCGTGTAATATTTACAAAATCTCAGTTTTTTTAATGTTCCTCTTGGAATTTTTCAACAAACTCGGATTTATTTTTTGCAGAATTCTCTAATTTATTTAAATCGACTGCAAAACTAATTCTAGCTTCCTTACTTATTTTTTTATAATTTTTTGAAAAATCATTTTACAACTTCAACAAGTAAAATGGTGTAATATTTACAAAATCTCAGTTTTCTTAATGTTCCTTTTGGAATTTTTCAACAAACTCGGATTTATTTTTTGCAGAATTTCCCAATTTATTTAAATCAACCACGAAATTATTTCTAGCACACCTGGTTATTTTTTTATAATTTTTTAAAAATCATATTATAACTTCAACAAATAGAATAGTGCAATTTTTACACAATCTCAATTTTTTTAATGTTTTCCTTGGATTTTTTTCAATAAACTCGGGTTAGTTTTTTACAAAATTTTCTAATTTATTCAAATCGACCGCAAAATTAATTTTAACTCACTTAGTTATTTTTGTATAATTTTTTTACAAATTATTTTACGACATCAACAAATAAAATAGTGCAATATTTATAAAATCTCAGTTTTTTTAATGTTTTTCTTCGAATTTTTCAACAAACTGAGATATATTTTTTACAGAATTTCCCAATTTATTTAAATCAACCACAAAATTATTTCTAGCACACCTGGTTATTTTTTTATAATTTATTAAAAATCATTTTATAACTTCAACAAATAGAATAGTGCAATTTTTACACAATCTCAATTTTTTTAATGTTTTCCTTGGATTTTTTTCAATAAACTCGGGTTAGTTTTTTACAAAATTTTCTAATTTATTCAAATCGACCGCAAAATTAATTTTAACTCACTTAGTTATTTTTGTATAATTTTTTTACAAATTATTTTACGACATCGACAAATAAAATAGTGCAATATTTATAAAATCTCAGTTTTTTTAATGTTTTTCTTCGAATTTTTCAACAAACTAAGATATATTTTTTACAGAATTTCCCAATTTATTTAAATCAACCACAAAATTATTTCTAGCACACCTGGTTATTTTTTTATAATTTTTTAAAAATCATTTTATAACTTCAACAAATAGAATAGTGCAATTTTTACACAATCTCAATTTTTTTAATGTTTTTCTTGGATTTTTTTCAATAAACTCGGGTTAGTTTTTTACAAAATTTTCTAATTTATTCTAATCGACCGCAAAATTAATTTTAACTCACTTAGTTATTTTTGTATAATTTTTTTACAAATTATTTTACGACATCAACAAATAAAATAGTGCAATATTTATAAAATCTCAGTTTTTTTAATGTTTTTCTTCGAATTTTTCAACAAACTGAGATATATTTTTTACAGAGTTCTCTAATTTATTTCTAGCACACTTGGTTATTTTTTTATATTTTTTTAAAAATCATCTTACAGCTTCAACAAGCAAAATAATGTGATTTTTTAAAAATCTCAAGTTTTTTAATGTTCTCTTAAGAATTTTTCAACAAATTCAGATTAATTTTTTTCAGGATTCTCTAATTTATTTAAATCAACCGGAAAATAAATTATACCTCGCGTGGTTATTTTTTTATGAATTTTTAAAAGTCGTCTTGCAGCTTCAACAAGTTTAGTACTGCAATTTTTACAAAATCTTAATTTTATTAACGTTCCCCTAAGAACACTTGATTTTTTTAGCATTTTTTTTAAGTGACTGATATACCTATACAAATGATACTTCATGTAATAAACTTAATGGTCCAATCTTATTTTTAATTTATATGAATAATATACAATTTTGTGGATTAAAAGAAAATTATTATATTTTTGTGAATTCCTAACTTTGACCTTTCATAAGTGGGCCATGAAGTTTTTTTAAATATTTTTTTGAGGATCCCCAACAAGCTTATCCACCATTTTTGGGACATCCTGGATAAATCTTTGCTTATTTTATATTAATAATTCTTGAAGTAGTTTTAGATAATTTCCTTAAAAACATGTTGTTTAAGGATATTTTATGACCAAAGTTGAGGATAGTAGTTAAAGTTTTGGTATTAAAAACTCTATGAAAGGACTTTAAGATTAGGAAGTGTAGTTATTGTATTTTTTGTTACAGAATTCGTTCGAAGTTCAAAAACGTTTAGAAGAAGTGCGATTACTAGAATCGCGTAAATCTGCAAGACTTGCTGACCAAGACACAGACTTTGCAAGACTTGCAGACATGGCAGGAGATCGTAAACGCACTGCCTCGCACACCATCGATGTTCCAGCCCCAACGCATCATTACGTGTAAGTTGAAGTAGTCTTTTTCATCTTCTCGCCCATTAATTAACTTTATTGTTATCAAATTAAGCAGTAAATCAACGCAAAACAAGCTCCCTCAAGCGTTAACACTTTTATTACACACAAAGTCTAGACTCGAGACATCCCATAGCCAAAATAATTATTATTTCTCATTTTTATTTATTTATCTCGTGCTTGCATGTTGAATGCAAATTTTTTATTAAACCCACCAATTTTTGCCAAAAATGAAGGACACTTTTTAATTAAAAAGCTTCCATGGTAATTTACCAAATTTTTAAACATGCAATTATCAGATACGTAATTACTACAAAATTTTTAGTAGTCACTCGTTTTGAAGATTGGTAATGCGACGCAAAAACAGATAAGGAAACAAGCATTGCCTCGCCTTGCCTCGTTCGCGTGAGTTCAGATGTGTACGCGCCTTAAGACAAATTTGGTTTTTTTTTTCAAATAGGTAATAAAAATTGATAAATTTAATGGGATAAGTGAAATAATTGCTAATTAATGAAATGTAAGTTTTTGTTGAGCTGTTAAAGTTAAAATTAAAAAGCGGTATTGCAAAAATAAATTATGTAATATTCGAATGCAAAAAATAGCTAATTGCTCGTTTTATTGCGCGTGCAGCAAATGAATTATAAAACGATTCTAATCCTTGGTGTTGCAGAAATTAATTTTCTTAAGAGTTATGCACCTTGCGTTACATTAATAATTAAATATTTAGCAATAAAATAAAATGATTATTAAAAACTACAAAAAATAGCTTCTTTTGCGCAAGCAATTTTTCGAGCCATTCACTTGCCTCACTTTCTATTTCCACTTGTTTCTGAGGAAAGGTCGATTAATTAGCAAAATTATTAAAACAACATTTTATGTAACCAAGATGATATTTACGTCACGAGTTGCGTTCATATGCATACAATGGATGCGGGGCATAATGAGAACTCGATTTTTAGAAAGGGAGCAAAAATGTGAAAGTGAAAGATAACCTAGAACTTTTATCTATCGCCGAGATTGCTGATGAAACTGAAACCGTGGCACAAATCTCGCCTAAAATTGATGCTTGCCATTACGAGCAACACGATTCTTGAATTGATACAAGGACGATGAATGGTATTTTGCTATTATCATTGGCACCGATTTTTTAATTATCATTGCTGAAAAAACTGCAAATAAATTTTGAATAGACACAAAAGGTCAATATTTTTGATTTATCTCCAAAATTATTATAATAGATTTTTTAAATCAAAATTGTAATAACATGTTTGCTGATTTTTCATAATTGGTTTTGTGGTTTTATTGAAAAATATTTTGTGATAATAATGTGTTATCACAATTGTGGTTTCTTTCCTAACAAACATATTTTTTCAAAAAACACCCTTGTTATCTAGTAAATATTGTGATTTTTTTACTTCAATCGTGTTCATAAGATGACGTCCTTCATTATATACGCACATAAAAACGTAATGTCATTCACGAATCTCTTCCTGTTTGAGCGCCTCGCCTCCATCAATTTGCATTCATCTTTCAATGCCGAAATTTCGATTGGCCTTTTTACATAAGCTGCACACAAACAAACGGAAGGTTATTTTTAAACGGTTCCGTGCTGTTGTACGCATTCGCTTATTTGTTGTTTATTTAAGAATCACGCTTTAATTTCCTACAATTTTTCACCTCAACTCAATCAAAAAGGGACCAAGCAACATTTTTTGCAAAAATTGGATTATAGCACCAAAAGACATAGAATATACCATTTTTCTAAATATGTCGCTTGGTCCCTTTTTGGGTCCAATTAATGACCTATTAAAAATTTGAAAAACATGAACATGAGTGCAGGAAATCTAACCAAATTTGATCAAAATTTTCCTAAATTTTAAATTTCTTAAAGTCAATTATGGAGGACCAGATTTTAAAAACGATGGTTTTGACCCACCCGAACCTATCTATTAAATCGGCGGAGATACAACAATTTTTGAATTTTTATCCCGAAATCGGACGTTTCTTGCGAGTATCCACGAAAAGGGTGGTTTTTTTCGTTAGATTTTAAAAATTCCGGTTGCATCGTGAAGAGAAATATTGATTCTAAGTAGAGTTCGAATTTCAAATTTTTCGAAACACCCTAAGACTTTCAAAAAAAATTCCAAAGTCGATCGATTTTTCTTGTGTTTTTCCTGTTTTCATCGGCGTCAACTTTGAAAAATCGCAGCCCTGTCTGCTTTTAAAGGGAAGCGACGAAGATTTCCCCCATTTATTCTCACATCTTAAGGATTAATCAGTACCATTTTTAAGTCTCCAGGCGCAACGTTATGCCGTCACGGCGCTGAGACTTAAAGTGTGCGTTTTTCGGGCGACAAAAGTACCAAATTTGTACCGCTTCCATCTCAAGATCCACCGGTGCAAAAAAATCGCGGTTTTTTTTCTATTTTCAAAGAAGATACCCGTTATTATAACGATCCAAGCCCTTTTTTTGTTATCGTGATTTTTTATATTAATTTGGGGCCTTTAAATTTGTATTTCGTTTTTCTTGCATTTTCAACGCGGACTTTGAAAATTCGTAACTTTTGATAGGAGTGGGCTATTACGGTGCGATATTTTTTATTTGGCTTATTACATTAATATTTATGACCAAAAAAAATCGGCACTTCTAAATTTTCGTCCTTTGCTTCAGAAAAAAATCAAACGTAAAATGATTATATATTCTTCTTGTTTTTCATGAAATTCTATAATTTTTAAAGGTTTTTTATAATATTTTGTTTTAAAAAATGCGTAAAAACTGGTTGTTTGTGGGACCCAATTTATGTGTTTGCGTAAACCGATCCGTTCGTAGGTCATGGCTGGATTAGTTATTCAAAAAATCTAAATTTCGCGATAAAAACTGGCGTATTTTTTGTTTATAAAAAACGAAGTTTGTTTTGGAGTGTCGCGGATTTAATCTTTATGTAAATTTATTCTTGGCGAAATTTGTTTACGCGCCTGCGTTCCACTTAGTTCGTGGTTGATTGATAACAGGCGCCTACTTAATTTTATTAAGGAAATAACAACAATACGCGGGTAAACAAATGTACTTCTTTTATTGCCTTTAATTTAATCACAATAAAAAAGAGAAAGGTTTAATTCTAGATAATTAATAAACGAAATTTCACCAGATTTCTCTGGGATCCTGCAATTGCGTAAACCCGTTAAAATTTATGCGTCCGCTTCGAAGTAAATTAAGGCTTTTCATTTTTCAGTGATTGTTCCCTTACTTTCTTGTCCGGAGTTATTGTATTTTTGGCTTAAATTGAATACACACTGTTCCGGCACAAGTTAAGGAGGGTAATTACTGATGGTTATTAATGACCACCTCGAAACGCTTAATTTCCAATTGAATGCCCAAATAATGAACTACTAATTGGTTTCTGCTGGGACCAAGCCTGTCTCGCCGTGATTAGTACCAGTTTTCTGCCTTGGCACCAACACGTTTTCTCTGGAATTATGATTATTCCAAAAATTATTGCTACCACATCATTAACCTACCATTCAAATATTTACCGGCGAGAAGTTAGCCATAAAATTTCCAGCCACAGTTTTTTACATGTATTTCTCCGTAAGAAGAAAAAGCATTATAACTTCTTCATTTTATATTTTATAACAAAACTAATTATACCACTAAAAAGCTCAAACAAATATCTATATAACAGTACTACTGTCAATGCTTGCCTCATATTAATAAATCCGCAATTTGCATTTAATCAGATGACTACCTTAAAATATAAAAAAACACTTAAATGGGTGAAACTTCTATTAAAATAAACTGACAACTAAAATAAAATAATCAGTAGAATCTGCATTAAATTCCCTACATTTTCATGTATAAAAAAAATCAGGCACTAATTATTAACTTATTAATTAACCAAAAACAGTAATTTCTTAGTAATTTTTTATTCTAATGGCTACCAAAAACCGGCCATAAAAAAGTTATTGGTTCCATTTGATAGAAAAATTAATAAGTTTTCCAACGGTATATCACTCAATGCTAGCCTTATCACGATAATTAAATATTTAAACTTTTAATTAAATTCACCGCGAAAACTAAATAATGCATTTTCCGCTTTTGAGAGAATGATAGCAGAAAAAAACTAAAAGTTCAAATAAACTGACATTGTTTTATACATGAGAATGTAGGGAATTTAATGCAGATTCTACTGATTATTTTATTTTAGTTGTCAGTTTATTTTAATAGAAGTTACACCAATTTAAATGTTTTTGATATTTTAAGGTAGTCATCTGATTAAATGCAAATTGCGGATTTATTATTATGAGGCAAGCATTTACAGTAGTACTGTTATATAGATATTTCTTTGAGCTTTCCAGTGGTATAATTAGTTTTGTTATAAAATGTAAAATACAGAAGTTATACTGATGGAGAAATACATGTAAAAAACTGTGGCTGAAAATTTTATGGCTAACTTCTCGCCGGTCAAATATTTAACAACTTTTTACACCAATTTAGTTACTTGTAATGGTAGTTATTAGGTAAAAAACAAAAAATTTAGGATTTTTCTTAAAGCCATTTTGAAATTTTCCAAAATACTAAAATTAAAATGGTGAGTATACAGGGCGTCCCAAAAGTCCCGGAATGGCAGCATAACTGACTCAAAAACTTACTGAAAGCGAAAAAATCACTCTTTTAATGATTTGTGGTTTTAGAGACAGAGAGCAGAGAAAGGTCCTATGATCTAGGTTCAATTTCAAAATCAACTGTCGAGCTATTAGTAGATTTCTAGAAGAGGGCTTAGTGAAAGATCGGACAAGAACTGGTGGAACAAAATCTGCAATCCAGAAAAACTGAAGAGGTTCTTCCGTCTTTTATTGAAGATACTGAAAGCTCCTTATAAAAAGCGGGCCAGGCACATGAAATTGCAAAAAGTTCAGTGGACCGAATTTTGCATAAAAACCATTATTTTCTATACAAATTTCATCTCTGATTCATGATTACATTAGAGATTACTTTGATAGAAGACTGCAATTTTGTAAAATTATACCAGACAAATGTGATGTTCACTTTTGGGACGTCCTGTATTTACAAAGGTGGTGAAATTTAGTGATGAATGGTAAGAAATGTTAAATATTTGTGTTCCATAAAAGTGATGAATAATTATTGACTTACTAATCGTTGTAACCGATAAAATTTTAGTACAAATAAAAATTTTCGATTCATTATTGAAAGAATTTTATCTTTTGATTGTTTTAATGTACAAAGCAGCTTGAAGATAATTTTGAATTAAGGCGTAATTAATAAAGTGGCATTCCTTATATGAAATCATGTTACTATTAATCTTCACATTCCCCGCATCAGTAATGTATGTAATTTAAAAACCATAATCGAAATAATTGCTTTACGTTAAGCTAAATAGCAACAAGAAACCGCAGCAACCCGCAAGCGCATAGTTGAGATGGGAATTGAAGAGAAAATCTGCGTTATCCGTTAGGTTAAGATTAAACCCATTTAAAGATAGTTTTTTGACCTTGTTCCATTTTTTGCAGATCGAGAAAACGCAGACCTAGCAGTAGTCAAGAGGAAGGCAACCCCAAAGATCCACAAATGGATGAATGCAATGCTGCCTTGGTGCTTATGAGCCTTTCTTGCTCACCACACTCGCCTAATCTTAGCAGTAAGTATATTTGAAAAATTGAAAAATCTAAAATTACCTGCAGTAAATTAAATTGAGGTCATTTATGCAACTTGGATTACAATTCATATGAAATGCAAATTTGGTTGCAAAACACGAATTTTATTACATATTGCGTGGAGAAAACGTCATATATTTAGATAAATGGTTACGTTAAAAGCGTAAGTAAACATCGTGGATGTAGTAGCTACGTAAGAGTAGCTTAGCAACCGTATTTCATGCGTTTGACCCCAACTTTGCTCAATACATCACATACACAATAGCACATTGTTTCCATATTAAGCTACCGTGCTGATACCAACATCAGTGGGTTTGTTTGTTTAGAAAATTCCTACCTTAGGTGTGAATTTGGTAATCAAAAATCAATAAGGCGTTCTTAAAATATGTCAAGATTAAAACCTACTCTCAACTTTGGAAAGACTCGAATGCAATTTATCATAATTTCAATGGCATGAGCTTGTAATCAGATAGGAAGAAAAAGATTATAGGCGCGCCTCGTCACGTTACGTACGTAACTTTCTGTTTTTGGTGGTGTGACGTAGAATATGTGGATTAGGTCATATCCTAGTGCTTTTCCGCAATCCGATCTTCCCAGTAATTACCGGGAAAAAATCCAAAAAGCACCTAACCGCGAACTTTATTTTTGTAATTCGATAGGTTTAAGGTTATTTATTAGCATGGGCAATTGTGCAGAGGTGGCTTTATCATTTTTCTCCTCACACCTAATCACCTAAGAATGCACAATACGAGGGCTTAAGAATTCTTTAATGGTAATAGGTTAGTTATACATGATTGCACGCGTACACAATATTTATTACTAAACACAAAAGAAATTTATTAATATTTAGCAATAACATTAATATATGTATTTGGGTTTTTATGACTAACACCTTGAACACACCAGAAATATTAGTTTTAATACTAGTTTTATATTTCCATGCGGTTTATTTTATACCAAAAATTGCAACAGTTTTTCCACTTTTACGCCATTTTTTTTTAATTGATAAAGCATGTCGTTATAAAAATAACCCCTATGTTTGTGTATTAATATATGGTTAAATATGTTGGTAAAACTGTAGCAACTGCATTATTATGCGATATTACTCTTGTAGTTAAGTGGAAACTTGAAACAAAAGGTTTATTGCAACGAATTATCGGCACGTGCATTGCATGTTGGATTTTACTTATTAGACTTATCGCACACGTGGATTAAATTATTATAAGCACTTTGTTGTCGATACCAGCTAAACTTTTCGCGATTACAAAGCAACCGAAGCGTAAATTGAGCCAAAAAAAAAATAATCTCGAATATTGATTAGATTCGCGCGAAAATTATTGAATTAATTAATTATCCACTGATAAGCTCACTTTTAAGGCTTAAAATACATGCAATTTTTTTTGTTGAAATTTCATAGCAACTATTACAATACGGACTTAAATTACTTGAATGGTACATTACCTAAAAAAAATTTGATAATTTTGAGGTGTAAAATTTTTTTTGGTGGTTTTTAATTTTTTTCTCAAAAACTATAAAAGTTTACCAAAGGTAAACACCGTAGATGGACGTACTTTAAAAATATTTGGTTAAAATCGGTTAAATAGTTTTTTTGGAAAAAAATCGCAAAGTTTTGGCAAAATTTTGGTACAAATACGGTTCTGGACGGCGCAATTTTAAACCGAAAATTAAAACTTTCACGGAATTTGGTGGAGGAGGTGACTGTGCTAATTTTAAGATATTAAACGTCCCGGTGGTCCTAATAGTTTCGAAAATATTAATTATTTTGTAAAAAGTGAACAATTTCAGACCGAAATTTTAGCTTATTTTAGCTACATTTTCAGTCATAACTCCATAATGAAAAAGGATACCGAAATGATTCTTTTTTTGTCGTAAAGTAAATTTAAAGAGCTTTTAGGGTAGTTGCAATTAGTGGGGGCAAAATGAAATTTTAGGGGTTAATTAAACCGAAAATTGCGACTTTTTTTAAATGCGTTCTTAAAAAAATATTTTTTGATTGTTTTTTCAAATTTTAAAAAGCGGTTTTGGTTCTAAGAGTATATTTAGCAAAGTTGTTAAAAATGAAAATCCGTTAAAAAATGGCCGGACGGGAGCCGCCCCCCCAAAATTCAAAAATTCTGTTTTACTTTTCCAACCCCTTCGAGTATAAAAACAAAAAATGGTCTATATACTGTAGAAATTATTTCTTTTAAGGGAAATGAAGCGAAATGTAAAAAATTTAAAAAATTGTGACCTCCACTGGGGTTCAAGTCCGATT
Source organism: Stenus bimaculatus (assembly GCA_963971135.1). Lineage (NCBI taxonomy): Eukaryota > Metazoa > Arthropoda > Insecta > Coleoptera > Staphylinidae > Stenus > Stenus bimaculatus. The sequence continues at coordinate 51,125,945 of OZ020183.1, read as the reverse complement.
TTTTTTAACATTTTACGTTCGATTTTTTTCTGAATCAAAGGACGAAAATTTAGAAGTGCCGATTTTTTTGCTCATAAATATTGATGTAATAAGCAGAATAAAAAATATCGCACCGTTATAGCCAATCCTTATCAAAAGTTACAAATTTTCAAATTCCGTGTCGAAAAAGCAAGAAAAACGAAATGCAAATTTAAAAGCCCAAAATTAATATAAAAAATTCAGATATCAAAAAAAAGGGTTCGGGTCACCATAATAATGTGTATTTTCTTTGTAACTCAAAAAAACCGCGATTTTTTTGCACAGGTCGATTTTGAGATCGAAGCGGTACAATAAGTCTCGGCGCCGTGACGTCACACCGTTGCGCCTGGAGGCTTAAAAATTGTACCGATTAATCCTGAGGATGTGAGAATAAAAGGGACCAAATTTCGTCGCTTCCCTTTAAAACCCAACGGGGGTACGATTTTTCAAAATTGATGCCGACGAAATCCGGAAAAAAAGCAAGAAAAATCGGCCGACTTTGTAAATTTTTTTCAAAGTCTTAGGGTGCTTCGAAAAATTTGAAATTCTAACTCCACTTAGAATTAATATCTCTCTTCATGATGCAACCAGAATTTTTAAAATCTGACGAAAAAAAGTAACCTTTTCGTGGATTCGCGCAAAAAACGTCCGATTATTCTATAAGGTTCATTTTCTCGTTTTATTACTATAGCGCAAAGGTTATGTTTCTTATAACGCCCGCTATAAAAGCCGCTAAATAATTCAACTTGATTTATTTTGCTCGTTTTGTTAATTAAATAAATAAATTCCTATCATAAATAAATTTTCGTGCATAATTAAATTTGTTAATAAATTTCTCGCAAATGTGCAAATAAATTGTTGACGTTGGTTAATGAACGTAAGCAATCGTTTTTACAGTGGTTTCGTAATCCGCGGATTTTTTTGCTAATTGTTGCTTTTATTTATTTCAACTTCGATAAGTTGTAACGATTTTTATAATGCAATGTACGATTTAGCGGCGTGCCAACCTTTAATCACGAAACGGCCATGGCTTAAATATGTGAACTAGAAACCACCGAGCCCACGAGCAAGGTGACAATTTGTTGTTACATTGTTTGTTGCTGTTATGCAATCAGGAGGAAGTTAAAAGTTCACATACGTAAGACCTCTTTTTTTGAAAGAATTATGCAATTTACTTTAAGGAATTTATTTAAATTACATACGATTTGCGATAATCAATAAAAATTCCAAAATTTTTTTCAAATTTTTTAAAAATGAATCGCCAAAAAATTATTTTTTCTTTAAACGTCGAAATTTTTAAAATAGTAATATAATGGTTTATACAGGGTGGTTTTTATATATAGAACCACCGTCATGCCGAAATGGTTGTATAAATTTGGTGGGATCAAATGGGGCCTTGGTACAAATATTTTAAGATGTAAAAATATTTTTTTAATTTTTTATTTTTGCGGGACGAGCCACAAAAAGTTCTTTTACTCCGAATAAAACATGCTATTTTTTAAAAATTGTCCTTGGCCAGGATTTTTAAATATTTCCTATACTTGATGTAAGTAAGAGCTCTTTGTATTTAATTTATGCTATTTTTTCTTCGAACGTCGAAATTTTTAAAATAGTAATATAATAAATAATTTTAAAATTTGACATTTAATTTACATACAACACACAATACAATTTTAGTGTATATTGAGTTGCCTAAAATTCGTTTCTACTCCGCCCTTTTATTCCTTGTCAGTGCAAAGTAGTAATTTCTACTCCTCTCAATCAACAAACATAAAAATGACATTTTAAAGCCTGTCAAACGTCACAGAAGACTGTACTTTAATGTTAAATGATTTGATTTTTTTGTAGATATGTCTTTAGCTGGAACTTCGCCGACCAGTAGTAGCTCAGGGTCCTCTTGGAGGCTTTCGCCTTCACCGCCCCCAAGAGAAACATCATCACCCACGACCGCTCTTTCGACGAGCTCTGCATCGGATGAGGGCATTGGGATGGATTATCCAGACGAATTGCCACGAAAGAAAAAGGTAAGGATCACTTATATTCGCCCCAAAGTCATAAAAAATAAAAACTTGTCATTTTAAATCTAAAAAAATTCAAAACATTTTAATCGATAATAAAAAAAAAAACGTCATCTAGGTATAATAAAAGGATAAAAAACATTAATAGGTGTTGACAAAACAGTAGCTTGATAATTTTATGCAAAAATTATTTATAAAAAATGTGTTTTTAAAAAAGTTCCCCATCAATACTTTGCATTTAAATCGAATTTATGTGCATAATAATTTAGCACATAAAAATGAGCTTTTCCTTATTTCCTCGTCAAAAAACGAATCCTTGAAGCATTTTAATATTGATTGCTGCTTCTCTATTTTTTGTTACAAACATGGATACTAACGTGACTGGGATCCCTTTATAAGGGAAATTGAGTTTGCCATAAAAGTCCCTAACACAAAAGAGGAGCTTTGAGGTAATAATTCACGTGAGAAAGCGGTGTTTGCAGAAAAATATTAACTGGAAATAAACAAATGCGTTGCGCATTGCTAGATGTCACCAATAAAAGAAAATCTAAAAATATAAGGTTAATGGAACCCAATTTAGACGCTCTATTCTTATCTGGCATTTCAAGAAAATTTGCCATCAGCTATTTACACAAGGGTTTTTTTTTCTTGGATTTTAATTCGGAAAATATTTTAACACATTTTTAGAAATAGATTGCACATTAAACCCACTTATGTAGGGATTTTACAAAATTTTATCTAATGATGAAAGTTGATAGGTTCCAATTTCCAATCGTTGGATTCGTAGTACGGTTGTATACCGTTTCATCGACAATACACTTTCATCAATATAGCTATTTCATCGACAGTCCATTTCATCGACACAGACGTTTCATCAACATTACCTTTTCATCGACAGCCCTTTCGTCCATACTACCTTTTCATCAACAAGGACTTTTCATCGACACAGATGTTTTATCGACATTACCATTTCATCGACAATCCGTTTCATCGACACACACATTTCATCGACATGGCCAAATTATCGACACAGATGTTTCATCGACATTATCATTTCATCGACACACGTGTCATCGACATGGCCAAATCATCGACACAGACGTTTCATCGACATTATCTTTTCATCGACAAGGACTTTTCATCGATACAGATGTTTCATCGACACACACGTTTCATCTGTGTGTCGATGAAACGTTTCATCGACATGGGGAAATTATCGACACATACGTTTCATCGATAGCCGTTTCGTCGACACTACCTTTTCATCGACAAGGACTTTTCATCGAACAGATGTTTCATCGACATTACGATTTCATCGACAGTCGGTTTCATCGACACACACGTTTCATCGACATGGTCAAATCATCGATACAGATGTTTCATCGACATTGCCATTTCATCGACTGTCCGTTTCATCGACACACGTGTCATCGACATGGCCAAATCATCGACATAGACGTTTCATCGACATTATCATTTCATCGACAAGGACTTTTCATCGACACACACATTTCATCGACATGGCCAAATCATCGACACAGACGTTTCATCGACATTACCTTTTCATCGACAAGGACTTTTCATCGACAAGGACTTTTCATCGACAAGGACTTTTCATCGACACACACATTTCATCGACATGGCCAAATCATCGACACAGATGTTTCATCGACATTACCATTTCATCGACAGTCCGTTTCATCGACACACACGTTTTATCGATATGGTCAAATCATCGACACAGATGTTTCATCGATATTACCATTTCATAGACAGTCCGTTTCATCGACACACGTGTCATCGACATGGCCAAATCATCGATACAGACGTTTCATCGACATTACCTTTTCATCGACAAGGACTTTTCATCCATACAGATGTTTCATCGACACACACGTTTCATCGACATTCCGTTTCATCGACATGGGGAAATCATCGACACATACGTTTCATCGATAGCCCTTTCGTCGACACTACCTTTTCATCGACAAGGACTTTTCATCGAACATATGTTTCATCGATATTACCATTTCATCGACAGTCGGTTTCATCGACACACACGTTTCATCTACATGGTCAAATCATCGACACACACATTTCATCGACATTACCATTTCATCGAAACCACCTTTTCATCGACAAGGACTTATCATCGACACAGATGTTTGTATAAAAAATTGTTTACACTTAGCTGTGTAGTGTTTGTTATGAAATTAAAAAACTGTTATATTTTAATTAAACGAATACTGGTATAAATATTCATTTGGTGAATAAATGTGATTAATTAAAGAATGTGTGCCGTCCCGTTCGAGTTGGCTGTAGCCTATAATAACTGAAATGCAAAATATGGGTGTTAGCACGTGTAATGCATGCAAGGCCATGGCGTCATGATGCTTAAAAGTAGTAATTATAATGATGCCTCGTCTTTGGAATCAAGTGGAAGATGGGATATTCTAAAATAGTTTTTTCCAACTCGCGTTATAATGCCATTAGTGTTAATAGCTGTTGTTCTTTTGTTTCCTGAAATAATTCCGAGTCCAACGCGATCGCCGCGAGCTTTTCGAACATTTCTATTATAGTAAAATGCTCGTTTGTGGTAAAAAGATGGCGCAGAAAAGTGGAAGGTTGGTGATCGCGTCCTGCAGGTTGAGTGACCTTAAAATGCTGGACTACGAGAAGATGCGCGCTCGTCCAAGGGTAAAACCTGATGCTGCCGAGAAGGCCATTATCTCAAAGCCACAACCATTATCTTCAGCTGATCGCTGCCGTGCTTTTCGAACGTGACTTTTTCCTATTAAACATTTTTGGTATCTAACCAAATTACATTTCTATGCAAATACCCTCTTTCCAAATACAAATCCTCGTTCCAAAACCATTTACACCAACATCATTATCAACCCCAAACAAATTACTTTGATTTCCTCATTCATTATCTTTTCTTCATCATAGAAGTTCTAAAAACTCATTTCTCGATACTCCGAATAAAGGACCCAAAACTCTTCCATAAGAAATTTTGGTCAATTCATATTCCAAAAACCATTTAGAGCAACATTATTATCAAATTAATTCTAAGAACTACCTCTTCCATAAGAATTTCAATTTTAGTTCTAATTCGTGATGAGAAATATTTATGATGATAATTGAGTATTATTAAGACTAATGTAAATGAGAAGTAGCTTTCATATAATCGAAGAACAATATTGAGCAAGACAAGGTGTTAATTTTCCCAATTAAAATTTTCTCTTTTGTGCAACGCAGTATTTCTACGTAGCAACTAAGCAAGGTGATTTAGAAGAGAGAAAACGCAAGCTGCATAGTAGTAATTTATTTAAATAAGTTTTGATTAGAAACCAGGCAGCGGCACGCTTAAAAATTCAAATATTGCTGTGGAAATCGCTGAATTAATCTTTGCATGTTTTTAGCGCAGCTCCGTTCTCTAATCTCCCCTTCTTTGTTTATTGTTGTTGGCGCACCTGATTATAACCATTAAAACAAAGCGAGTGCTCGGGGCAATAAATTTTCCTTGCGTCGTGGAAATGAGCCTTCAAGTGTCCTTGCCGCAGTTGCCGGCCGGTTGGGAGCGACATAACCTTAAAATGACGCAATGGCCGCTATAGAGGTGACCGCGGCCGGCGAAAAAAGGCGATTTTCTTCGGTCGCGCGTGGCTACCGCACCGTTCCCCTCGTACTTTTGCTTATTTATTCTAGGAACGTTTTCCACACATACACACGTGTGGCGTGGACTTGGCGACCGGTTAGGAAATTTCAAAGGTGATTCAACACCGAGTGGGACACAACTTTTCAAATAAAAATAAATGAATTATTTATACTCACGGACTCGTTTACTGCATTCAAGTTTTTATTATAAATCGCTGGATTAACACAGAATCATTCAGATTTTAAAACGTGTTGACTGTTTTAACTTCACCTTAACGCTTTTACCACAATCTTCTTGTAAAATTTTACAAAAATTAAAACACTTTTTAAATACCATAATTCTTCAAAGCATTATTTCTACAGGGAGTCCCAAAAGTCCCGCGACGTGCATACAAAAAAAAATGAAAATTTGTTAGTAGGTCCAGGGTGATATTTCAGGACTTTTTTCAGTAAGGGGTGTCTTAAATGTTTGTTTCGTGAGATCTTAGAAAAGGAAAAAATCACCCTTTTGAAGATTGGTAAAGGTGCAAAAATTAGCGTAGAGCTAAAAATTGGTATGAATGTTCAGAACACCATTGTAAATGAATTCTGATAAGTCCCCATCGATCCTGTACCTCAAAAATTTTTTATACAAGCTCAAAGGTCTTAAAAATGGGTTTATCTCGTTTTTCAGCAAAATGGTAAGTTTTATCATAAAATTAGCCCAGACAAAAATTGTTGATCATATAATTATCTATAAAAAATGTCTTAATATTTTTTCTCCTAAGAGCCACCGTTTCTGAGATATAACGATTATAAAAGTTGAAGAAGTTGTAATCTTCATAATATGCATAAGTACGCCACGTATACACATCACTGAAACTGTAATACAAGTAAAAATATTTTTCAATCGGTCAATGTAAGCCATAAATCGTTCTAATCGGCCAACTGGTGCGGTCAAAATTAATTATTTTCCGATTAATCACAAATTTCATAGCAATAACTTCGTCCAAAAGTGAAATTTTTAAATTTTCAACGGTTATTCGGTCATAACTTCTAAAAGAATAAAGATATCAAAACGAATCTTCTTTTGTGCCAAAACCTTTAAGATAAGCCATCATTCGTTAAAATCGATGAAGGGGCAGGGGGGTAAAAAAATTGTCAAAATCGCTTTTTTACTACCAAAATTGTCAAAAATAGCATCTGGAACTGGATTTATGCGTCAGTAAGTGAAAATCATCCTCTGAACCTTTTCTGGCTACTCCATTGTGCATTGTGAGTATAATTGACTCGCCCTGTATATCAATAAATTTAATTAATTTGCACATTATGATGAAAGAAGGTTGCGATATTATTCACCAAAGCCATATAATTTACTCATAAGCACCTGTTATTTTATACGATAATACGATAACATTAATTACTTATCTAAAATAGGAATAATAAAGCAATTTTGCAATAATGTGGTTGAATTTATATTTATTTTTTTGAAACTTGTTTATTTACACAAGGCTTATAATAAACGAGCTTAAATTACAATAATGCTTTTTATGTACGTTAATGTATATTAAATTATGCACCTCGAAGCGAGATAAATTATCAAACTATTTTATCAAAAGCCAAACATTTCAAAAATTATCTTTTAGTAATAATTAGAATAAATAAACATAAATCAAACCTCAAAAGTATTTAAATTCGAACAATAGTGTTTATCTTATTTGAATAACTAATCGCAATTTGAGTGTTGTAATGATTCTAAATGCAGCTTTTTTGATGGTTCGCAAATTATTCCAAACTACCAACTGGAACAAATTCACGAAGATTACTTTGAATTACTTTTTGTTCAAATTACAAGGTGGGTATTAACAAAATGAGAGAGTAATCCATTGTGCGCTCTACTAACACCTAACATATTTTTTTGAATAAATAATAGAGAAAGTTAATCATTTTAAAGCTTCTTTAAATTTTAAAACTAATTAATGTGATTTACAAGACATGACCTTTTGCTAATAAAGGGAAGTAATCTTATAAGTTCAATATTTAAAAAAAAAATGACATTTGGGTCCTTTAAAGCCCCCCCCCCCCCCTAAAACAATGTCTAAATTTTATAATGGAACTAATTTTTTAAGCCTAGCTTCAGTGAAAATGTTATTTTTTGGCGTTCAAAATGCATACAAAGTTTTTAGCAAAAACATACTTTTAAATAAAAGTGTTATAAAAATTTTAAATGGGATTTCAAAAAAGGTCCCATTGCGAATTTTATTTTTCAAATGATCCATTTTATAAAAAATTAACCAAATTTTATAATAAAACTTATTTTATAATCATATCTTGACTATAAATACCCTTTTTAGGTCATTAAAGTACGATTAACAATTTTCCCAAAAAATAACTTTAACTTCAATTGGTTATATTACATTTATTTTTTGGCCCATGATTGATTTTAGACTTTCGTATTATAAATCACACCCTAATCTTTAATTTAAACTCAAAAATCAATTTTATCGAAACTAGCCATTTTTAATCAAATTTTTAGAATTTTTTTATGCACCAAAAATGAGTATTTTTTATAATCAATTTTCAAAAAAGTTACAATGAGAAAAATATTATTTAAATATGTCTATTTTATAGGAAATTATCTAAATTTTTTAATGAAACTAATTTTGTAAGTCTAACTTCAGTGGAAAGTCATTTTTGGGGGTTCCATGTGTTACAATGTTTTTTTTATTACATTTACTATTTACCGTACGTCAGTGGTTTTCTACTTGGTTTTTTGGAATATAAATTGACCCAAAATTTCTTATGGAAGAATTTGACCATTTATTCGTAGTATCAAGAAATGTAAACGTCCGAATAGACTTCTTGGATGAACAAATTGTTTGTGGTTAATTATTTTATTTTAAAATAGCTTGATTACATTTTAAGACTAATCAGGATGATTTGCAAGACATATTTTTTGTTATAATCTGACCTTTTCAAATTTTATAAATTCAACATTTAAATAAAAATTGGCATTTCTAGAAAGTTTAGCAGAAATAAAACAATCTTTTAAAAATACGTTTCAGCTTTCATGAAATAAAAATTAATCTTAGTTACTTGGTAAACACTGTTTATTTGGGTGTGAATTTAACTTTTGCTAAAGTTTGGTGTGAAATAAGTTTATTCAAAAGTTGGGAAAGTAATTTTATTGATGATTTATGTTATAATCGCCTAATTCCATTTCCTTGTGATGCTAAAGGTTTTACGTAAATCATAAATAAAGTAAGAGTGTTTTGTTGGAAGAGAATGGCGTCAGAATTATCTTGTATCAAATTGAATACTTTGTCTGAGGGAAAACGCTTTAAGTTTGGAGTCTTTGGATAAACCCCTGACAAAGCAAGATTATCATTTATCTCCCATTTTAAAAGTTGCGAGATGATGGTTTGGAAAATGTTTTTTGTTATAATTAAGTGTGCAGGAATTTGGTGCGGGATTAATGTAAAAATTGATGGGTTGTGTAATTAATCAATATTAGGTTTCAATTAATTTAAATTTAGTATTTTGGACGTGGATTGTAACGTGTTTCAGTCGAGATAAGATGAAATTAATACGGGCACGTTGCAACACTGATGATCTTGACACAAAGCAAAGCAACTGTTGAATAATTACTAGCATTGACCCAAAAGTTCAACTGTAAATCCTTAACGACTCAATCGATAAACACTGGAAGCGCTTACTTAATTTACTTAATTTTCCACAAGGAAAACTGATCGTGAATTTTCCTGCATTCATAGTTTCGCGAACGAGTCCAAGGACAAAGGATCTGTTCGACTTTAGTCCTTACAGCAAGAGTCCTTTGCAGCGATGCAGTCCTGCACGTGGCAATGTATATAAACATATTGATCCAGGCGCCATGTTTCGACGTCATCGCTCATGGCCCAGTTTGCTCAATTATTTGGAAGAAACGAGACGAAGCTATGCCACTGAGTTGTCTTTTTGTTTTTCCTATTTTGTCAACGCGTGGGCTAAATTTGCGCAAGTCGCTTGGGCGGAACATTGGATTTTCATATAAATTGCAGCTTCTTTCTGCCCACACATTCGAAATAATCCTGCTCTGCATTGTTTGCCTACCGATTTTCAGTATGACGACATTCGCCCAAGTTGGAGCAATTATTTACTTGGAAAACCTTTAGGCGTTTTGGAGCCACACGTCCTCAATTTTGAATTAAAAATACATTTAGCTATATTTTTCATGAAATTGGTGTGTGTTTATTATGCCTATGTTTATTTGCAGCACTTGAAACTATTGTTTGTAAATGCAGGAATTATTGGTGGATTTAGATTATTATCAAAGACAATAGGCGAGGTTATGAACTGGCATCTATTATTTTTATGTAGGTATGAACAAACTCATTATAAAATAATTTAACACGCACTGCGGGAATTCCTCGAGGAGTAACGTGAATGTTGCTACCTGTAGTCAGTATTTATCAGTACACAATTAAATACTTCAGGTAAAACCTTAGTGGCGTGCTTAAGGTCGTTGTCGTGTCATTTTAAATAATCCATAAACCTGCAATCATAAAACATTCATGGCCAAATTTGCTGCTTATCCCAATTATCACATATTGGAAAATTGTTCCATGACTGCTCCAACGACTGTAATTTAGGAGATTTCCTTAATTACACTTGCGTGCATTGCAGAGGTCCCGAGTCCGTTACACTTTTCTACAGAAAAAAGTAGAAATGCGAAGAAATCCACCTTCGAAGATCGACTAAGGCCAACGAACTTCCAATTTAAATCGAATGTGTGCATTCAAATATTGAAATATTCCGGTCGTTGTCTTCGCTAAGAATGCAACAAACCGCGGATCCAAACAAATCCTGACCCAAACAAATATTATGCTAATTACTTTCGACGCTTCGAATTCATTTAGGTGGTTTATTGACTCCAAACCCGAACCTCCAAATTGCTTCGACTTTTTTGTTCACTAATATGGATCCAATTCCGAACGTTATCCCCTTCCCAGGACATCAACCTCTACACCATTCGTGTTAACTAATGTTTTATTGGATCGTTATTAATTTTTGTTTCTTGGAAATCATTTTGATCAAATAATAATCTAGATACCACCTACAGTTATCAAATTCATAATTGTTCATACAAAATTTCATGTCATATTCAATGGCAGATCTAGAGTAAAATACTAGGGACGGGGGGGGGTCGATTATACAGGGTGTCCCACTTTTTTTTAAATAGGAAATGTCATTCAAAAATTTTTTTTTTTTTTTTTTATAAAAACATTATAGCACTTAAAACGCCCAAAAATGACATTTCCACTGAAGTTGGACTTACAAAATTAGTTTCATTAAAAAATTTGGACAATTTTCTATAAAATAGACTTATTTAAGTAAAAATTTTGTCATGGGACTTTCTTGAAAATTGATTATAGAAAATACCCCTTGTTGGTGTTTAAAAAAATTTAAATACTTGATTAAAAACTGGTAGTTTCGATAAAATTATAAAAACATTTTTGAGTTTAAATTAAAGATAAGGGTGTAATCTATAATATGAAAGTCTAAAATCAAGCATGGGCCAAAAAATAAATTTAATATAACCTATTGAAGTTAAAGTTTTTTTTAGGGAAATTTTTAATCGTACTTTAATGACCTAAAAAGGGTATTCATAGTAAAGATACGATTATAAAAAAAGTTTTATTATAAAATTTGGTTAATTTTTTATAAAATGGATCATTTAAAAAATAAAATTCGCAACGGGACCTTTTTTGAAATCCCATTTAAAAATTTTATATCGCTTTTATTTAAAATGATGATTTTGATAAAAACTTTGTATGCACTTTGAACGCCAAAAAATGACATTTTCACTGAAGCTAGACTTAAAAAATTAGTTCCATTATAAAATTTAGACAATTTCATATAAAATAGGCTTATTTAAGTAATATTTTCCTCATAGGAACTTTTTTGAAAATTTATTTAAAAAAATGTTTTAAGAGGTCAAGTTAAAGTTACAAGTTGCATATTTTGTTCGGTGTCCTTTCTGTATCCGCCACTGGTTATATTTTGGAGATAAATGTTTTGGGTGCGTTTGTGTAGGAGGAAAAAAAGATGTCCTGATGATTTGCGTCAAGTATTGAAACTATTATAAAAACCAGCTGTTGGTAAATTAGTATTTCACTCTTGTCCAAATTGGATTAAAGAGGGCATTTCATTGTTCGTAGCAACCTTGTCGAGCAGAAACAAAAGAAATGTCACGAAAAAAAGGCTAATCCAGTTACTTCCTTTTGCACCAAGGCTAAATAAAGTAATTATCATTAAAACGAGTGCCGCAACAAGCCAAACACGTGCAATTTTGGCAATGAATATGGGTCATCTTACGTAACATCACTTAACGTCCTTAAATAGCGAGCCCATGCAGGCGCGTCTATTTTGGTCATGCATAACAGAAACATTGAACCAAGTTACAGTGTAGAAAAAAGCAGATGGCGCAAAATGTTGCATAATTTAGATAAAAGCACCCACCACAAAAAGCACCACTAAAGAAAAACTGTTCCACTTTGAAGGAACTACTTTTTAACACCTAGAACCTAGATGATATTCAGCTAACAGCCAGCTACTATGAAATAGCTTTTCGGGAAAATTTTTGGAAAAACTGAGGTCGAAATCATATTTAATCTACTGCGTCTTTACTTATATCCCCCTCCACTGAAATCCTCGTTCCTCTGTTGAATACTCTGAACGATGTAAACATTAGGTTCATCGACCTGGCGTGGCGTTCGCCATATTGGTCACGTGATGACAACAAGAACTCAACAAAAGCGCGCGTTCCGTATTTCTTCCTTCTTCTTCTTCATGCGTCTATAGTTCTTCTTCCTTCTTAATCTTGATGCGTATTCGTATACAGTTAGAGCCTCTTTTCCTGTGCATCTTCCAAACTGCGCATTGGGATAGAAACTTCGCAGCTATGTGGGTTATTGTCTCCAATCTCCAACTCCAACATAGTGAACATAGCAGCCACATGTTGGAGGAGGCTCACTTTCAGCATTTCATATTTCAGTGCGTGCACGCAATTTTCCTACACTAAGCAACAAATTAGAATTGGGGTGGTTAACCTTCTTCGCCAGTGACTTAGACGATCCCTACAACAAAAAATACTAATGAAATACATATGCTAGTGGAACGTATCATATCGTGTGATTCGATATTTATTTGTAATACTACTACTTTCATTGTTCCGTAATTACACAGCGATTCTACGCTCTTGCGTATTGAAAGCTTAATGCCCTCGGCTTGATTTCCTCTATTGTTACTTTCATAAAGGATTTATAATAATTATCAATGACGTCATTTAATTTATCACAGTTGTAAATTGTAACACTTTACTTGGCTTGATATACTTACTTAAATGATAGGAGTACTATTAATGCATCATCCAACAATATCCGCATTCGTACTAATTTTAGACTCGAAAAAAAAATCTCATTTATGTAAAATAAATTCGTAGTAATGGTCTTTATGATGTCATAATTGGGATTTGTTTTCTTTGTATTTTCTGTATTGACAATAGTTTAACGAGGTGATTTAACGTGGACATAATGTAAATGTAAGCAGGGTAATAAAACTTAATGTGGTTTTTAATAAAGCTGTACTTTACAAAGTATTGTGACGTATTTATTGTCTTTGCCTGATAAAATAAAATTATGAGTAACTCCCACAGGGCATCTATACGTTTCTACTAAAATAGAATCGTAAATGCGGTTCTTGTTCTGTTGATGGATAATAAACACCAGCGGGGGTTGTTTAGTTCAATAAACTAAATACACTCGTCCTTGCTTGCAAAAACTCGTTATATTCCTCAAAACTGATTGTAAGTACTTAACATTCCTGGAAAATCATCATCTTGAAATTGAAGCAAAAAGGTTTCTATAGGCCTAATCTGTACAAACTGTTGTGTACCTATTTGGTCAGGACGATAGGCTATAGGCTATACTATACAACAAGTTTATTTGGAAAAAAATATTAACAGTTGGTTTTACAAATATACAGTCACTTGGTTTAACCAACGATGTTGTTCACTAGAACTTTGCAAATCAAAAGTTAAACTCACAGGTACTTAAATTAAATGTGTACAATTACAAAATTATGCTTAATACTAGGAATACCTGAATTACTTATATTGATGGGATATTTGGGGATTTAAGACTAAATGGTTTTGATATAATCTTCCAGGAACAAGGTCGTTGTAAATTGTAAAGGAATTGGAAGGTAGACATTTCATAGAAAGATTAAGGAAATGATAGCAATAAATATACTTAGAACTAAATTACATACAAAATACTAAATTAATATTAAAAATGTTAATAAATATATTTTTTATAATAACACGCATGGTACATGTGGATGGGCACACAACAAAACTACAAATTTACTATTTCTGGTAATTTTATGAATTTTGTATAAAGTTGAATTTTAAAATTTTCAGAAAGTTGAATCCCTACATTTCATCCATTTTTTATTATCTTTCATTTGCGAGGTCGATTTAAAAAAAATCGAAAAAAAAAATTTTTAAGATATTTTTAAGACTGAAATTTTTAATGGAAGTCGGTTTTTATTTTTTTTCTCGAAAACAATAAAAGTTACCGGTTTCAAATTTTTACCAAAAGTAAACACCGTGGATAGACGCGTTTTAAAAAATATTTGGTTAAAATCGGTTAAATAGTTTTTTTGGAAAAAATTCGCAAAGTTTTGGCAAAATTTTGGTACAAATTCGGTTCTGGACGGCGCAATTTTAAACCAAAAATTAAAACTTTCACGGAATTTGGTGGAGAAGGTGACTGGTCAAATTTTAAGCTATTAAACGTCTCGGTGGTGCTAATAGTTTCGAAAATAATAATTATTTTGTGAATAGTGAAAAATTTCCGACCGAAATTTTGGCTCCAAACGGACATACTGATTATTTTAGCTGCATTTTCGGTGATAACTCGAAAACGGAAAGAGATAGTGAAGTGATTCTTTTTTTGACGTAAAGTAGACTTAAAGAGCTTTTAGGGAAGGTGCATAAAGTAGAGGTGAAATGTAATTTAAAGGGTGAATTTGACCCATAAATATGACTTTAAAAAATGCGATATAAAAATTTTTTTTTTCGTTATTTTTTCGAAATTTAAAATACCCTATGCGTGGGAGCTTTCGGTTCAAAGAGTAGATTCTAAAGTATTTTTAAAATTGAAAATCCGTTAAAAAGTGATCCGGCGGGAATAACTCATCCTTAAAATCAAAATTTCGAGTTTATTTGTACGTAATTTCTCAACCCTACCAAATATAAAAAATCTGAGTAGCCTATACACTGTAAAAAATATTCCTTTTTAAAGTTGCAAAAGAAAATTGCCAAAATTTTGAAAACCGCGTTTTACCTGATTTTTTAAACATTTTACGTTCGATTTTTTTCGAAGGTCCAGGGTTAAAATTTCAAGATGCTGATTTTTTCTCTTATAAGTAAATACCAAATAAGTAAAATAAAAAATATTCGAGTATTACAGGTTGTTCCGATGAAAAGTGACGAATTTTCAAAGTCCGCGTTAAAAATAGCGCTAAAAATAAAACGTCAATTTGGGGGCACCAAAACGATGTAAAGAGTAAACGCATCAAAAAAAACTCCCGTTTTAAGGTAAAACGTGGAATTTAGATGAGGAATAAAACAACCGCGATTTTTTTTCTCCTGCCGAACTTCTAATCGAAGCCAAAAAGTTTTGGTACTTTTGCCCTCCGAAAAAATGGTAGAATTGTACAGTTTGCGTCTCGGGGCCGTGACGTCACATCTTTACGCCGGAAGGCTGAAAAATCGGTCACCGTAATCCCCATGATGTTAGAATAAAAGGGGCCAAATTTTGTCGCTTCCCTTTAGAACCCGACGCAGTTGCGATTTTTCAAAGTTAACCCCGTCGAAAACCCAAAAAAAAGCGAAAAAATCGACCATTTTCAGGAATTTTTTTCAAAGTGTCGGAGAGGTTCAAAAAATTTAAAATTGGAACCACACTTGGAATCGACATCCCTCCTTACATTGGGACTGGAATTCTTAATATCGGACGAAAAAAACCATCCTTTCGGCCGCTCCTCGCAAAAAACGTCCGATTTCGGGGTAAAAATTCAAAAGGGGTCGTATCCCCGTCCCCTTAATAGATATGTCAAAACCGCCGTCTTCAGAATCCGATCCCCCATAATATACTAAAATTTGGTGCGAATCGGGGGTGAATTTCGGACACTTAGGGGATGAACTCGATTTTTCGTTCGGGTGGAATAACTTTTTTCGGGGCGGTCCGATCGAAAAGGGACATTTAAACTTTTTTCTTGAAATTTTCTCCTCCTTCCACCTACAAAATTTCAACTCTACGAAAAAAAACAGCTTCCCCGTATATTACGGTATTATAGAAGAAGATAAATTCATATGCAAAATTTTGTAAAAATATTAGAAACAATTAAAAAGTTATTAACAATTTTCTTAAAAAAAAACACGGATTTTCCAAGGTTTTCATTGAAATTTTGAAGTAAAACGTTTTCTTTTATTTTACCATGTTATATTAAACATTATAGACAAAATTCTGTAAAAATATTTATGACAATAAAAAATTATTAACTATGTTTTAGTAATTGAGTCATAAAATTCGATTAAAATGATTGTCATATTGTTTTTGTTTAAATGGAAGTGGAAATTGTTTTATTTTTTTACTAGTCAAAAGTGCACCCCCCTTTAAAAATTTCTACTGATGGAAAAAACTGATTTTTTTAGATTTACTACTACAGCCACGTTTGACTAAAATTGTGGGAGTTTCGAAGAAGAATGCTTAATTCTGATAGCCTCATCTTTCTGAGACTCAATTTTATTTTAATTCGCCACCGCCATTCTCAAATTGGACGATTTTTAATTTGGAAAAAACAGTTCTTAAGTAGTTCCAGCCCAAAATCCATGTCATTTAAGTTTTGTATTTTTCACCTCTTGACTTAAAATTAAACTCGGGGGTTATTTCGTTCAATAAACTCGGTATATTCCTCGAAACAACTTATTTCAGGTATACCGGGGATTTAAATTCTATTTACCTAATCCGTACAAAATAACTATTTCTGGGAATTTTATGGCATTTGTTTAAATTAAATCTTTATGAGCTTCTAAGAAAAACGTGCAGTAATATTCAATTCAGATATTTCCAACCAAATAAAAGATTACTTTAATTGACCACTGTAATTCTCCAATTGAACGATTGTAAATTTGAAGAAATCAATTTTGAGGTAGTCCAAAATCCGTTCCACGTCCTTCAATTTTGCGTTTTTCGATATCTTGACTTAAAACTAAAGCTTGGTTGAGATATTTAATTAATTTACACTAGAAGTGATTAAATCGATACGGTAGCGTGATTATGCAAATAGTGTATTGCAAATGTCGCTGGTGCAACAATGTAATAAATAGTAAAGCTCTGTTTGATAAGTCTTTTGTTGCACGTTAAAATTATCGTATTCATGTCATATTATTATTCAAGTTTGGGCGTTTCGAACATTTTAGCATTCGCTGGTTGCGAGTTAATTGTTGAAGAATGCAAAAAAGGGGCGCTACAAAACGCAGTATAGAATTATCAAACGCAGTGCGTTTTCCTGCACTTCCGGTCCCGCGCTTTGCCGGAAGCTTGTGAACTAGAGATATGCTCACATGCAACTAAAAAATTAAACATATCTACTATGCATATGCTGAAACTACTATTATTAGCTTACAACTAATCTGTAATTATTTTCATTCCCTCGCAAGAAAAAACCACACGCAGAATTTATCAAAAAATATTAGAAAAATCGGTATTCTTGTTGGTTGTTGGGGTGGAGGTTTAGGAACGAAGCACCTGTTTTGATAGAAAGAAACCCCCCTCAGATATTTCAAGGACAATGAACTTATTCAACAGGTAGTGGCCCTCTTTTCAGAGCTATATTATCCCGAACATTTGGGGAGAAAGCAGTGCTAAGCAACGCCGAGAGTATAATCTAAATTTAGTATTCATCATAAATGTTGGGTTGGTTGCATATACTCGAAACAGCTGACAATCGACGGAATTACCGCCAATCACGTTTCGTGGAGGATCATGGGAAATTGCTGACAGAGATAAATTGCAACAACACGTGGAAGCATTCGTATACACAACGTGCTTTCGGCGTTAACTCCCTAACCTATAAGTACTTCATTGCATTAAATCCAAACAATATTCGTAATTCTAAGTTAATTGTAACACCATGGCTGATAAACGTAAACACATGGTATTAAAGGATGTATTTAGTTTATTCTATCGGCAGGTAAGATCTAAATCACGCGTTAAATTTATAGGTTATGATACCGGCATGCCGGTATAAACGAACACTAACTAACTCTAACCTCTAACCAACACGGTTTAAACCGACATGTTTTAAATTTCAAATTTCCACATATTTAACACCCGTTTCTCTTTTTTTTCAGCCCATGACACGAATTGTATTCCAATGCACTTGGCCAGGGTGCCGTCTCATAACCGACGAATGTGAGATGATCGAGGCCCATGTGAGGAACGACCATTTAAAGTGAGTATTTTTTGTATTTTTTACCCCACAACTTTTAAGTCTACAAGTGTTATCCTAATCCCACCCTTGTATACTTGGCCCTGTCTGGTTAATACCTGCTGAACAACCTTGTAAGTCCTTGTGACTTTCTTGGGAATAAATCCAACGTATCATAAAATTATCAACGCCAAGAACTAACTGTGATTTCCAAGCAAAATCGTACAATTTGTTGTTTATTCTTAAGAACCGTTTCAAGGCTATTTTCTTGCCTTGGACAGTTAGGTGTGTTCCTAGCGGTGATATTTTGGCCAAACTTTATTTTCTTGGCCATGAATTAAAAAACCCACACCGTTATTATTAATTACGCATAAAATTTATTTTTAAAAACACCACTGTCATAAATATTTTTAATTTTATGCCCAATAACTTGCATATTTATTTAGCCAGACAATTTACATTCCCTACATTTGAAATTATTAAAACTGTTTACTTAAACCCAACTTCAAGCTCCATGAATGCATTTACTTTAACTTGATGAATTTGCATGTATAAATTATTAGATAAAATTAATTTAAAACGCAAAAAGTTTCAAAATAAATATTATATCCTAACTACACAAATGCATACATATTTAAACGAGTCAGCAAATCTTCGTCATAACTTTTTTTCCAAGCGAGCTTTTTTAAAATTTCTTTTTATGGTACATAAATGAGTTCTTTGGCTACCAATTTCTTCTTTTTTTGTTTTAGTAAGTCAAACCAAATACTCATACCGCAGCAGTAAAACGGGCTTTTTACAAAAAACGTTTGATTAGCGGCGTTTTCCACCAAAATAAAAAACTAATTGAAATAATATTTTTTTTCCACCACTAGCAATAAGTTAAGGTATAAACAAAGAGTTTGCCGTTTCGTTTTTTGTTTTAAGTGTATTTTTAAACTTTTTACAGGTCTCCAAAAATTTCTTAAAATTTTACTTAATTTTTGAGATGCTGTAAAAAGTTTAAAAATATACTTAAAACTCTTCGTTTATACCTTAACTTATTACTATCGTTATAAAAAAAATATTATTTCAATTAGTTTTTTATTTTTATGAAAAACGGCGCCAAGTCAAATTTTTTTGTCAAACGCCCTTTTTTACTGCAGCCGTATAAGTAATTGGTTTGATTTACTTAAACAAAACAAGAAGAAATTGGTAAATAGCCACAAGACTCTTCTGTGTACCAAAAAAAGAAATTTTAAAAAAGCTTCAATAGAAAAAAAATTATGATCGTAAATATCATAAAATCAAGCCGCTTAGGAATTATTATTGCTTTAATTAATTAATATTGCTATTATTATTTAATACAATAATTCATATTTGTGGAGTTCTGAACAACAATTACTTGATGAACGTTAAAAATAATTTTAAGGTCGCAAAAGTTTATTTTGACATTTTTAAATTAGTAGAGTATTTTTGTTTACTTTAGCTACTTGTCCTTGTTAAAATATTAAATAATCAAGAGTTAATTTGCTTTGACTAAGGCAATAACGCACAGTTTTTAAATATTTGAATTTGAATATGTAAATAATTCTAGGCAACTATATTTGCTTTCATTTCCTAATTTTGAAAATAAACGTTTTTAAACAGTGGTTAATGCCTAAAAAAATTTTTTACCCATTTTTGGTGCGTCTTCAAGCTTTTTCAAGTAGAAACCACCTACTATTATAAAAATTTTACGAGTTTTTTAAGGAAAATTGTTCTTAGGACCCTTCAATTTTGTGCCCAAAAATTTTTTATTACCATCACTCCAATCTTAACATGATTTTAAAATGAAAATCACCTTTAGTTGCATAGTTTACATATGTTTTAAGCTCTTAGGACCAACAATTTACATGCCCAAAAATTTTTTGTGAGCATTTTTAGTAATTATTGAAGATTTTTAATTAGAAAATACCAATTTTTCACAATTATTAAATTGGAGTGCTTAGGACCCCCAAATTTTGTACCCAAAAATTTTTCATAACGATTATTCTAGTTTTTTCGTAATTTTTAAATGAAAATCACTTTTGGTTGTATAATTTTCGTATATTTAAGGGTTCGGGACCTATAATTTAAGTGCCCAAAAATTTTTATCGTTCGTTTTTCGTAATTATTAAAGCTTTTTGATTATAAAATACAAAATTTTCGCAATTTATTAAACCGAGGTGATTTTAGGATCCTTAAATTGAATGCCCAAAAAATTTTCCTGTTAATATTTAATGCCCATTCAAGGTTATTAACTAGAAACCATCTTGTAGTATACAAATTTTACGGTCTTTGTAAAGAAATTACTCTTAGGACCCTCAAATTTTTACCCAAAAATGTGTGATCTAGTTTTTTTCAGTTTTTAAACGAAAATCACTTTATTAAATTACATTTTATTACAGAAATTATACGAGTTTTGTAGCGAAAATTGCTCTAAGGACCCCCAAATTTTTTACCCAAAAATTTTTCATTACGAGCATTCTAGTTTTTTTCATATTTTTTAAATGAAAATCACTTTTGGTTGTATAATTTTCGTATATTTAAGCGATCGGGATCTATAATTTAAGTGCCCAAAAATTTTTATCGTTCGTTTTTCGTAATTATTAAAGCTTTTTGATTATAAAATACAAAAATTTCGCAATTTTTTAAACCGAGGTGATTTTAGGACCCTTAAATTGAATGCCCAAAAAATTTTCTTGCTAATATTTAATGCCCATTCAAGGTTATTAAATAGAAACCCTCTTCTAGTATACAAATTTTACGGTTTTTGTAAAGAAATTGCTCTTAGGACCCTCAAGTTTTATTCCCAAAAATGTTTGATGATCCAGTTTTTTCAGTTTTTAAACGAAAATCACTTTATTAAATTACATTTTATTACAGAATTTATACGAGTTTTGTAGCGAAAATTGCTCTAAGGACCCCCAAATTTTAAATGAAAATCACTTTTGGTTGTATAATTTTCGTATATTTAAGGGCTCGGGACCTATAATTTAAGTGCCCAAAAATTTTTATCGTTCGTTTTTCGTAATTATTAAAGCTTTTTGATTATAAAATACAAAATTTTCGCAATTTTTTAAACCGAGATGATTTTAGGACTCTTAAATTGAATGCCCAAAAAATTTTTTTGCTAATATTTAATGCCCATTCAAGGTTATTAACTAGAAACCCTCTTGTAGTATACAAATTTTACGATTTTTGTAGCGAAAATTGCACTTAGGACCCCCAAATTTTGTGCCCAAAAATTTTTGATAACGATCATACTACTTTTTTCATAATTTTTAAATGAAAATCACCTCGGGACCTATAATTTAAGTGCCCAAATTTTTTTATGTGATTTTCTAAAGGTAGACATTTTTTTGCAGAATTCGAGGTGAAACAAAAGACGGGGAGGAAGAATTTTATTACACAGAAATCGAAGTTGGTCAGACAAGCCCGCCACCAACATTATCCCACCGTGATATGGCGAGACCACCACACGAAGACCCGGAATATCAGAGACAACTTGTGGGAACCCTGCGCCAATACCTAACCGGTCCGATAAACATCCCGCAATCGCCTCAC
This sequence comes from Stenus bimaculatus, assembly GCA_963971135.1. Lineage (NCBI taxonomy): Eukaryota > Metazoa > Arthropoda > Insecta > Coleoptera > Staphylinidae > Stenus > Stenus bimaculatus. The sequence continues at coordinate 51,104,148 of OZ020183.1, read as the reverse complement.
AAACTTTTAAAATTATCTCCTAGACCCCACAGCCCGAAAATGCCGGTGTCACCACGTAGGGCACGCGGTGACAACCGGAAGTGTCGCAAAGTTTACGGCATGGAACACAGGGAGCAATGGTGCACCCAGTGCAAATGGAAGAAGGCATGCACCCGTTTCGGGGACTGATTATTATTTAAGTGAAGGAACAATACATTTTAATTAGTTTTATTTTGTCTGTAATAAAAAACGCTATTTATTTATAAAGCGTGCAATTAATTTACGTACCTAGTCCAAGTAATGCGCGAATAATAAGCGCCATCACTTCCAGAAAGGTTTGAATCCTTTCGATGGTGATTACAAATCACTTCTCAATTTCGACTGTCGATATTAATGTAGTAAGGCCACAACGCCTTCCTGTTGGGTAAACCAAAAAACGCACATTAAACAATTTTTTTTAAATTTTTATTCACTGCCATAGCTTGCAGAATTTACAAAAACAAAAAACAAATACCCAACAGGCGACAAATAAACCTGGATAATTAAAAATTACGTACCTGTAAAGTAAACTGCCAAATTTAACGTTTTAATTAAAAAAATTACATATCGCCTAATTTAATTTTATTAAAAAAAAAATTAAAAAAATACCAGGTTTATCGCATAAAAGACAGTATACACATTATATTAATTTGTACATTTTTTTTGAATGATTACCTTGTATGACACAAAGTCTCATAAATTATTGGATCTCAAACTAAAAATAGTACAATTACTATGAAGATATTTATACAGTTATATAAAATGACGACGAATCAGTCAGAAAATTAAATTTAACGAGCTATATCTGTGTTCTTTAAATTATAAGTCGTTGTTATCGAAGAAAAATATTATATATAAAAATCTATTATATACATATATTATACACAAGAAAAGTAAATAAAATGTTACCAGACACAACATTTTATTTACAAAAAAGCAATCAAAAAATTATTTGTACATATAATATTTTAGTATTTATACAAAAATTTATAAATTATTATATTATCATTATTAAGTATTTAAATTATATTCGTGTTTGTTCGTCTGTCGTTGCGTCGTATACAAGCTATTGTTTTTATTTACGTATGCTCTTGTTCGTATACGTTATACGTATAATTGTTGGTCGAGTGATATAATTTGTTAAACAAGTATTTTCAAACCAAAGTGGATTATTCGTGCTTATTGCTACCATATTCAAATACCTCCGTTGTTATTTTTCTAGGATTCACTCGATTGATTTGAATCAGTTCTGCTTGTATTATTGTAGGGCTATTTTAGATTAAAATTATTATCAAAATAAGCATATATCTACATAAAATTTATAAAAGAGCGTAAGTGAGGTTAGATTCAACCTGCCATAGCTTCTACGAAAAAAGCTACACATATTACATTAATATTTATGAATGTGATGCAGGGGCGTGCTTATATTATATATTTCAATATATTTTATATACGCGGCTACTACCCCCATGATTTTTATACAACGCCCGCCTCTGTTTATTCGCTTTTACTCGTCATTACATTTTATTGCACTTGTTTGTGTTAATTATTAAGTTTTAAGTGTAACTCATTTAATTACCTCTTATTCATTTTTTATATTTAATTTTTGCCAATATTGTTTTACAATAATTTATATAGTAATTATTCTATGCATATAAAATTATATATTGAGTATTTTAATGTTACTTCATGCATACGTCATATTATATGTTTTATTGAAATAAATATAAATATTTAGATGATATATAAAATACATATTTTAGAAAACATGTTTAAATAAGAAATATATCATATGAATGAACGATTCTATTTGTGAATGACTTTTTAATTTTAAGAATGTTTAATAATAAAGAATATATTATATTTATTTTATTTTTCTTTTTATCAACCTCATATTTTTCTACTCATATTCTTCCATTTTGTTTATATTCGCGATTTTAAAATTCTACTCGCCCTCTGGTGACAAAAGTATGAACATCGTGTCAGATTGAAATCCCTGTAAACATTTACTTTTCTAAAATACCCCTGTATGTCCAAACAATAGCGGATAAAAACATTGCAGCACTTTGAACGCCCCAAAATGACATTTCCATTGAAGTTAGACTTACAACATTGGTTTCATTAAAAAATTTGAACAATTTCCTATAAAATAGACTTATTTAAGTAATATTTTTCCCATGGGAACTTTTTGAAAATTGATTATGAAAAATACTCATTTTTGGTGTATAAAAAAATTCTAGAAACTTTATTAAAAATGGCTAGTTTCGATAAAATTATAACAAAATTTTTAAGTTTAAATTAAAGATTAGGGTGTGATTTATAATACGAAAGTCTAAAATCAATCATGGGCCAAAAATAAATTTAATATAACCAATTTAAATTAAAGTTATTTTTTGGGGAAATTTTTAATCGTACTTTAATGACCTTAAAATTGTATTTATAGTAAAGATATGCTTATAAAATAAGTTTTATTATAAAATTTAGTTAATTTTTTATAAAATGGATTATTTAAAAAATAAAATTCGCGATGGGATCTTTTTTGAAATCCCATTTAAAATTTTTATAACGCTTTTATATAAAATGAAGTTTTTAATAAAAACTTTGTATGCACTTTGAACGCCAAAATATGACATTTCCATTGAAGTTAGACTTATAAAATTAGTTTCATTAAAAAATTTAGACAATTTCTCATAAAATAGACTTATTTAAATAATATTTTTCCCATTAGAACTTTTTTGAAAATTGATTATAAAAAATACTTATTTTTGGTGTATAAAAAATTCTAAAAACGATTAAAAACAGTTAGTTTCGATAAAATTATAACAACATTTTTGAGTTTAAATTAAAGATTAGGGTATAATCCATAATACGAAAATCTAAAATCATTCATGTGCCAAAAAAAAAATGTAATATAACCAATTGAAGTTACAGTTTTTTTTTGGGGAAATTTTTAATCGTACTTTAATGATCGAAAAAGGGTATTTACAGTAAAGATATGATTATAAAATAAGTTTTATTATAAAACTTGTTTATTTTTTTATAAAATGGATCATTTAAAAAATAAAATTCGCAATGGGACCTTTTTTGAAATCCCATTTAAAATTTTTATAACGCTGTTATTTAAGATGATGTTTTTGATAAAAACTTTGTATGCACTTTGAACGCCAAAAAATGACATTTCCACTAAAGCTAGACTTAAAAAATTAGTTCCATTATAAAATTTAGACAATTTTCTATAAAATAGGTAATAATTTCCACATAGGAACTGTTTTAAAAATTTATTTTAAATAATACGAATTTTTTAACTGTTTTAAAAGGTCAAAATTTTAGTGATTTTTGAGATTCCTGAATATTTTTTTAACATTAATATACAGGGCGTTTCTAAAATGGTGGTCAGAAATTCGTGTGCTTATGCTACAAGTAAAAATAAATCATGCAAGCATTTGTCCAAAATTCAACTGTAATCGATACACAGGGTGTTGAAATTTCTTTTTATTTTTACTTTTTATTTATTTTCTCTCGATCGACTAAATGAAAATTAACAAAATTTTAGGGGTGAGTCCTTCTCATGGCTAGCTCTTATTTTTATTTTTATTTAACACTCCAGTAGCGTAGAAAGGGGTCATGGAACCCTCTTTTTTGCATATATTTAGTACGCCACTGCAAAATCTTACAGTTTTGTTTGAATTTTTAAAATCGTTATTCAATTTACCACAAAAAAGTACACCTATTAAATTTTGATAGGATTAGTGATATAGGGGGTAAATTTTTTTATCAAAATCGCATTTTTTACAAAGTTTTTGGCGTGATTAAAATTTTAAGATTTTTTTTAGAAATTGAAAAAAGTCAACGCGTCGCGTAGTAGTACTTGAAAATCTCATTCCAACGCATATTTTACCCTACAGCGATTATTTTGGTCGCTGGGGGTTGAAAAAACACAATTTTGACTTTAATAGGTCGGTGTGAGGTGAAATGAAAAGATAGAAATTTCAAAACTTAAAACCGACCTTGTTCGATCAATCCTCTTGCAGGTCACGTATAGCGATTTTTCATTTTTTGTCCCGTTTTGGCCCCATTTCCTCTACCAATTTTCTCTACGCGCCGATTTTTATCGATATTTTTTTACGCTTTTGGAAAAAAAAAATCCCGACACCGCTGGACGCGCTGGATAAAACCGATTATATTTCTGGGTATTAACGGTACTTTTAGCCACAATGTAAGCCGCGTTTTGTTAAAATCGGTTCAGTCATTTGGTAGTTACGATTTTTTAAATTTCGTTAAAAAATGTCCAAAATTGTACCCCGATTTTCAAACAACACAATATGAGATACAAACAAAATTTTCGAAAAAGTGGGTATGTAAGTCTGTTTCCTCATTACGAAAATGTCATTCGCAATTTTTTCCTTTCGGCTACAGTCAAAAGCTAAGCAATATTAGCTTTTTGTTTTTTTTCGCAAAAAACGCGAAATTTTGACGTTTTCAAAGAAAAATTAGCCCTCGCCACAGGATTAACCTAGGAGGTTCGGAAATTTTGTAAATGGTAAATGAGGATGTGGGAAAAAAGGGAGCCCGATTTGGTCGTTTGGCTTCCGAACCCAGCGGAGCTACGATTTTTCAAAATCGGCGCGGAGGACGCTCGAAAAAAACAGCGAAAAAATTGACTTTTTCGGGAGCGCTTTTGAAAGCTTTCCCGTCTCTTAAAAAAATCCATTCTGATAGGATTATAAAACAAACATTCCCCTTTAATTCGAGATCGGGTTTTTGAAATTTGGTTAAAAAATGTACCAGTTATCGTGAATAATAGAGAAGATTATGAATCTGACGAATAATGTGCATATTATGAAGATTGCAACTTTTATAATCGTTATATCTCAGAAACGATGGCTCTAAGGAAAAAAAGTACGAAGACATTTTTTATAGATAATTATATGATCTACAATTTTGGTCTGAACTAATTTTATGATAAAACTTACCGTTTTGCTTAATAACGCGAAAAAACCATTTCTCAGACCTTTGATTTTGAATAAAATTTTTTCCAGGTTCAGGATCGATGGGGCCTTTTTAGCATTCATTTATAATGGTGTTCTGAAGATTCATACCAATTTTTAGCTTTACGCTAATTTGTGCTCCCTTGCATGTCTAAATTGACCGGACAACCACTATGATTGGTTAAAATTGCATGGCGCTTAATTTTTATGAATAATTGAAATTAGCTTGATGAACGATCGCCCTTACAGCGCCCTCTCTGTATCCGCCACTGCAGCTTACTTGCCATTTTTTGGACACTCTGTATATTTGTGAATATTAGAAAATCTTGGAAATTACAATTAATTAAATTCCCACGAATTTAATAGAAAATGTTTAAATATTAATGGATCAAATTAGTTTGAAATTAAGTTTAATTTAAATAAATATAATCTTATGAAACCAATAAAAGTAATTTTAGATCAACAGTTACATAGGCTTTGGGAAACGCCACGACTTGTAAATCGTAAATTATCACTTAATTAATTATCATTAAAAGTCTATACGTGTAACAAATCCTGCATGAGCTAATTAAACATTCCTTTCAAAGCCATACATGCGTGAAAACTTTTTTTAACATTTGTAAGAAACACCGACAACCGACAAAGTTGGTGTGGATTTAATAAATTTAATAAGCAAATTACAGAATCGCTATCCATTGGCTTAGTAGTGATATCCAGCACGTAATCATTAACTCATTAATTTTAATAATACGGAATTAATTTTAAAGAAAGCTGTGTTATTTTAATTACCATGGCCCGACCGACCGGCACGAATCCGACCACTTTTTGCACTTTCAATTAAAATTAATTCATCAATAAACTTAAAAAATATGAATGAACTAATAGCTTACCTTCTTAAAAAATCTACGAGATATCTTCAGTTGCATGCAACTGCATCATACGACATTCATGCAACTTGGTGCGCGTTCCACTAATGAACACTAAAGCCCACGATCACGACCGCAAAATTTTCCCATTCCACTAGCTCAAAACGTCACCATTCAACAAACGACCACAGAAACCCACGAATAACTACGGTCGTTGTGCGCTTCTTGCGTTCGCCATCGATTGCGTTTTTATGCACGAAAGAAACAACCGCTGTCGTATGTGGAACGACTTTGCGGTCGTCGTGGGCATTGCGAGTCTTTAGTGGAACGCGTCCTTGATCGACTATATTTCATGCGATACTATTTTACTAATTTAGTAAATAATAGTATATCGCGGATAAAGTTCTTTTAGTCTGAATAATATATGCTATTTTTTCTTCAAACGTCGAAATTTTTAAAATAGTAATATAATAAATAATTTAAAAATTTGACATTTAATTTACATACAACACACAACACAATGTTAGTGTATATTGGGTTGCCTAAAATTAATTTCTACTCCGCCCTTTTATTCCTTGCCAGTGCAAAGTAGTAATTTCTACTCCTAGGCAGTACAAAGTGACCATTGAATCAACGAACATAAAAACTGACATTTTAAAGCCTGTCAAACATCACAGAAGACTGTACTTTAATGACGTTTGAAGAAGTTGAAAATAAAACCTGAAAGTACCCAAATTTGTGATAAAACTTTATCATAAATAAAAAGCTAAAGCGTATAAAATTATCGTTAATCATTTTATGTAAATAAAAATTATATCATGCAAGTCCTAGTTAATTTGCAGGTGACATTGTTATTTCAACCGGGTAAAAAAACTAGTTCTGAGTATTAATTTCCTTCGCAAATCATGAAAACAAATTGCTGCCATGAAACTAATGAAAGTTTACGTAAACGCACATCCTTTGTAACCTTTGTTTATTTTTCCTTACTCATTTCATTCTCAATTCTCACCTGAGCATGTGAAAAGCATAACGGTAATTTAGTCGTTCATTTCCGCACGAATAACGTAGAATTAGTAGAAGGTAGTCTTTTTTTTTGGTTCAATTTTTCGGCTGCTTGACCATTTCAGAGGACCAATTTTGCATGATTTAATTGTGTTACGGTTAATAATAATTACGTTTTTAATTGTATAAGACTTTTGTACATAAGCTTTTATTATGACTAATTATAATCCAAAAATTATACATCGACCTCCTTTATTTTAAAGTAAGCACCACGAAAAACATTAACACTTTTATTTAAAAATTGGAGCATAAAAATTGGAAACGGAGTAGAGTAAGCATTTTTTTCTTGTACTGATTTTATTGTAGGCCAACATAACATGACTTTTGGGTTGCATAATACAATAAAGCCGAAAAGTTTAAAATATTTGAAAAGAGTGATTTCCTAAAAGGCAAAAGTACATTTAAAAATTTCTTTTTAAAGAATCCATTTTCTGTTCTTTCATTTTCGATATCGGAAATTGGGAAAAGAAATTTTAAGATATTTTTCATTGGAATCGGTTTTTATTATTTTTCTCGAAAACTATAAAAGTTAGCGATTTCAAATTTTTATCAAAGGTACACACCCTGGATAGGCACATTTTAAAAAATATTTGGTTAAAATCGGTTAAATAGTTTTTTTGTAAAAATATCGCAAAGTTTTGGCAATATTTTGATACAAATATGGGCCTGGACTCCGGAATTTTTAACTCAAAATTATAATTTTCACGGATTTTGCTGTGAAAGATGATGATGCAAATTTTAAGCTATTTAACTTCCCAGGGTTTCGTTAATTATTTTGTAAAAAGTGAAAAATTTCAAACAAAAATTATTATAGCTACATTTTCGGTGATAACTCGAAAACGAAAAAAGATAGCGAAGTGATTCTTTTTTTGACGTAAAGTGGACCTAAAGAGCTTTTAGGGTAGGTACAATTAGTGGGGGTTAAATGGAATTTGTGGGGTTAATTAAACCGAAGCGCGTCAAAAACTGCGACTTTTTTAAATGCGATCTTAAAAAAAATAATTTTGATTGTTTTTTTCAAAATTCAAAAAAAAACCTATGGGTGGACGATTTTGGATCTAAGAGTAGATTCAGCAAAATTTAAGAAAAAATCCGTTAAAAATGGCCGGACGGGAGCCGCCAACCCCAAAAGTCTGCTTTATTTTCCCAACCCCCTCGGGTATAAAAACAAAAAATAGCCTATACACTGTAGAAATTACTTCTGTTAAGGGATATGAAGCGAAATGTAAAAAAATGTAAAAATTGTGATCTCCACTGGAGTTTAAGTCTGACCGCGTTTGTGCGATTTTTTGAACATTTTACGTTAGATTTTTTTCTGAAGCAAACGGCGAAAATTTAGAGGTGCCGATTTTTTTGCTCATAAATATTAACGTAATAAGCAAAATAAAAAATATAGCAACGTAATAGCCAACCCCTATCAAAAGTTACGAATTTTCAAAGTCCGCGTCGAAAAAGCACGAAAAACGAAATGCAAATTTAAAGGCCCCAAATTAATATAAAAAATCAAGATATCAAAAAAGGGCATAATAACGGGTATCTACTTTGTAAATCAAAAAACTACGATTTTTTGCATCGGTGGATCTTGAGATCAAAGCGGTTAACCAATTTGGTACTTTTACCATCCGAAAAGACACTAATTTTGCACACTTTAAGTCTCGACGCCGTGACGCCACACCGTTGCTCCTGGAGACTTAAAAATTGTACTAAATAATTTTTAGAATGTGAGAATAAAAGGGGCTAAATTTCAGCACATGCCTTTAAAATCGAATGTGGATACGATTTTTAAAGTTGACGCCGACGAAAACCTGAAAAAGCAAGAATCGACCGACTTTGGAATTATTTTTCAGAGTGTTTGGGTGCTTGGAAAAATTTAAAATTCGAACCTCGCTTAGAATCGACATCCCTCTTCACGATGCAAGCAGAATTTTTAAAATCCAACGAAAAAAACTACCCTTTTCGTGAATCCGAGCAAAAAATGTCAGATTTCGGGGTAAAATACATAAAGGGTTCTATCTCAGCCCTCTTAACAGATAAGTTGGGTCGGGACAAGATTTTTATTTTCAAAAATTTGTCCCCTATAACATACTAAAATTTGATGCGATTCGGGGATGAACTCGATTTTTTGTTCGGGGTGGAATAACTTTTTTCGGGGCGATCCTATCGAAAAGTAGCTTTTACACTTTCTTAAAATTTTCTCGTACGTACACCTGCAAAATTTGAACCGTTTCCGAAAAAATATCTTTCTCTTTCCTTACGGTCTTAGTATTATTGATGGTTATATTTGGAAAAATCACCGTTCTAGGTTTGATTTTTTAAATTTCAAAATACAGGTAAAAACGTCGTTTTGCACCGGTTCGATTTACGCCGGTAAACGAATATTCAATTTGTAGTTTCATTATGGGCGACAATAGTGATTCAGAACCCAAACATTGTGCGAAAAAAGCACGAAAAATGTGTGTTCATTTTACGCCGGTGTCTCGACGACGTTTACCTGTATAAGAGATTTGTGTAGCAAAAAAATAAATATTATATGAAGATGAAAAACGTGACATTACAAAATTTTCCAAATTTTAGGAACTGTTTGATTTCCTTTTTTCCAATTTTTTAAACATGAAAATTTCAATTTTTTATATTTCAAAAATCAAGATATTTAATTGGAAAGATTTTCAATTTGCTATACCATGTCTTTAAGGTGAATAAAATGATTTAAAAAGTAGGGATGTAAAAAGGTAGATAAATTGGATGATAAAAAGTTGGCAAGGTAGTTCATTTATTTATTGTCTTGCCCGCGGGCTTGGATAAATGGATACATCAGTCAAAGTGAACGTGTCAGACGGACATAAAAGTGGACGCTTTTCTAGACACTTTCCATGATATGCAGTTGTCATACGGCCTTGCAACCCGACGCCTGGCGACTTGAACCCAAAAAAGTTGAGAACAGAATTTGAGAATTTTCCAGAGAGATAAAAGCGCCACCCAACCGTTGGGCTGCATTACATGCTCGACACTCATGTGAAAAATAAAATTTATTTACAAATAACATTAGGAATTCATTTCTTATGTTAAATTTTCATATAAGATTATTTAATGGTTCTCATATTGAAGCAAAGAAGCATTTTTACTAGTTTCATATTTCCAATTTATTAACTACTGTATTTCCCCCAATAATTTTTATAATAATATTTCGGTAAAAAATCTGTAGCTAATTTTATATAAAATAAGCACAATAATATTTAGGGTGATGAAAATTAATATTATGATATCCTGCTTAAAATTTGGAATACACTAAATCTACTCGTATAACAAGAAATATTAGAAAAATCTAATTATAGTAAAAATAATTTAATTAAATAAATTCACCCCAAATATTTATGTTTACAAGACATAACTAATTTATCTAAAGTATTTACAAAAATTAGTAAAAAAATGATTTATTCTCTTTATAAATATTTAACAATATGATGGAGGTTTTTATTAAAAAGCTCTACTTTTTAAAAAATAGGGAGCAAGCGCCATCTATTTTACACTCACTCACACACTTCCAAAAGCGTGCTCCTTAAATGAAATCATGGAAGCTTCAATCTTAAAAAAATGCTAAAAATAACTACAAATCGATGTTTTTTTTTATTATAATTTAATCACTGCAAAATATTGTTCAGGGATGTTTAATGTTTAACATCAATCAACACTTGTAATAAAATAATCAAAACACTCTTCAACCCATATTTTTGTATTTTTCAACCCTCGTATGTTAGCAAAAAATAAAATTCGTTATTCAAAAGCGAGAAACAGCAAACATAAAGTTTCACTTTGTTATATCACATGCAAGTTAACAATCAAGTTTTTTGTTATATATAATTTTTAAATAATATTTTTTACAATGAACGTTCATATACTTATCTATAATATAATATATTTTTTACATACTTATTTTTTTTAATAACTCGTCTAGTCTTTGTTAATTTTAAATGTTTTCTCAAGTAAAAAAGCAGTTTCAATTCCAATAAAGCATTTTTATATAAAGAGCTGAAACAAACATATAATGTTTAATTTAATTTTTTTTAAACAATTTTTAAGTAAGATTTAAATAATTTGAGTAATAATTTAAGTAAGCGATTGATATATTTGTTTCAGCACTAATTTCTTATAATATAATAAATTTGTTAGATATGATGATGTATTTTTTTCATTTCTATGTTAATAACATAATGTGTGCGTTGATATCTACATGTTTCGTTTTTCCACTATGTGTTGTAATCTTCTAAGTTTTTATTTTTGTTGTTTTGTTTTATTTTTTAATACTTTCCTACAATGTTCTTCTAACTAACTTATTATTTTACCTAAAATTTATGCACCATATGGTATATTTATATAATGTAGTCAATACTATGATATATTTATTTCGGCTTCGAGAAAATCCATTCGCCGTTCTTGATGCGAGCATCGCTATAGAAGTGAGAGATTTTTCATTTTCCGTTCAAAAAAGCAATAATATAGTCCTAAGTATATTTTCAAATTATATTACAAGCGATGCAAATGCACTGAAGTTTTATTTATTAATTATATATAATTATTCGTATTTTAATTTTTTCTCAATATTTTCGTAAATGTCTATTATTTTACAATTACATTTCATGTAAACACTTTTTTAATAAATGTTCATGTTTTCCATTGTGGATTTGATTGGCTTCGACACCCACATTCACTGAAATCAAATCATTATCAATTTTCACACAATAAAACCACTTTCTAAACAAACAATTTAAGTGCATAAATACTTATCTATAAGTGCAATTCTAGAAATTATAATTAATAATAAAAATAGGGTCTTTTAACAAAAATGTGTTTTTCTTAGTGATTTTGTATTTACAAGATTTATCGTTATAATTTTTTTTTATTAATACATGGATTTCAACAAGCTTATTTACAAAATATTTCAATTAATAAAGATTTTTTTCATGCCAAAATTTTTTCTTATATAAAATTTAAAATTCCCATACCTAGATTCACTATAAGCTTCAATTATATTTTTGCAGAAGTGTAAATAAATTAAGTTTATATCGTAGGAGTTCGTAACAATTGTTTTGTGTAAAATCCTAATTTATTTTTAATAAAGATCATGCAAAGTGTCAAAATTGATTATATTATAGTCTCAACCTTATCTCAAAATCCAATGACTTAATTATTAAATCAATACGATTAAAAATTTTAAAACAATTTTATAAAACTAAAAAGAAAATCTGAAAATTTTGAGATAAGGTATACAGAGGGGTGCACAAAAACGGCCAACGATGTAGCTTCGTTATTTCTTATCTGATTTTAATAAGTGATACGTCAAATAAAATGGTTTGAAGACTACTACTATCAGATAATAAAAGAATAATTTTATTTTTGAAAACATCAGAGGAGGGGGAGGCAACTTTTCTTTTTCAAATGGCAACATATTTTTTTCGATTCAAAAAAATCATTAACAAAAATAATCTAAACCAATTATACCAATATTTTTTTTAAATTATTTTTTTTAAATTTCTTTTTTTAAGTTATTTTTTTAGTATTTTATTATTATTAATTTTTTTAAATTTAATTCAATTGTTTTTTTTTTGTTTTTGAGTTTTATATTTATTTTTTTGTTTTGTTTTTTAATTTATTATTAATTAATTAAAAATTATTAATAATAAAATTTTTAAACAAAACTAAAAAAAATAAAAAACTCAAAACCAAAAAAAAATAAAAAAAATATGTATTGGTATAATTGGTTTACATTATTTTTGTTAATGATTCAAAAATCGAAAAAAATATGTTGCCATTTGAAAAAGAAAAGTTACCTCCTTCTCCTTTGATGTTTTCAAAAATAAAATTAATTTTTTATTATCTGATAGTATTATTCTTCAAACCATTTAATTTGACATATCACTTATTAAAATCGGATAAGAAATAACGAAGCTACATCGTTGGCCGTTTTTTGTGCACTCCTCTGTATATAGACCAGTCAAATTATGCTCAAAAGGACCCTTAGCGGGAAAGTTTTGATTTCTTCCATTCTGAATGATTTTTGGGATGTTGAACTCAAATCTTAGGTTTTCCAGTGGAGTATCTAAAGTTTACAAAAAAAAATAAGAACTTTAGTTCTTATTTTTTTTGATAAAATCATTGTAGCACTTTGAACGCCTAAAAATGATATTTCCATTGAAGTTAGACTTAAAAAATTAGTTCCATTATAAAATGTACACAATTTCCTATGAAATAGACTCATTTAAGTGATATTTTTCTCATAGGAACTTTTTTGAAAATTGATTATAAAAAATACTAATTTTTGGTGTATAAAAAAATTCTAAAAACTTTATGAAAAACTGCTAGTTTCGATATAATTATAACAAAATTTTTGAGTTTAAATTAAAGATTGGGGTATAATTTATAATACGAAAGTCTAAAATCAATCATGTGCCAAGAAATAAATTTAATATAACCAATTGAAGTTAAAGTTAATTTTTGGGGAAATTTTTAATAGTACTTTAATGACCTAAAAAGGGTATTTATAGTAAAGATATGATTATAAAATAAATTTTATTATAAAATTTGGTTAATTTTTTATAAAATGGATCATTTAAAAAATAAAATTCGCGATGGGACCTTTTTTGAAATCCCATTTAAAATTTATATAACGCTTTTATTTAAAAGGATGTTTTTGATAAAAACTTTGTATGCACTTTGAACGCCAAAAAATGACATTTCCACTAAAACTAGACTTAAAAAAATAGTTTCATTATAAAATTTAGACAATTTCCTATGAAATAGACTCATTGAAGTGATATTTTTCTCATAGGATTTTTTTTGAAAATTGATTATGAAAAATACTCATGTTTAAAAAAATTCTAAAAACTTGATTAAAACCTTAAAAACTGCTAGTTTCTATAAAATTATAACAACATTTTTGAGTTTAAATTAAAGATTAGGGTATAATCTATAATACGAAAGTCTAAAATTAATCATGGGCCAAAAAATAAATTTAAAATAACCAACTGAAGTTAATGTTGCTATTCAGCATCCCAAAAAATGTATAAAACTATTTGAAAACTTTCATGTTAAAAATACATTTTGACTGGACTAATATTATGATAGTAATTTTGTACATTGATGACAAAAGCCATTCAATATCAATCTAAAGCATGACTAATAAAAATGAACTATGAAAAGACACATAAATAAATAGAAAAGGAACATGAAATGACGTCGTACCTATAACAAGGTGACCTGAAGAGCAATTGATGTATTTGGCTAGAGAAACGAATGAAACTGATGATAATGAAAATAAACATTCGAAAAACACATTTCCGAATGAATGAAACAGTGAACAAAAAGGGGGGAAATCGGGAAGCCTTAGAGTTTAAGGGAGTCAAGGCTTGCCATGGAGCCTCTACGAGAAAGGCCTAGTGAAGGGGGGCCACTAACCAGTGATGTGGTGCCGAACAGTTTGTACCATCCTATGACGATGTTGCTTAAATTTAAATCATCTAACATTATTTGGGCCACACCCATGAACACTTTTTTGCCTTCTATTCGACCGTAATCACCCCAAACGGTCACCTACAAAAAACCAAATAATTTTTTCCAAAATATTTTTGGTAATTTATTACCTGAAGAACACAGCCTTGGAATTGTTCTCTAAAAGCTAACTGTTGTTGATAGAGAGGATCGAGGGTACGCCTTGCTGTTGAAGTTTTTGCTTTTGCAATGCATTTCTTCCCATTCACCAAATAAACTTTCACATAAGGTGCTGGAAAATATGGTTTATTAAAAAAATAGTACCTGGTGTGGTTTTCGAACGTACCTGGTACAATTTTTGAGCCAGGTCTTGCTTGCAAACCTCTCGCCCGAATTACTTCGACCTCAAGGAAGCCTTTTTGATAACACAAGGAGAGTTGGATATCCCCTAAAGCTGGGGCGCCCAAAACCTGCCGCCCCACAAGTTGCCCTGGCCCTAGCCCATCAATAAACTCCGCCAGCTGCCCACCTTCGCCTGCCAATCGTAGCGAGGGCGACCATCTAAATTTTAAAACAACATTACATAATCAAAGAAGAGCTCAAGAAAATAACTTGTACTTTCCTGTGGTCTTTAATCATTGAAAGGATTCTTATTTAAAATAGGTCGAGAATACAGACACAGAAACGTACATAAAAGAGAAACGGAAGATCTTTGGGCCAATAGCTACTAGTACTAAAGACGTGATTTGGCTGTTTTGGGTTGTCAGACGGTAGGGGCCTCCATCCGACGGTGCTTTTCAAAACATGCCAGAAAAACATGCGCCGGTTTTACGAAAACATGCAGTTATTAGTTATCAGTTTATCAACTTTTATTTATAGTAGTGTTTTAGGCCGGTTTTAGGTTTTTAGTTTAGTTTTTTATTAAGATTAGACAAGCTTTAATATAAAAATACTACATACATACCGGTACAAGATGACCATATAAGGTGAGGTTTGCAAAGCTGGAAAGAGATTTTTACTTTTGTAAGGATGGATTTGGATAGAAGGATCTTTTTAGGTTCATATGTACACAAGATGATTATATCAAAATTTTTGATCCTCATCAAAATACCTAATTATTAGATCTTGGATCTGCTAAATAAATATATTTTAAATTATTAAAAACGTTTATTTTTCTCCCGAATTATTTATTATTATAAATATTACCACAATATTGTATCATAACGTTATCACAATTTACGCACGATTTTGTCACAACGTTTCCACAATATTGTCACTATATTTAAAAGATATATTGTGACACAATATTTACACAATATTATGATATTGTGTACGATATTGTACGAGTCTGTACCACCGAAATTCCGGGCTACGCCACTGGTTAATCAATAAAAAAATTGCAAATCCAATTTGTAATCAAAATCATATTTTGGAATTATTAAAGACAAATTGGTGTTTGTATCATCTTGTGTACAGAAAATTTAGAG
Source organism: Stenus bimaculatus (assembly GCA_963971135.1). Taxonomy (NCBI): domain Eukaryota; kingdom Metazoa; phylum Arthropoda; class Insecta; order Coleoptera; family Staphylinidae; genus Stenus; species Stenus bimaculatus. The sequence continues at coordinate 51,088,245 of OZ020183.1, read as the reverse complement.
CATGCAATTCATACTCACAAAAAGTTGTCTTTCTAAAAGTCTGAGTAAATAACTCTTAAAGATTTTTAGAGAGACTTGAGCATAAAAATTGAAAAAATAGACAGTTATAAATAAAAAATAAAAGTAGTTCACACCAATCAGCATCCCCATTCCATTGATTAGCTCGGGTGAAGTTTCAAAAACAAATGCATGACATTGAGTTTCAGCCAAGAGAGCCAGAGTTTTTAATTTTTGTACAAAATATACAGACTTGTGTTTGGAAAGGAAAAGAGGTGAGGATTACTTACGAAGATCCTTCTGAGCTGGATATAGAATTGAGACTTGCTGTTCTTTGGCTGTTGTCTGATGAGCGGTTGGGGAAACTAGGAACGACCTCCTGAGAACGTTGGATACTTGGAGCAACGCGTTTTCTATTGTATCCACCCTCTGAAGCCACATAAAACGTTCAAAACTGTGATTAAATATCTATTTTCCTTATTAGAACAAATGTATAAATCATGTTTTATTAAAGAAGTTCCATTGGTGAAGTTCTGAAGTACTGAAATGAACATTTGCACGAATAACGTAACCAGCACAATGGAGCAAGCATAGCTGGACCAAACAATTAGAACTACTAATGCTAAAATATCGTACAAGCAGTTAACAATTTTTTGAAAGACTAAGAAGTTATGCCATAACACAGATTTAGTCTAAAAATGTTGATTATGTACAAAAACTTTTTACTTTTATAATCCACGTACTGTGATTACTGTGAAGCAACTATAACTATAGGCTCTAATCTGAATTATGGGTTTTACGAAACTTAATACTATTCACTACTTTATGCAAATGTGTCTACTTTGATATACGTTACAACACTTTATTTTAAACCGAAATTTAACCATACGGTTTTTATTTATGTACGTATCTGTGCCTTCATTTTTTTCTCCTACTTCCACCTAAAAACCATTGGAAAGTAGAACCACTCTTATTAATTAAGGAACACTTTAATTCAAAGTTCAGGAATCTTGAATGAAAATTGTAAAAATCTAAATTCAATAGTCCGGTCAATTTAGCCCTACAAATTGGTACGAATGTTCGGAACACCATTATAAATGAATGCTAAAAAGTCCCCATCGATCCCGTACATGGAAAATTTTTTATTCAAGGTATGGTCCTAAAAATGGGCTTTTTATCATAAAATTAGGTCAGACAAAAATTGTAGATCATATAATTATCTATTAAACAAAAATTTCGAAAAAGTGTTCCGCTATGGGTACGTAAGTCTGTTTCCTCTTTACGAAAATGCCATTCGTGATTTTTTCCCTCCGACTACAGACAAAAGCTAAGCAATATTACCTTTTTGTTTTATTCGCTAAAAAACGCGACATTTTGACGTTTTCAAAGAAAAATTAGCCCTCGCCACAGGATTAACCTAGGAGGTTCGGAAATTTTGGATATAGTAAATGAGGATGTGGAAAAAAAGGGGGCCCGATTTGGTCGTTTGGATTCAGAACCCAACGGAGCTACGATTTTTCAAAGTCGACGCGGAGGACGGTCGAAAAAAATTACTTTTTCGGGAGCGGTTTTGAAAGCTTTCCCGTCGCTTAAAAAAATCCATTACGATAGGATTATAAAACAAACATTCCCCTTTAATTCGAGACCGAGTTTTTGAAATTTGATTAAAAAATGTACCCGGTATCGTGAATATTAGACGATTACGAATCTAACGAATAATGTGCATATTATGAAGATTACAACTTTTATAATAGTTATATCTTAGCTTTTAGGAAAAAAAGTATTAAGACATTTTTTATAGATAATTTTAGGATCTACAATTTTTGTCTGACCTAATTTTATGATAAAACTTACCGTTTTGCTGAAAAACGCGAAAAACCCATTTTAAGACCTTTGACCTTGAATAAAATTTTTTCTAGGTACGGGATCGATGAGGACTATTCAGCATTCATTTATAATGGTGTTCCGAACATTCATACCAATTTTTAGCTCTACGCTAATTTGTGCACCCTTGCATGTCTAAATTTGAACGAACTACAAACACATTTTAAACCTCAAAAAATCAATTGTAATTTTTCTTCTACGAAAAATATTCAGAGATAATTTAAGAATTCTACTTTGTACTGTCATTGGTCAGATCGAAAAATAATGTGGTAACTATCACCAAATTATAGAGAAGAAGCTTTCTCGCAAATTGTATTATTAAATTAAAAAGGACCATATAATTTTATTACGATATATTTTTTTGAATCTCAAGTTATGGAGAATCCCAAAGATTCAGAAGCAAATAATTTCAAAATTTGGTTTTGTAAAATGATGTAGTTATAATGAAAAGTTGTTTGAATGAGCATTCCTTTATTAATTTGGTAGTTAAAATTTGTGGTTTTAAAAAAGTAGTGCGAACCTATCACCATCCGCTGATAGGTCACCTTCACTCGAGGCCGAGGAACCTTGTTTTGAAAGTCTTACATCTCCTGGAAGTACTTCTTCAGATCGGTGAACGGTAAAAGAAGTTTTCCCTCTTCTGCCGAACCCCATCCGTCTTTTACGACCTGCATGTTGACATGGTAAATGAAAAACAAAATCGTTCTACAACTATTCTAAAAAAATTCCCGGGTTTTTAAGACACGTACGTACTTTTCAAAAAATAATAATGTAAATAACAGTTAGCTACGAAATTTCAAATTTTCGCTAAAGTTCTAAGTTTTTATTTATATCCACAACACCCAGAACATTGAGATGTATAAATAAGAGAAGAAAGTGTGGTGCGATTTTGGTAAATGTGGGTATAGAGCCAAGGGATTACCTGTCGCCGATAGTTGACTAGTCGAATTGCTTTTCTTACTAAGGCCTATGAATTGTCCTTGCCGATCGCGTTCTCTATCGCGATGGCTTTCTTTACGCATTGGTTCTTTTTGAGGCACTTCCAATCCATGCATCTGACTAACCGCTGTATCACTCAGACTACCATCTAAAAAATTTCGATCGTCAAAATCATCTGAATTGGAAGATAAAAATTATACTAACCAGTTTTTTCATCTGCTGGTGTTTCATTATTGGAAAGACTTCTAGTAAATTGTCCTCGTTTGACACTACTTTCCCGTTGGTGTCTATGGTGATGGTACCTGTGATCCAAGCCATCATCGATGGGATCCCTAAGTTCTTCCTCGTGTCTCATCCTGCGTCCCGCTGTAGTCCTGTGAGTGGCGTAAGGATACCTGTCGCTTCCTCCAGTTGTATACTCATTACTAGGAATATAAGCTTCATTACAACTAGCACTACTAAATTTAACTTTCTTAAAAGCGCTACCGTGCTCTTCAAAACTCTTATCTAAAGCCTTCTGCAAACACTTCTCGAAACTATCATGAGTGGAACTTGTAGTGAGCAAGTTGCTCCTTACTTCTCCAATTATAGCTTTAAGGAAAGACGGGGACCACAATGAGTTATTGCGCTCTTCTCTAAGTTTATCGATTACTGCCCGTTGTACTCTTGTAAACTTGTTTTTGTTAAAATTGTATTGACGCAAAGGCGTGTAATCGAAAGGGTTTTTAGGCAATGTGTTATAAGCTTTTTTCGAACTCGAACGGTTGAACGTGTTTGTGTTTGACCTAGCAAAGGTTGGACTCGTGCAATTTAGCGGTCGCGAATAGAAGGAGGGCATTTCGGAATTAGGGAAACTTGAACACATCCTGCAAAAATGTTGAACACCAAAACATTATTCCTACACGAAGTTCTTACGAATCACGAAATCCTTGCAAAAAAATATTATTAAATTACCTAACACCTCTTGTTCCTCTTGGTCTTTCAGATTGCGTCGAGAAAGCGCTGCTAGTGACTGAAGCTACTGATTCCATATCACTATCGAAATCAACAAGACCCAAAGGATCTCTTTCGCGATCTGGTGATAGCGATCTTCTCGTTCTATTGTGATTGGTTAAGTCACTATCGCTTAATCCACTGTATCTTCTTTCCCAACCAGAACCTGTACTTCGATACGTGTGCATGTACCTACAAAAATTGAAGGTTTTGATGTACAAATTAAAAATTTTGGAAGGTTCCCATATCTTGATGGTTCTTTTGGAAAGACTTCAGGGATTATTAGGTGTGATCTTACCTTACTCTATTTCTGCTGGATCTTTCTTCAAGATCCTGAGCAACGCGCTCCTGAAGGGCCCGAGCGAGGGCGTGTGGCACTTGGGGAAGTTGACGCTTCTTAGGCGAACCTGTGGGGGTTGCTGTGGCCGATCGAGATTGAAATCTTGAAGCATTGTAGCTGGAGCTTTGGTACTCTATTCGCACGTCAGGCGGCGACAGTGATCGATGATCTGTGGCTGATCGACGAGGGGATTTCGAACGTGATCTTGACACGTGCACGCTAGGTGACTCACAAGGTGCTGCTGAATGTGACCGTTGTCCAGCCATACTATTGGTCTAATTAATTACAAAATGTCAATTTCAAAAATAAATCCACATTCGATTACGATATTGAGCATGCAAGAAAATAATGGGAATTTGATTACAGTGCAACACCAGAAATGGAATTGCAAAGTTCGTACCCAAGAGACATCATTATGAGCAACAGCTATTTTATGGTCAATACTAATTGGTGGGTAATTGGGGGTACATTTTCTATGCCTATATTGTGGAACTTTTATAAATCTTTCCATCAATCTTGTTTAGTTTCAAATTAAAAATTTGAAAGTTAATAATTTATATTTAAAGTATAAAGAAAGTAGAAAAAAATAAAAAAAAATAAAGTCTCATCTTTCATTTGGAGGGTCGATTTTGAAAAAATTCGAAAAATTTTTTTTGATATTTTTAAGGCTACGGGCATGAAATTTTTAATGGAAATTGGTTTTTATTTTTTTTTTCTCGAAAACTATAAAAGTTACCGGTTTCAAATTTTTACCAGAAGTAAATACCGTGGATAGACGCTTTTTAAAAAATATTTGGTAAAAATCGGTTAAATAGTTTTTTGAAAAAAATTCGCAAAGTTTTGGTACAAATACGGTTCTGGACGGCGCAATTTTAAACCAAAAATTAAAACTTTCACGAAATTTGGTGATTGTGCGAATTGTACAGTTTGCGTCTCGAGGCCGTGACGTCACACCTTTGCGCCGGGAGGCTTAAAAATCAGTTATGGTAATCCCCAGGATGTTAGAATAAAAGGGGCCAAATTTCGTCGCTTCCCTTTAGAATTCGACGGAGTTGTGATTTTTCAAAGTTAACACCGCCGAAAACCCGAAAAAAAGCGTTAAAACTCGACCATTTTCGGGAATTTTTTTTTAAGTATAGGGGAGGTCCAATAAATTTAAAATTCGAACCACACTTGAAATCAACATCCCTCTTTACATTGGAATCGGAATTTTTAAAATCGGACGAAAAAAACATCCCTTTCGGCCGCTCGTCGCAAAAAAACGTCCGATTTCGGGGTAAAAACGCAATAACGGTTCCATCTCAGTTCCCTTAACCGATAGATTGGGTCGGGACAAGATTTTTATTTTCAGAATTTTGTCCCCTATAACATACTAAAATTTGGTGCGATTCGAGGTGAATTTCGGACACTTAGGGGATGAAGTCGATTTTTCGATCGGGGTGTTCCGATCGAAAAGGCACATTTAAACTTTTTTTTTAATTTTTTTCTCCTTCCACCTACAAAAAAAAAACGCCTTCCTCATAGATATTGATAACCCCAATAATTCTAGTTTTTTCAAAAATTTATTAAAATTAATTCAGAACTTTAAGTATTAAGGATGCTCCAAGTTTTAGAAAAATTAAATAACAAAGACATAAAATCGTAGCTACAAACTCAATGACCTGGATATGTTTATAGAAACATAAATATGTAAATGCGACCCTTCATCTTTCGTTTTCAATAAAGTTGTCTAAAATCTCGCATCATTAAAAATAATCTTGTGGAGTTTAAAGTGTTTTTTTGGTCAACATGTTATTATTGTTGCGTATAATCTGCAGTGTAAACACGGCATGTTTTTCCCTCGCTTCTTGTCGTACAGTTTAATCCTTAATCAATAAAATTTTGGAACTTATCCAACATTTATATATGTACCCCGCAAACGCAATAATCCAAAAGGAGTTTTTCTTTCGTGGATGCACACTGGCCGCCCATGTCAGCGGGGGGCTAACTTATCAAAACCTCTCCCCTCCCTAATCCCCAACGTCAGATATATTATGCGGTATTTGCTATGCCGAACTTTATACGCATTTACTTACGAAAATATTACACGAATTTCAACTACTTAAAATTCTACACAAATATTAAATTATTTATTAAACGAGCTACTAAAAAATCTGGAGTTAGATTTGGGTTTTTGGAAAAACTTTTGGGAAAGTGTTGCTAGAGCTACTACTACTAGTACTACTACTACTACTACTGGTAACTGATGGTAACAGTGGTTTACCTTTCTATATCCAGTTCCAGAGTAATGGTTATTATAGGCTTGGTGTACTATGTCTTGATCTCTTCTGGACCTCCTTTCGTTGTCTCGAGGCGGACTTGCGGAGCTGCCAACGCTGCTGACGCTGGCTCCGTCGGCCCCACGCCTCCCGCCGTCTATTTCACATTCGGAGGGAGTATCCGAATCTGAAAATCTGGGAACAAAGAACAATCAAACTATTGAAGGCCACAATTGCCGCGTTGTGCGTTGTTTCAGTGCCAAAAATTACCTAGACCCAGTACTGGGTGGTGATAGATGTTCGCTGGGCGTCAGGACGATATCCTCGTGAGGACCTAAGGTCCTCCAGGTGGCCTGTTCTTCTAAAGGCCACAGATCTATTACTGTTTCCCCCAAAAAGTCATTAGCACCATAACGCACGTAATCCCACACTGTTATTTCTAAAGCATGAAGACGTAAGTCTGCCCTACGCAATCCTGAGTACACGAAGGTTTGGTTCCACATAGGTTCAGTTGTACCTACAAATATCACCACATGTTTATAAAAAAAACTAGCTCGTAAATTTTGGAATACCAATCCCAAACTTAGTAGAAGTTCATTAGGACAAATATTTATATATCAGATGTCTTTTATGATCATTCGAGTCATGAAGAGATTTGTGTGATATTATCAAATTACCTGCTAGTGTCCTTGTTCTTCTTTTACTCTTCTCCGATCTGTCTGGTAGGAGAAAAAGTTTGCAGTAGGGGTTTCTGGGTTGATGAGGTGATCTCGGTGTTAGACCCGCGGCGCATACCACGGTCACTAATAATTGGAGCGTCGTTGGTTCGAAACCCAAACGCAATTGTATCCTTCCTCCAACGCTGGAAGCTATCGAAGGAGTCGCGCGGGGACGTTCAGGGCTCCCAGGCGAAGTCACCAGGACATGGGGACGATCGTATACATCAGTTTCATTCCATTGACCACCTTGGCCTTAAATAGAATTTATAGTTATAAGTAATGATTACAGGAATACAATTTTCAGCACGTAAACCTTCGTAGAGATAAAAAGTGGGTTGGACTTTTAACCCAAATAAAACTAAACAAGAGATCCAAAGACAGAAAAGGAATTCGTTTACAGCAAAGAATTTCCTTGATTATCTTGGATTATATTGTAGTTTTTGGACGAAAAATTGTAGATTAACACAAAAAAACATTATAATATAAGACATAGTTAAATTTCATATAAAGCGAGAGTAACTTTAAACCAGGAACACTTTATAACGCGCACATAGTATACACAAATATAAACACAGTTGTTGCTCCCAAAAAATGCGTGAACTATGATTTGATGACAAAAATGTGCAAAAATGCTTTGTGACCAATTAATTAATTAAACTTTGTTCAAGTGTTTATGGTTTAAAGTGTGTTTTGTGTGTTGTGTTTGTGTAATAAAACAAAAATTAAAACAATTATATCAAAGCCTTATTAGTTAAAAGAAAGTAAAAAAAATGTTGTCAAAAATTGACGATTTAAATCGCATCAATAAAGTTGCTTCATTAATCGCATGCGACTGTTGCTTGCAACTGCAAATTTAAATCGCCAAATTTTTATTTTGAGAGTGTTGTGTAAAAATACCTCTATGAGCAACTGATTGTCTCCAAGTCGCCTGGGCTGCCCTTCTGCTCCCCATGCTTCTTGAAACAATCAGTTCAACATTCGCCTCCTGTTTGCTTTCCGCTATAATATCCGCCACTTCCTGATAACTTTTGCCCTGTAATGAACGACCGTTCCATTCGATTACTTCATCACCTGGAACAAAAACACGCAATAACAAAAACTACAAGTTTACAACACTATTTATAATATCTCCAACCAGTCTGACCACAAGTCTATTATCCAATAAAATATATTGACTTTTATATTTTACAGACTAGAATATTAATGTCATGACAATCTACGGATGAAATTTTCATTTCCTACATTTTTTAAAAGAATATGCCATAAAGATGCGATAAACAATATTGTTTTATTTAAAAATAAGACAAGGTTTAATATAAATTCAGCACATTCGCAATTTCTGATGCCAGTTTCAATTTCACTAACTTCAGTCATAATAAACTATATTTTAAAATATCTCTTATTTTCATAAATATGGTGTATACCTGGTTTTAATTGTCCTTCGATGTCGGCGATGCTACCTTTTTTGACTTTCTCGATGATAGCGCCCTTGGTGCCATTTTCGAAAATTTTACCGCCGACAACTTTAAGGCCTAAAATAGAGACATTTGAGCCGTTGGTGTCTCTCGTCCCTCGCCTTAAAATCATGTGGCCAATCATTCTTGTTCCATCCGCCGAAACTTGCCAAGGAACTGGATGCTAAATTCGGAAAAATTACATTTATGTACATCGAGAAAATAGAAAAAAGATGTTCAAAGCAAACAACAAACAGAAGATGAAGTGTTGCAATAAATATTTTAAGGAAAAAAACCGAAAGCTTTTGGATATTTATTGCTGTGGCATTAGTTTTTTAGGCATTATTTTATTGATTTTAATTCAACTGCTTTATTTACTAAATATACTGGATGTCACAGAGTATAGTAAAATTGTAGCTGAAAAGATGTAGAAATTTATTGTAAGAGTCTGATTTTGCCATAAATTATTAAACAAATGAATGAATCTTTTTTTTTAATCATAAGCTTATACAAAATACAGGGTTTTCCATCCATGCTTCACAAAACGTCGGGGCTAGAAACTAGACCAGATTTATTCCAAAAAATACAAAAAAGTGGGGGTCTATCGATTAGACAAGGCTTTCAGCACTTGTTTTAAATAGTAAATGCCATAAAAAAATTCTTATTTTTTTTTTGATAAAAACATTGTAGCACTTTGAACGCCCAAAAATGACATTTCCACTGAAGTTACACTTACAAAATTAGTTTCATTAAAAAATTTAGACAATTTCCTATAAAATAGACTTATTTAAATATTATTTTTCTCATAGGAAATTTTTTAAAAATTGTTTACAAAAATACTAATTTTTGGTGTATAAAAAAATTCTAAGAACTTCATTAAAAACTGCAACTTTCGATAAAATTATAACAACATTTTTGAGTTTAAATTAAAGATTAGGGTATAATCTATAATACGAAAGTCTAAAATCAATCATGGGCCAAAAAGTAAATTTAATATAACCAATTGAAGTTAAAGTATTTTTTGGGGAAATTCTTAATCGTATTTTAATGACTTAAAAAGAGTATTTACAGTATAGATATGATTATAAAATAAGTATTATTATAAAATTTGGTTAATTTTCTATAAAATGAATCATTTAAAAAATAAAATTCGCAATGGGACCTTTTCTGAAATCCCATTTAAAAATTTTATAACGCTTTTATTTAAAATGATGATTTTGATAAAATCTTTGTGTGCACTTTGAACGCCAAAAAATAACATTTCCACTGAAGCTAGACTTAAAAAATTAGTTCCATTATAAAATTTAGACAATTTCCTATAAAATAGGCTTATTTAAAAATTTTCTTCCTCTTAGGAACTTTTTTTAAAATTGATTTTAAAAAATACTCATTTTTGGTGTGTTACAACTGTTTTAAAAGGTTAACATTTTAGTGACTTTTTGGGATTCCTGAATATTTTTTTAATATCAATATTTTTATTAGAACCAAGTATACTTTGGATTAGAATTGTGATAATTTTCTTTTAATTCTACGTATGTTTGCTAAAAACTAATTGGCGATTTTCTGATTTTTCACAAAAATTGGTGACCTACAATTCAAAATTCTGTAGCTCCATAACTTCATAACTAAAAAAGATAGACCCCTACTTTTTCGATTTTTTAGCGATTAAATTTGCTCTAATTTCTAACACTGATTTTTGTGAACCAGGAATGGAACACCTTGTATAATACAGATTATTTTTATGTATGGAAACAAAGCGATCACGCCCAAATGCATAAAAAATATTTAAATTTAGTGCGATATAATAGGGCCTTGGTACAAATACTTTAAGATGAAAAAAAAATTTCAATCGCCCGGATTTTTCACTCGGCAGCCATCTTGAATTTTTTTAAATGGCAACATATGTCATGCAGTACATCATTGGAAAGCTAATTTTTACTACTTTACGACAGTCTATAAAATTATTATTTAAATCATAAAAAATAAACATTGATATAATTTTGTTATCCAACTTTAACTTTTTTTGACTGTCGCAAAATACAAAAAATAGCCTTTTTATTAATTTCCTTTCAAATAAAAATATTTTTCCTAGGGACAAAACTTATTTTTTATAAAATAATATTTTATTTAAATAAAACAATAAAATGTTTTATCAGTTAAAAAATGTTTTGGTCCTTTTTTGAAGGCTAAAATATTTTTTTTTTCAAACGTCAATAAAGTGACGTTTGATAGGCTTTAAAATGTAACTTTTTATGTTCGTTGATTCTATAATCACTTTGTACTGCCTAGGAGTAGAAATTACTACTTTGCACTGACAAGGAATAAAAGGGCGGACTAGAAATGAATTTTAGGCAACCCAATATACACTAACATTGTATTGTGTGTTGTAGGTAAATTAAATGTCTAATTTTAAAATTATTTATTATATTACTATTTTAAAAATTTCGACGTTCGAAGAAAAAATAGCATGTTTTATTCGGAGTAAAAGAACTTTTTGTGGCTCGTCCCGCAAAGTAAAAAAAATATTTTTACATCTTAAAATATTTGTACCAAGGCCCCATTTGATCCCACCAAATTTCAATTTCTTTATACAACCATTTCGGCATGACGGTGGTTCCATATATAAAAATCACCCTGTATAAACTATCATGTAAGAATAAAAGTGTATAAATTTTTCCAGATTTTAAATAAATATGTCTATTTTATCTAAAATATCTTTAATTAAATTAATAAAAGTTTTAATTTTTCCTGGAAATGTCACATTTATTTACTTTTTAAGCAAATGCTGTATATTTTTTTTTATAAAATAACCTAATTAAAGTTCAAAAGTTACTTTATATTTGTACTTAATTGGCTTTAATTATGACCTACTTCAACTTGAAATCTATAAAATATTGTGTGATGTATTTTAAAGCATATTTTATTTTAAATTTACAAATATTTACTTTAAAATAAAATATTCTTCTATTTAAAAAAAAACAAATTTTAGTTTTAGGAATTTGCCACAATTTTTTTAAAATTTATTTGTTATAAAAATATATTCAAATTTAAAAACCATATGTATAAACCAATAAAAATATTGTTTATTTTAATTGTTTAAACTTGTAATTTTATTTATAAATTTCAAATTAAAATTGGAAACCGTTCTTATTACTTGGAAAAACCTGTAATATTAATATAAAATAAAAAATAGTTTTATTGGCTTGAATTTTAAGAAAAAACACATACATAATTAAATACGACTATGGAACAACAATTATTGATGCAATAAGCCATGCTTTGCAAAGACAAAATTTTACAAAAAGCATGCTTGTAATAAGGGTAAACATAATTCGTTTTCACCCAAGTTTATCTTTCTAACTTTATAAATTTCATAAAATTTACATATTTAAACATGTTTTTCGTATAAATTAAGTGACCTATAAGAAGCAGGCCTAAACCTATTTGTGGTATAGGGAAGTAAAAAAATAAAATACAGCTGAATATTTTAGTGAAAAAATTGATAATGTGTTCTTTAAATTTTAACTTGTTTAAAATACAAATAATGCTCAAAAATGTTGTGTTAAAAATGAAGGTTTTTTAACCACGAAGTTTTAATTTTGAGTTTTATAGATTAAAGCTTCTAATTTTCTAGATTCTGCACAAACTATCATTGCAGCTTTCAAAAATCTAAACATTAAAAAAATATGTTACTAGTTTTAATAATAATTAGATATGATTTTTGCTTAAAATAAGGTGAATAACTCTCCATTTTTCTTATCATATCATTTATCATTTTATATTTATCTACAAATATACAACCTATCAGATCATGCAAATATTTGAAGGGATTTAAGTCAATTAATGAGGTTTACAGCTAAAACTGTTTGTTCGTATCAATATTCTTTATTTTAGCATATTGCAATTCAAAAAAGTGTCGAATAAGAAAGCAATAGATTGTTAAAAAATGCAGTTTTTGAGATGAAAGAAATAAAAATACGTGTTCAACTTTTTTCCAGCAAACATTTTTTTTAGATAGTAAATGTCATTCTTCTGCCAGAAATAAATCCGAGTTTATTGAAAATTCCAAGGAGAACATTAAAAAATTGCACTATTTTACTTCTTGAAGCTGTAAAATGATTTTTAAAAATTTATAAAAAAACTAATAGTCCGGTCAATATAGATGCAAGGGTGCACAAATTAGTGTAGGGCTAAAAATTTGTATGAATGTTTGGAACACTATTATAAATGAATTCTGAAAAGTCCCCATGGATCCCGTACCTGGAAAAATTTTTATTCAAGGTGAAAGGTCTAAAACATGGGTTTTTCGCGTTTTTCATCAAAGCGGAAAGTTTTATGATAAAATTAGGTCAGACAAAAATTGTAGATCATATAATTATCAATAAAAAATGTCTTAATACATTTTTTCCTAAGAGCCACTGTTTCTGAGATATAACGATTATAAAAATTGTAATCTTCATAATATGCACAGTTTTCATCAGATTCATAATCGTCTAATATTCACGATAACGAGTACATTTTTTAACCAAATTTTAAAAACCCGATCTCGAATTAAAGGGGAATGTTTGTTTTATAATCCTATCGTAATGGATTTTTTTAAGAGACGGGAAAGCTTTCAAAAGCGCTCCCGAAAAAGTCGTTTTTTGCGAGCGTCCTCTGAGCCGATTTTGAAAAATCGTAGCTCCGCCGGGCTTGGAATCGAAACGATCAAATCGGGCCCCTTTTTTCCCAAATTCTCATTTAGTATATCCAAAATTTCCGAACTTTCTAGGTTAATCCTGTGGCGAGGGCGAATTTTTTTTTGAAAACGTCAAAATGTCGCGTTTTTTTAGCAAAAAAAAAACAAAAGGTAATATTGCTTAGTTTATGACTGTAGCCGGAGGAAAAAAATCGCGAATGGCATTTTCGTAAAGAGGTAACAGACTTATGTACCCATAGCTGAGCACTTTTACAAAATTTTTGTTGTACCTCATATTCTGACGTTTGAAAATTGGGGTATAATTTTGGACATTTTTTAACGAAATTTAAAAAATCGTACCTACCAAATGACTGGACCGATTTTAACGAAAGGCGGCTTATATTGTGGCTAAAAGCACCGTTAATACCCAGAAAAATAATCGGTTTTATCCGGCGCGTCCAGCGGCGTCGGGATTTTTTTTTTCCAAAAGCGTGGAAAAATATCGATAAAAAACAGCGCGTAGAGAAAATTGGTAAAGGAAATGGGCCCAAAACGGGACAAAAAATGAAAAATCGCTACACGTGACCTGAAAGAGGATTGATCGAACGAGGTTGGTTTGAAGTTTTGAAATCTCTATCTTTTTATTTCACCTCACACCGACCTATTAAAATCAAAATTGTGTTTTTTCAACCCTCAGCGAGCAAAATAATCGCTGTAAGGTAACGACACATCCTATAGTCTAACTAAAATACGCGTTGGAATGAGATTTTCAAGTACTACTATGCGACACATTGACTTTTTTAAATTTCCTAAAAAACTCAAAATTTTAATCGCGCAAAAAACTTTGTAAAAAAATGCTATTTCGACATTTTTTTTACCCCCCTACCCCTTAATCGATTTTAACGAATGATGGGTTATCTTAAAGGTTTTTGCGTAGGCTTTTATACAAAAAAAGATTCGTTTTGATATTTTTATTCGTTTAGATGTTATGACCGAATAAGCGTTGAAAATTTGAACATTTCACTTTTGGACGAAGAAATTGCTATGAAATTTTTGATTAATCGGAAAATAATTAATTTTGACCGAACTAATTGGCTGATTAGAACGATGTATGGCTTACATTAACCAGTAGAAAAATATTTTTAATTGTATTACAGTTTCAGTGATGTGTATACGTGGCGTACTTATGCATATGAAGATTACAACTTTTTCAACTTTTATAATCGTTATATCTCAGAGACGGTGGCTTTTAGGAGAAAAAGTATTAAGTCATTTTTTATAGATAATTATATGATCTACAATTTTTTTTTGATCTAATTTTATGATGTAACTTACCGTTTTGCTGAAAAACGCGAAAAACATGTTCCGAACATTCAAATCAATTTTTAGCTCTACGCTAATTTTTGCACCTTTAGAACTATTTTTAGGGTTAAATTGACCGGACTATTTAAGATATTTCGCATGAAAGGAAATCTAAAATTGAAGTGTATAAAAGCAATGTTGAAAATGAAAAAGCTGTCGGTTGAAATTTGAAAGCTGTAATGATAATTGAAGGTGTCTACAAAAATTTGTGAAATAACTTTATAAATCGCTAGAAGGTATAGGCACCTTAGGGAGGTCTCCGCGGGTAGAATCTTCACTGGAGGTGAAGGTGGAGGAGGTATCAATGCCTGAATCCCTGTGAGAATCCTGGGAGCCTTGCCTTTCCCAAGCTTGGTGATCAAATCTAACAGTCTTCTTTCTTCTCTCAGTAAAGCAACGATTGTCGGCTGTAACGTCTTGAAGAGGCCTGGGAGCCACAATGTACATCCATTCACCTCCTAATAAAGACGCATACCTCCTCAATTTCAATACTTACCCCAGAAAATTAGTATCGATAATCGCGGTCTTTACCCCGGGAAATTCGAACGTAAACGTTTAACAAGAAAGAAAACATGTGCGTAAGCTGCGTGACAAAATTTCATTTATCAATCGCCATGTAAATGAAATCGGCATGCATCAGAAACAACCACAAAGAGGGTAGATTTAAATAGTATTAAAAATAAAACGGACACCAACGTATGTTTCTTTCTGAAAAACAAGATCCATAAAATTCTCACCGCTAAAAACTTTTTGATTTTCTCGTCGAGTATCGCCTGCCGACTCAATCTATCCGATATTTTATCTCGCTCGCGACACCCTGGAATTTCAATACATTAAAACTGGTTAAAAATAAAACGCTTTAACCAGCTTCCTTTTCATCCTTTATTTTATCCTCCATGATCGGCACGAACTTTGCATCCCCGAAATGTAATGTAGTAATCTTTCATCATCACACATTTCAGGACTGCAAGTTGCGGATATGAATCGAAAATAATAAAAAATAATAAGTGAGATGGGAGCAACAACTTTGTACGCGCGCACGTTTTTTCCCTTTTCCAACATGGTCATCACCCTAATTAACCACACTTACCTTTCTCGCTGTCCCTCTCGTCGCTACCATACTCTGGAGTCGACTTCAGGTCTTCCTCTGATGACGAAAATGATCGCTGCAGTTGAGGCTGTTGGTGCTGGTGCTTCTTCATCGATCCGCTCCTTTTATGTTTCTTATTGGCACTTGAAGTACTCGACGTCCTTTGTTGCTGGATATCCATGGGCAATGGTTCGGGATCTTGGTCAGGATATCTAAAAAAAAAACAACAACTAGTAAAACCTATTCACAATAATCATCTCCCATTTTTTACAAGAAAACTGAAGCTAATTTTATATAAACTGTAAGGATGTATACCTTCTTGGTACAAGATGTGGATGCGTCCTCATGAGACCTTCGAGTTCGCCTTGGTAATATCTGGGATCATCCTCATTGTACTGTTGGTATCTTTCGGAAGAAGGCATTCGCGGTTCTTGTTCTGAGTACTGTCTCCGCAGACCACTACCAGAACGTTGCAGTGGTTGGTTCTCCTTTTCAGCGGCGGAATGGGCGCGTTCCAGCTTTGGCCTCTTATCCGAAGGAGCCTGCTGAATTTGCGTAGATATTTCCGTATCTAAACCAGAGTTTGTCACCATCCACTGCCCCGTTTTACTAAGCAATTCTTGTTTTTTACGACATAGTATACAAACCCAAACAACCTGAAACCAAAAATTTCATGTATTTTCTTTGTAAATAAAAAAACCGCGATTTTTTTGCACTGATTGATCTTGAGATCGAAGCGGTACCAATTTGGTACTTTTGTCGCGCGAAAAAACGCTAAATTTGCACACTTTAAATCTCACACCGTTGCGCCTGGAGACTTAAAAATTGTACAGATTAATCCTGAGGATGTGAGAATAAAAGGGGCCAAATTTCATCGCTTCCCTTTAAAACCGGACGGGGGTGCGATTTTTTAAACTTGACGCCGACGAAAACAGGAAAAACGCAAGAAAAATCGACCAACTTTGAAATTTTCTTTTAAAGTCTTAGGGTACTTGGAAAATTTTGAAATTCGAACCACACTTAGAATCGACATTCCTCTTCAAGATGCAATCAGAATTTTTAAAATATGATTTAAAAAACCACCCTTTTCGTGGATCCGCGCAAAAATCGTCCGATTTCGGAGTAAAAACGCAAAAAGGGTTCCATCTCAGTCCCCTTAACCGATAGATTGGGTCGGGACAAGATTTTTATTTTCAGAATTTTGTCCCCTATAACATACTAAAACTTGGTGCGATTCGAGGTGAATTTCGGACACTTAGGGGATGAACTCGATTTTCCGCTCTGGGTGGAATAACTTTTTTCGGCATTGTGTAAACAATATTTTTATAGCTTCTTCGTGGAATCCGTCTTGATTGCATTTAGGATTTAAATGGGAAGTGGAGAGGTATTAATTTGTAGAGCCCAGTTGAGTCCAAGGAGGGCACATTAATGTATGCAATTTTCATTAGCGATTAAAATTGGAACATTTGTTATTCTGGTTTACGAGCATTTAATGACTACTTCATTTTACCTCGGGTGAATATTAAAACTTACCACCTATGCCCACCGGAATAACTTGTGATCGTAAATCAAAGATACATTAAAACCATCCTGTTTTTGAAGTTGGAGTTGGGATTAGCCGGGTGTTATACGGAATTTCGTGAATATTAAAGCGTTATTATTTTACAGAATGAAATAATCCCTAAGGAAGTATTAAAGAATCACGAGTGGAACTAGGTTTAATAAGGAAGACGAGAGTTTGGCAAGATTTTTAATTTTTGGAGTCATCCCCGAAGGTTTTACTAATAGATAATCCGAGGAAATAAAAGTTGTACCTGGGTGTATTTTTAAGTAAAAGCAAGTTTTTCGGTTTAAAAAAGGTTATAAAGAAATAAAATGGCCATAAAACCTTTAAACCTAATTCCCATTCATGGGGTAATTTGAAAAGTTCCATTACTTTTATAAACGAATTTTAAAAGAGTAGGGTTAACCGTGTAACCTCTTGATTTGGCTTTGCTCTTCATTATTCGACACTCGAGTTATTGTTTTAGGGTGATGCCTTTGTAAGCGAATATTAAAAGGGCATGCAATAATAAACATCGTCCCTGATGGTTTACGGGAAGGGTGGATGTATCCTGCCCATTGACGGATAGCGGCCGTATTGTCCCGGGCGCGTGGGTGCTACTCGTGGGGGTTACGACTGACGTCACCGGAAGTGACGCGCCGTATTGATTTCGGCAGCCCTATCCTCTATCTTACGCTTCTACTCTCTCCTTTACCTCCAGAATCTTTAAAAAAATGTCGAGCCCAAAAAAACCATTTCCACCCAAGACCGTTCAACCCTTCCACAATACACAAACAAATACCACAATTTTGGTCTCGAAATTTACAACTACAATTATTGATCTCCTCCAAGTGTTTACGATTTGATAGAAATTATTTTGATTCTTTATTCCACGTATTTTCTATAAACGTACTCAATTTTCTTGAAAGTAAACATTTTTCCAGTTAATATTCCGACGATAATCCCGGCCATATTGCCTCTTCAAAAGGAAGAAATAGTATTTATTTTGACGTACTCTACTATCGTGCCCAACGAAATTAACTTTACTTTGAGGTAAAAACTATCGCTTTATCACAAATATCTCTCCAGATATTGCTGAATTCTCCTGAAAATCGATCAACTCAATTTTCATTTTAATTTAGTCTACTTGGTCACGTTAAGTACATTATTAAAACGAATGTCTATATTTACAAATTTGAAAAAAATCATTATTAATTTTCAATTGGATTTTCTACCCTTTAAAACTTGAAATTATGGATTGGTCATATTTTGGAATTCCTCGTAGGTACTCTTGGAAAATTTGGTTTACCACAAACTTAGGAAAGAGATGATCTGGGCTTACCTTATTTGATCTAAGTGTGACTTTTCCGCCGCATCGGGCACAACACCTTATGGAACAATAGTTACAAAGGTGTCCTACGCCATCGGCAAATTTGGTCTTAAGGCATATGTGACAGGTCGCGTCCAATTCCACGCCCGCTTTTTTGTGCTGCTCATTTCTTGCCCGAATCGTATCTTCTAATATCTGAACCTCATCCGCCTTCCTCCTAAAACAAACAACAAAATGAAATCACCAAAATATAAATTTTATTTAAATTATTCCCACGAATATAGATTTTTAGAATCTTTCATGTTTGAGTGGTTTTCCAGTTGTAGAAAATTCTATACCCTAATTTAACTGGTATCGACTGTGATCTCTGTTGAAGAGACCAGAAATATCATTTTCAAAAAATGAAACTAAGGTCAGATTATTTTTAAAATCTTTTATCTTTGAGTGGTTTTCCAATTCTATACCCAAATTTATCATCAATTGAAAAGGCCAGAAATATCATTTTCAAAAACTCAGATTAGTTTCAGAATCTTTCATCTATGAGTGGTTTCCCAAAATTTTATACCCTAATTTAACAGCTGTGGTCTGTGATCTCGATTGAGGAGACCAGATATATCATTTTCAAAAAATGAATAACTGAGGGTCAGATTATTTTGAGAATCTTACATCTTCGAGTGGTTTTCCAATTCCAAACCATATAATGTAATCGCTATCGTCTGTGATCTTTATTGAAGACACCAGAAAATTAATTTTCAAAAAATAAAACTATTAATTTCGGAAGTTTACTTGTAGCCCAATTTAGATGAAGGAGGTCAACGCCCAAAAATTTTAGTATGGATAATCTCCTTTCTCTATGTAATATTTTGATAAATTTAAAATAAAAAAACCAAAACGATTCTAAAAACTCATCATGATATTAAAAATAATTGGTAATATTTTTAATAAATGTGGAAGTGGGTACGGAATTTTTGTAATAAAAATTTAATTAAACCATCATAGCTCAGGTAGAATAAACAATAAATGTATTTCCAAACAAAATTTAAATCAAACTGGATTGTTCCAGGAACTGAATGTAACCTTTGACTTTTAGCCCAGCATTTTGAAAAGGGGCTGTTGAAAATGATACTATGGAGGGGGCATTTGCGCCACAAACAACTGATGTATGCGGTCTGCCCACGTGGAGGATCAGTGAATAAGACGCGTGGGTGTTCACGTTACGTAAAATAATAAGCTTAATTCGTGTTTGCTTTTGCTGATAAACCTACGCACTTTTCGTTCTGCATTTATGACGTAGACGTTTAGACTTTACAAAAACATCCTTTACGCTACCCACTGCTCAAAATTAATTCATTAATAAATTTTTCCCTCCAATTGCAGACTTTTCAATACTATAAGGACATTCTTTTGAAAATAATAGTTAACATGTCTGCTAAATTTATGGAAACATCAATAAATGGTATTATCGTCTTTTGAGAATTCTCAAAAATTTCTTGAATTTAAAAATTCTGAAAAAAATCTGTAGATATCCTACTATTGTTGAAAATTGTGCATGAGTACAAAGTTGTCGAGGTGCATTCAAAAAACTACTCATTGCACTGCTAGCATCAGTTTTTGAGTATAGTTATGAATTTTGGATAATGTTGATATACCTATGTTGGTATATGTCTAGACAAGCATTTATTGGGCATGTTAGATCGATCTCCTTTTTTCTATTACAAATGGAATTCTCACATTTTGCTTCATAAGCCAGTACCCATATTCTTGAAACGGTCCACACGATGTCGCATACCACATTCATCATTCTAACTTTGTCAGTTTCATGAAAAATAAATCTGTCCTTTTAGTGTGGTATGCGACATCGTGTGGACTGTGTGGGGTGCTTCAAGAATACACCTGCAGAAATGAAGGTGTATAGTAGGACCGACCACTAAACAGGAATTCCAACTGACATTGTATGAAATCAGCGACCCTGAATTTTCCTATCTATCTGGAGGGTTGTATTAGGCCACTACTACAAAGATGTAGCGTTTCAAACCCCTACATTTTATCCATTTTTTTATTATCTTTCATTTGCGGGGTCGATTTTGAAAAAATTCGAAAAAATTTTTTTTAAGGGAAATCGGTTTTTATTTTTTTTTTTTTCGAAAACTATAAAAGTTACCGGTTTCAAATTTTTACCAAAAGTAAACACCGTCATTAGACGCGTTTTAAAAAATATTTGGTTAAAATCGGTTAAATAGTTTTTTTGGAAAAAATTCGCAAAATTTTGGTACAAATACGGTTCTGGACGACGTAATTTTAAACTGAAAATTAAAACTTTCACGGAATTTGGTGAAAGGGGTGACTGTGCGAATTTTAAGCTATTAAACGTCTCGGTGGAACTAATAGTTTCGAAGATATTAAAAATTTTGTGAAAAGTAAAAAATTTCAGACCGAAATTTTGGCTCCAAACGGAGATTTTGCTTATTTTAGCTACATTTTCGGTGATAACTCGAAAACAGAAAGAGAAAGCGAAGTGATTATTTTTTTGACGTAAAGTGGATCTAAAGAGCTTTTAGGGAAGGTGTATAAAGTAGGGTTGAAATGTAATTTGAAGGGTGAATTTCATCCATAAATACGACTTTTAAAAATGCGACATAAAATTTTTTTTTTCATTATTTTTACGAAATTTAAAATACCCTATGGGTGGGAGCTTTCGGTTCAAAGAGTAGATTCTAGAGTTTTTTTAAAATTTAAAATCCGTTAAAAAGTGACCCAGCGGGAACCACTCACCCTTAAAATCAAAATTTCGAGTTTATTTGTACGTAATTTCTCAACCCTACTAAATATAAAAAATCTGAGTAGCCTATACACTGTAAAAAATATTCCTTTTTAAAGAAAATTGCAAAATTTTTTTAAACTGCTGGAGACAGATGGGGCCACGTTGGACCACGTTTTACCCGATTTTTTGAACATTTAACGTTCGATTTTTCCAGGGTAAAAATTTCAAGGTGCCGATTTTGTCTCTTATAAGTAAATACCCAATAAGTAAAATAAAAAATATTCGAGTATTACAGGTTGTTCCGATGAAAAGTTACGAATTTTCAAAGTCCGCGTCAAAATAGTTCAAAAAATAAAGCGTCACTTTGGGGGCACCAAAACGACATAAAGAGTAAACGCATCAAAAAAAGCTCCCGTTTTCAATTAAAACGTGGAATTTAGATGAGGAATAAAGCAACCGCGATTTTTTTTCTCCTACCGAACTTTTAATCAAAGCCAAAAAGTTTTGGTACTTTTGCCGTCCGAAAAAACGGTTGAATTGTATAGTTTGCGTCTCGGAGCTGTGACGTCACACCTTTGCACCGGGGGGGGTTAAAAATCGGTCACTGTAATCCCCAGGATGTTATAATAAAAGGGGCCAAATTTCGTAGCTTCCCTTTAGAATCCGACGGAGTTGCGATTTTTCAAAACTAACGCTGCCGAAAACCCGAAGAAAGCGAGAAAAATCGACCATTTTCGGGAATTTTTTTCAAAGTGTCGGGGAGGTCCAAAAAATTTAAAATTCGAACCACACTTGCAATCGACATCCTTCTTTACATCGGATCCGGAATTCTTAAAATCGGACGAAAAAACCACGCTTTCGGCTGGTCCTCGCAAAAAACGTCCAAATTCGGGTTAAAAATACAAAAGGGGTCATATCTCCGCCCCCTTAATAGATAGATTCAGCCCGGTCAAAACCGCCGTCTTCAGAATCCGGTCCCCCATAATATACTAAAATTTGGTGCGATTCGGGGTGAATTTCGGAAACTTAGGGGATGAACTCAATTTTTCGTTCGGGGTGGAATAAATTTTTTCGGGGTGGTCCAATCGAAAAGGGACATTTTAACTTTGTTCTTAAAATTTTCTCCTTCTTCTGCCTACAAAGTTTCAAGTCTCTACGAAAAAACACCTTCCCCGTTTCTTACGGTTTTACTACTAGCTGGAGGATTGTAGTAGAGACTACTACTAATATAAGACTCCAGCATGGGTAGGAAAATTCAGTGTCGCTGATTTCATTCAATATCACAGTTGGAATTCCTGTTTGGTGGCCGATCCTATACTATAACAATAATCAACAATTCAGTTGGTACTTTTGTAAAGAACTCAAAAGCTAGCAGTATGTGATGCTGATGAGTACTAACAACCACAAAAAGCAGCGTCCATCACTCTGCAACTTAAGCTGAGACCACACCAAAATCGAGCTGTTCGCGAACTCTAGTACACGCCAAGTTCGTCCGTAGTTAGGGAACAGCTCGGGAAATGTTCGCGAGCTTGGTGTGGATCCAGCTTTAAGTAATTGTTGCTGGTGTATCTTCACCTTATTTCTTTATTCGTTTATTTAATCATGCAAAATTTGAAGCACCTAAAAAATTTTATTATGCAGCAACCTCGATCTTCTCTATCTTCAGTATGTATGAGTCCAACCAAATACATATTTTAATTTTTATAAGAGATGTTAATGACTTTTTGAATATTGAATAAAACAAATGGTATCAATGAAATATGAAGACCAAATATTAAGAAAACTACTTGAATTTTCTCATCAATGTTCAGGTCTAGGAAACACTCTATAATTCACGTTCGTTCCATTTCCTGAAAGGTTTTTAAATAACAGATTGGTGGAGGTCAACCACTCAAACTCCTCCATGACAGCAGTTACATTTTAAATTAGAAATTGTCAAATAAATCTACCTAATAATAATTGTAAAAGATTATTTTAGGTCTGAAAATAATAGTGGCAAACAAAACGTATCATCTATTTCTTATGAAAGTTGTTGAAAAGCAATTTAAAATCCATTGTCATCCTTTTTGGAATATATTATTGAAATTGGAAATAGAAGGAATAATCAAAGTGTTTGATAAGAAATTTGTGATGATTTCAATGTTTTTATTATCTCGTGATGATATGATGCATCTTTTATTAATGGTTTGTCTATATAGAGCATATAAAGTGAAGGCGCTGGATGTGTTGTTATTGAACAGAGAATTGATATCACACAGAATAGAGTTCTATTTTTAGTTTTGCAGAAGGATCGTTTCTTTCAACCCCATTACTCATGATAAAGAGATATTAAAGTGAAATTTTTGATAAATCCAGTTTGGATAGTATAGTGTGTAGTAGTAGTAACGCCGTTGGGTAAAAATTGCATGCGATTGCAAAATATGTCTAAAATAATGGCGAAGCGTGATGAGGCTCTGGAAGACGTGCAGCTTGGAATTTGGGAAAGCTGGTGGTTTACCTCATAATTTCCTGCTCGCGTTCTTCCTCCTGCTTTTGCCGCATCATAACACCTTCGATGATGGCCCTCTCCTCGGCAGTGAGGTGCGACAGGTCGGGGCCTTCTTCCATATTTTCTCTTTACCCGCTAGCCGGGGTCATATCACTAGAACTATCATTCGTACATCTCAGCCGGCACTATCACAGCGGTTCGCACGCACGACACCCGGACCCGTTCTTAAATCATAAATACTTTGTTTATAATCGCGATTGTCTTTGCCGCGTCGTTCCGGCCAAATATCACAGTTTGCTATTATCCATTCATACAGGACTTAATAAATTATGGGATGAGATCGGCTTTCCACCAATGATAACTTTCGTTCGTCGTTACGTCACCTGCCCGTTTCTATTGATTGTGCCATGGGAGCAGGCGCCCCCGATCCCGATATATGCCTCGCAGAGGCACCTGCAGGACTTCTCCTACAATACGCCCACCTCATTTCGGTTTGCAACCCCAAAACTTTACCACCACACTCTTTTCCATCCTGAATACAATGTGCATCCACTAATCCCTTAACTTAAATTCTCCAAACACGTAAATTTATTGAATAAATAATAAAGTCTATGAAGTTCTGTTAACCGTTTAAATTTTTAAAATCAGTAGAGGAACTTACCAGGTTAGCCAATTTAAAATTTTAAATAATCTGCAGCGAAAAGTAGGATGAAACAATTCACATTATTATTTATTTTAAATAAAACAAGCATCACATGTCATTACAATTTATTAACGAACTTAAAGCTTTATTGCTGTTTTACTTACATCTATATTGTTTAAAAAATTATATACAAATATAAAATTAAAATATTTACACTTAAAACTAAATATTAATTTAAAACTTGACATATCAAAAATTAGTTTGCGCATCAAACTAAATAAATCTAAAGCACTTTTGCTTATCATGGGGAATCCTTGTTTTAAATAATATCGAATCTGCTCGGTATTGCGTGTTCAGTAGCGGCATATATCCAAATACCTAAAAAAAAACAACAAATTTTAGATTTCCTGTTGACGGAAATTTTTTATGCTTATTGCGTGCAAAAAAATCCGAAGTCTCGAAAAGAACGATTTTCTTCGTCCTATTTTAAAAAATCGAGTTGCATCGTAAAGATGGATATTTATTCTAAGAGATGTACGAATTCTAAATTTTTCCAAGAATGCTAACATTGAAAAAAAACTGTTAAGGGGACTGAGATACTTTCGTATTCGAAATCGGATGTTTTTAACGCAAAGCCTCGAAAAGCACGATTTTTTTCGTCCTATCTTAAAAAATCGAGTTGCATTGTAAAGATGGATGTTTATTCCAAAAGATGTACAAATTCTAAATCTTTCCAAGGATGCTAACATTGAGAAAAATCCGTTAAAGCGACTGAGATACTTTTGTATTCGAAATCGGACGTTTGTAACGCGAAGCCTCGAAAAGCTAGATTTTTTTCGTCCTATTTTAAAAAATCGAGATGCATCGTTAAGATGGATATTCATTCTAAGAGATGTATGAATTTTACATTTTTCTAAGGATGCTAACATTGAAAAAAATGTGTTTGTTAAGGTGACCGAGATAATGTTATATTCGAAATAGGACGTTTTTAACGCAAAGCCTCGAAAAGCGCGATTTTTTTCGTCCTATTTTAAAAAATCGTGATGTACCGTAAAGCTGGATTTTAAATTTTTCGAAGGATGCTAACATTGAAAAAAAAATCCAGAAAATAGTCGACATTTCTTCCATTTTTGTAGGTCGTCGGCGGTCAACTTTGAAGATTTTAAAGGAACAGTGGCGGAATTAGAGTAAAATTCTAGGGGGGTGGCGATTATACAGGGTATCCCACTTTTTTCAAAACTTGTTTTAAATAGTAAATGTTATTCTAAAAAAGTTCTTATTTTTTTTTGATAAAAACATTGTAGCACTTTGAACGCCCAAAACTGACATTTCCACTGAAGCTAGACTTACAAAATTGGTTTCATTAAAAAATTTAAACAATTTCCTATAAAATAGACTTATTTAAGTAATATTTTCCTCATAGGAACTTTTATGAAAACGTTTTTTAAAAAATACTCATTTTTGGTCTATAAAAAAAATCTAAAAACTTGATTAAAAACTACTAATTTCGATAAAATTATAACACGAAAGTCTAAAATCAATCATGGGCCAAAAAATAAATTTAATATAACCAATTGAAGTTAAAGTATTTTTTTGGGGAAACTTTTAATCGAACTTTAATGACCTAAAAAGGGTATTTATACTAAAGGTATGATTATAAAATAAGTTTTATTATAAAATTTGGTTATTTTTTTATAAAATGGATCATTTAAAAAATAAAATTCCCAATGGGATCTTTTTTGAAATCCCATTTTTTCAATGTTACCGAATTGTGTTAATCTCAGATTAAAACAACCCCACAACTTTTTGAGTGAACTAGTTGGTATAATTACCTGAGTGAAAAAATTTATACATCGATGTCTTTCCTGGAAATGTGTATCATCTTCACTTAAGCTCTGAGGACATCCAGGACACCTAAATGTCCATCTAGAAGTAACTTTGACTGGAGGAGATCTTGTAACATGGCTAACAAGAAAATTCATTGCAATATCCTCGCAGTTCATGTATTCATCAACTTTATCTCGAATGGCTTGAGGCAACCACTTCCAATACAAATGTAGATAATGCCGATGCAAGAATGCTGCACCAGTTAAAACCATACTCAACTCACAACTATAATTCGAATTGTACAACCAACTATTTTGCGTGTTTATATCCCACGCATGGTATCGTCCAGGAAAACCAACAATACGCTCCCTATGTTCACGCCAAACCCGAAACCCAAATAAAATCTCGTCATGCCTCAAATGAGCATCATCGTCGACTGATAAAACAGCCTCTGTTTGAATATTATCTAGCGGTAAGAAGCGATTATTTAGCGAGTTCCGTGCTGCTTTTATAACATGTACAGGTGAGCCTATATCAGGCCATCGAAGTTCAGCACTTGGTGGCTTCGGCGAGTTCCATATAACAACAACAGAGTGTAGATAAGGAAGCCCACGTAATCTTGCTATTGAATCTAAAAGAACTTGCTCCCTTTCATAAGTAAGCAGCATTACAGTAAACTGCTCCCTCGGATGATTACCACCTAAAGCTTCTGAAAATTCTTTACCAGCTCCTAAGAAAAAAAGAATTGGCCCAACTAATCATAATTGACGGAAAATAACTTACCACCTTGTCCTTGTCCAATAGGTCTAAATCCTCTACCAGAACCATCAAATTTAGCATCTGAAGGCAACACAGGGTCCTTAGGCAGTGATGGATATAATCTAAACGGATCTCCCCAATCATTCCAAACCTCATACCCTTGAGTCAACAGAAGACTGTAATTCCTTTTAAACGAAGGACTATTATAAGGTGGTTCTAAAGGTCCAAGACTCTCGTCTTGTTCCGTGTCGAGCCCAACAATAACTTGAATAGGTTGGAATGTATCATTAAAAACAGATAATGCCGCTACAGTTTCCACTGGTATAGGAGGAATATTCAATCTATCCCTCAATAAAGCAACAACCGTATCCAAAGTGCTCTGCACTGAAGCTAAATACCTCTCCCAAATTAACCTTCCCTGTCGTCGCATTAACAGTATATCATTATCAGGAATAGTCCTGAGTAGAAAATGCAGTTCCGTAACCCGAGCTCTTGGGAGAAAAATACAAATACGCCTCCATTGTATCACTTCATCATAAGCCAACCGGATTTGATCCCCTCCTAAAATCACTGGAATGGCACCAGAACGTAATGATTCATAAACTCGAGCTTGCAGCAAAGTCGTTGATATATAACTAGAAATCGAAGGGGCAAAAACTAATGAAAAAGTTGAATCTTTAAGAACTGACCTACGAGAGCTATCTGTCCCACATAAACCCCAATCGAAAGGTCCTGCATTCAAATTATCATCACTTGCAGGATTGCATTCGAACTCAAACAAAAACTTATCAGAAGTAGTTCCTTTAGTCATATCATGCAAATGTCGCATGATAAACTTATCAAGCTCAATTTTATCATTTTCAGAATCATCGTAAAGATTAGTGGCAGCAGTTGACCATGATGGTTTATTCTTCATTTCCCCTTGAAATGAAAGGAGGTACTTCCTCCTTGCAGGTAACATTTTCGTACATTCCTGCCAAACATCACCTCCAGGTGGTCCCAAAACTGGTGAAACAATAACATCGAAATTAGGACGGAATAACTCGTATGTAAAAGTAGATTGCACAAGTATTGCTCTTCCTATATCAACTGATGAAAATAAATCACCGGCAGTAGCTGACAAATCCCTTCTAGCTAAATTTAATAAAACATGATTACGACCATCGCCTCCCCAGTAAGGCAACCGTTTCAAAGCTCTTGAATCAAGAGCTGGTAATTTTATCTTGCTCACTCCACTTTCACTAACTGCATCATCTGTATCCCGTAAAGCTTCCCCAACTAATACCAAGAAAACACAAGCCTCAGAAGCGTCATTAGTTAAATGTGGATTATACCCAAGCACTTGCTTTAAAGTCGTTTTTAAAAATCCATCGACATCCCAGCCTTCATTCATAACAGGGTGCAAGTCAGGATCATAAAGGTACACAGGAAAACCTGACGTTAATGAACAGCGAGAATGATCAAAACAAGAAAACATTCTACATTTTTTGGATATTGCTTTACTTACAGGAGGATAAATAGGTGGTACTTCCTTAATGGTTAATCTTTTTGGCAGCGCTAGTTCTGGAGTATTTTGTTGTAAAGCTTCTCTTTGTGCTACTTGAGCTTGCTCCACTGATATTTTTAAACGATTTAATTCAGTCTGTTGATGAACCAATTCGGATTTTAATTGGTCGATATTCCTGTTTAGATTTTGTATTTCCATTTGCAATTTCTGCCTTTTATACTCCATATCACGTAGCTCACTTGAAACCGATCCCTTAATCCTATATAATTCTTTAATTCGAGCTTGAAGATCTGCATTTTTAAACGAGATTGATTCTTCGGGTAAATCTAAATGGGAATGAGCACTATGGATTATACTCGAATCTTTTTCTACATTCCAAAGATAATTATGAGTTATTACAGTCACTGAGACTAGAGCTATTATTACTAATATTATAATTCTAGTTAGTTTTATGTGAGAAAGCCATTGACAAAAGTCGAAATTCGAAAATTCTACATTATAAACCATTTTTGTTTTGTTCTTTACTTTACTCGTCCATACACAAAGAAATTTAAGTTCAGGTTTAATTTTAGTGGTCGCATTTTTGTTATTTTATATTTATTTTTGATCTTACAAGAATTTTTGAATTATAACCTTACTTAATGTTTATGTCAAAACCACAGAATGTCAAAACATAGAGGTATGAGGTGGGAATTTGACAAGCAAAAATTTTTTTTGTAATTTTATAAACAATAAAAAATGCAAATTAAATTTTTAAACTAAATTAATAAATTATTAAATATATTTATAAATCAATAAAGCAAGAAATATTAATAAACTAAATATTTAAAAAATGTTTGGGAGTGTACTTGTGTAAACTTGGTTGCCTAGGCAATTCTTAATTATACCGGGTGTTCCAGACCTCCCGTGCCATCCTTTTATTCGGAAAATGTTTTAGGCGAATCAAACACCAGGTAGTTATAATTACATTCTTTGTAGATATTCAGTGGCATACTATGTCGTTTTTTTTGCACCGAAATTAATAAAAAATCAATTTTAATCTTAAATTATTTTGGAAAACTTTAATAACTTCTGAACGGTCCAAGATTTTTCAAAAAAATTTATGCATCATGAACTGCAATTCAATAGGGAATAAAAATCATATTTTTCAATTTTTTGAAGTTAATCAGTAGCGTACTATTTCGTTTTTTTGCACCGAAACTAATAAAAAATCAATATTAAACTTAAATTATTTTGGAAAAACTTTAATAATTTTTGAACGGTCCAAGATTTTAGAAAAAAATTTTATGCATCATGAACTGCACTTCAATAGGGAATTAAAATCACATTTTTCAATTTTTTGTAGTTACTCAGTGGCGTACCACATCGTATTTTGCATCGAAACTAATAAAAAATCAATTTTAATTTTATTTTGGAAAAACTTTAATAACTTTTGAACGGTCCAAGATATTTCAAAAATTCTTTATGCATGATGAACTGTAATTCAATAGGTAACTAAAATCACATTTTTACATTTTTTGTAGTTACTTAATGGCGTACCATATCATATTTTGCACCGAAACTAATAAAAATTCAATTTTAATCTTAAATTATTTTGGAAAAACTTTAATAACTTTTGAAAGGTCCAAGATTTTTATAAAAATTTTTATGCATCATGAACTGCAATTCAATAGGAATTAAAACCACATTTTTTAATTGTCTCTAGTAACTCAGTGGCGCGCGATATCGTTTTTTTGCACCGAAACTAATAAAAAATCAATTTTAATCTTATATTATTTTGGAAAAACTTTAATACCTTTTGAACGGTTCAAGATTTTTCAAAAATTCTTTATGCATCATGAACTGCAATTCAGTAAGGGATTAAAATTACTTTTTTCAATTTTTTGTAGTTACTCAGTGGCGTACCATAACGTTTTTTGCACCAAACCACATAAACGATGAAGTTTTGTCAAAAAATTGACTTTTCATAAAAATTTCATTAGAAGGGTTGAAACAATGGGTTTGGATTATTATGGAATATTGCAATTAAAAAGAAACTGTTCAGATTTGGAAATTAAAAAGGCGTAAACTATAAAGTTTAAATTATACTTTATTTATTATAACAACAAATTTTAGTTACAGGAATTTGGCTCTTGCTTTTAATAAAGAAAAACTTCAAAATGATAATGCCAATGAAATATTTAAATTAATAGGAGAAGCGTACGAAATTTTAATTGATCCCTTGAGTAGAGCTGTTTTTGATCAATATGGCGAAGAAGGTTTAAAAAGAGGTGTTCCTGGACCAACAAATTACATTCAACCTTACGTATATCATGGGGATCCCATGAAAACATACCGGTAAGAAAAAAAATTTAAATAATATGAGTATTTAAATCTCTAAAATTCTAGAGAGTTTTTTGGGACAAATTCTCCTTTTGCTGATTTGTTGGATTATTATTTAAACCCAAAACCAACATATGATTTACCCAGTGAAAGAAGTTTTAAGAAGAAACAAGAGTCTATTCACCATAATCTTTGCCTAACACTTCATGAAATATTCTTTGGTGGTGTTAAGAAAATGAAAATACAAAGACTTGAGTTTGTTGATCCAGAAAAAACGCGTACTGAAGTAAAGGAGAAAATTCTAACAATCCCTATAAAACCAGGAATACCAAATGGTACAGAAATTATAATGCCGGAAGAAGGGGATCAAAATTTAACAGAAATTTCGGCAGATATTATTTTTCTTGTTGAAGAGCGACCTCACGAATATTTCGTTCGTGAAGAAAATAATTTGGTGACTCAAGCTGAAATATCTTTACAGGAATCTCTTTTAGGAACTATGATTACTATAAATACAATTGATCATCGAATAATTAGGGTACCTATAACCGATGTAGTCAGGTAAACTAATTCTTCATGTTTACACCTATGAAAATAGTTTAATTTTTTAGCCCAGGTTATGAAAAAGTGGTACCACAAGAAGGAATGCCTATTGTTGATAAACCTGGGGAAAAAGGTGATCTTATAATACGTTTCAATGTTCAATATCCTCAATATTTACCTAAAGGAAGCAAAAATTTACTAGAAAAGGCTTTTAATTTAGCCAAAGTTGGTGGAGAAAGAAATGATCATGAGATGATTAATAAGTTGATTTTAACTGATAAAATTTTAAGAGTTTGTCCTGATGAACAGTTACCTCCTATTTAAAATATATTTTGTTATTTAAAACTACAATTTATTACCTAAACTAATAAATACACTAGTAAGTATTTCTATAATAATTCGTCCATATTTTTGGTATCCATAACCATCCTCTCTTTTGTAAGCTTGGATGTAAAAGATTATGTTGCACGTTTTCAAGCCGTTTTAAATAATTATCCACAATTACAGCTGGTAATAAAATACTCCTTCCTTCTACAGGAACGTTTTTTAATAAATTCCTTGCTTTAACTAAATGCTGATGAGCTCGACTTGCAACTTCAAAAGAGCATTTATTAAAATCGTCGCTTATTTTTCCTCGTAGAACATCCTCGTGGCTTAAATTATTTTTATTTAATACCTCCTGAGGAATTGCTATAAAATTGATTTTTCTAGCAACTGATATACTCCTAAAAAGTGGCTTTAATAGTAGTACTTTTTCAATTTTACAGTGAATTCAAAAAAAGACTGAAACCGCAACTATGCAACCAAACATACTCTGTAGTAATTTTAGACTTGCTAAGTTGGGGTACCTGTTAATTTTTATTAAAATTTAAATCTGATCTGTCACTTTAACCAAAGCGGTTTTTCTTCAGGTATTTTTTCAAATCAGTGTATTGCAAATTTTATAAAAAACAGTGCTTTTCAAAACTAAAATTAGTGCAATTAAAATATTCATTTCAGTGTAGCCAACTGTGGGAAATTTAGGTTTCCTACCTTGCAATGTCAATGGTTTTAATTTTATTTGAATTCACTGTATTAAATTACCTAAGTTGTTGTATAATTCCTTGCGCTTTTCCTAAATGTGACGCTGCATGATCTGCATGTACATTCCTAACGTTATTACCTTCCAATAATAAGTAATAAATACTTGAAACCGAATTTTCCGAATACTTTTCCAACGCATCAATATTAGGAAAAATATTTACTTTTAATGCATCCATTCTTGACGTAATTAAATTTTTTAAATACCTCTTGGATAATTTGCGTGATTGGACAGCCTTAAAAGTTCTACATGATTTAACTTTAATAAAAAAAAAATTCCGTTATTTTACCTGATGCAGGCTTTGTGCTACAGGATGTTGAGGAACTTGGCTTACATCATTTCCATAGCATTTATTAATCGTATCCTCCCAAAATTTTAAACGCATTAAACCTATATTAGGTTGTGACGACTGTTCGACCACTTTCGCCAGCTCAATATTTAAAGCTCGGATACTAAGTGCCACATTTCTTGTGGTATTTTTAAGCAGCAAAGTACAAATAAAGTTTTCGTAATCATGTTTTCTGAAAATAATTATTATAATTTCGCGGTCTAAAATTTAATACCACCACATACCCACCGAACTGATTCCAAACAATAATTTGTACCTAAATTTGATTTTGTACGATGAAAATTAAGTAATATTTTAAAATTATTTCTTAAAATTATTTTTGAGACATGCATTTTGAGGTTATGTTTACGTCAAAAAATTATTAGCTACGTTCGTTTTAGCTTGAAAACTTGACACCGATGTGAACTTATCCTCCAATTCCATCCACCATTTCCGATGATAGCCGATCGGCCGGAGCGCAGCGTTGGCAGATTTACATTGATTCCTTGGGTTTAAGGGTTAAAATACATAAAAAAGTAATTTCTTTAATGTATTATACAGGGTGAGCTAAAATGATTGTGGTTTGATATGTAGGCAACCAAATACACAGGTTGGTACAACTGAAATCTTAAAAAGAAAATCTCCTAGTAATCCAATGGCGTAGCAAAATTTTTTTCCAAAATCTCTAATTTTACAGCAAGTGTCAAATATTGAAAATGTTTTTCTCCATTTTCGAGGCAGATGCTAACACAAAACAAAGATTTACGCAAATTAATTTTGATAAAAACTGACGCTTATGAAATAAAAGGCACAATAGCGAAATTCAAAAATCTGAAGTTTTGACGCAACGGTAAAAATTACACCTACGCCTCTGCTTTTGTGAAGTCTAGTTACTTCGTTTTGATTTTGATTTTGTGTTACTATGAACTTGAAGCAAACAAATTCCCCAGATTTTTAAGCGGGAAATTTGAATTGACCACAATCATTTTAGCTCACCCTGTATTATTTATATTGAATGTTGAACAAATAGACACAAATAATGTCAAACTAATTAAAAAGTAGAAATATAACTAGTAAATACACGTTCTTCAAAAATGGTCGAATGAATGATTTTTTTTGATCTTTTTACTTTAAGCTAAATAAAGGGTGTCCGAAAAATGGAGGATATTTTCCCCTAAACCCAGTATAAAAGTGTAAACTAATAAAACAATTGCATTATAAACTTTAATTAATTATTTATCACTATTAACATCTATTAATCATGTATTACCTCTATTAATTATTATTACCACTATTATTATTATTATTTAAAATTAAAACTGACATCTTCTTACTTCTTAAGCCGGCCCTGATGATGGAACTGAAACGTCAAAAAAATAATCAACATTACAGTATTAAAAAAAAACTTCATTTATATCAAAACCGTTACGGTTTTTTGAAAAATTATGATTGTATCTTAAAATAGAATTCAAAAGATAATTAAAAATGAACTTTACAAGTTTTTGAAATGATCGAGTTTCGTGTTATAACGAATTTCATGTCTCAATGTTTAAAAATTAATAAAAAAATTTAGAAAAACTTGAATTATTTTAGCACCATTAAAAGTGATTCGAATAGCACAAATTTTTGGGGCTATCCATTTCCATGCTATTTTTAATTTTGAGCCCAAAACATAAAAATAATTCGCAGTCATTTTGAAAATATGTTAATATCTTTTAAACCATTAAATTTTTTTGAAAAATAATTTTTGTATCTTAAAATAGGATTCAAATGGTAATTGAAGATATGTTTTAGAATTTTTTGTGACGATCCAGTGGCGTGCTATTTTAAATTTTGTACCTTAATGTTATAAAAATTCAAGTTAATGTTATATTAAACTTACAAAATCTAGAATTAGTTAAATCATCCAAAACCAAATCAAAAATGTCTTCCTCATCGCCACAGCGGCACCTTCGAAGTTTCTCTTCCAACCTTCTAACTTTGATGAGTAAAAGTTGGTACTTTCCTTTCCAGTCTATAATAGGTTCTTGATAGAGTGAAGTTGCATTGACTGAAGTTGCATTGGCTGAAGTTGCATTGACTGAAGTTGCATTGACTGAAGTTGTATTGACTGAAGTTACATTGACTGAAGTTGCATTGACTGAAGTTGCATTGACTGAAGTTGCATTGACTGAAGTTGCAGATCCTGAAGGTGCAGATCCTGAAGGTGCAGATCCTGAAGGTGCAGATCCTGAAGTTGTATTGACTGAAGTTACAGATTCTGAAGTTGCACCGACTGAAGTTGGAAATAATTCTGGGAAAGAATGTCTCAGCAAGAAGTTATCCCCCTCTGCAAATAAACATATAGTTTATTTATTAATTTGATTTAAAAATATTAAAGCAACAGATAATTAATTTAAAGTTTGAAGATGTAAACGTTAAGCTTGGCTTAAGTTCCGCATCGAAAGCTTCTCCAATGAAAAATTAAAAAATAATTTTAATAAAACTGAAAATTTTCAAAAACTTTGGGATTTTTTTCTAAAGAAATTAATCGCCCGATTTATAAGACAAAAATAATTAAAAATATTCCAATTCAGGTCTTTTATCTGCAGTGTCCCAAATAGAAGTACTCAGAAAAAAATCCTAGAAAGTAGACGAGATTTCAAGAAAAAACTAAAAAAAAATCAAGTCTCTACGATGTTTCGTTCAAAAGTTATATTATAAAATTTAATTATTTTTAGAGATACAACACCTAAAAAATTGTTGATTTTTTTGAGTTTATGGGGAGTAAAATTTTTTTGGGGGTGTGTAGAGCGCAGGTGAACCCCTATATTTCATCCATTTTTTATTATCTTTCATTTGCGGGGTCGATTTTGAAAAAATTCGAAAGCAAAATTTTTGAGATATTTTTTACGGGCTTGACATTCTTAATGGAAATCGGTTTTTATTTTTTTTCTCGAAAACTATAAAGGTTACCGGTTTCAAATTTTTACCTAAAGTAAATACTGTAGATAGACGCGTTTTAAAAATTATTTGGTTAAAATCGGTTAAATAGTTTTTTTGGAAAAAATTCTCAAAGTTTTGGAAAAATTTTGGTACAAATACGGTTCTGGACGGCGCAATTTTACACCGAAAATTAAAACTTTGACGGAATTTGGTGGAAAAAGTGACTGTGCGAATTTTAAGCTATTAAACGTCTCGGTGGTACTAATAGTTTCGAAGATATTAATTATTTTGTGAAAATTGAAAAATTTCAGGCCGAAATTTTGGCTCCAAACGGAGATTTTGCTTATTTTCGGTGATAACTAGAAAACGGAAAGAGATATCGAAGTGATTCTTTTTTTCACTAAAGAGCTTTTGGGGAAGGTGCATAAAGTAGGGTTGAAATGTAAAAAATGCGACTTTTAAAAATCCGATTTAAAAAAATTTTCTTTTCATTATTTTTTCGAAATTTAAAATATCCTATGCGTTGTAGCTTTCTGTTCAGAGAAGATTCTAATGTGTTTTTAAAATTGAAAATCCGTGAAAAAGTGACCCGGCGGGAGCAACTCACTCCTAAAATCAAAATTTCGAGTTTATTTGTACGTAATTTCTCAACCCTACCGAATATAGAAAATCTGAGTAGCTTATACAATGTAAAAAATATTCCTTTTTAAAGTTGCGAAAGAAAATTGCAAAAATTTTCAAAAACTGCGGGAGCCAGATGGGCGCGTTTTACCCGATTTTTTGAAAACCATCACGAAAGCTTTTGAACGACAGGATTTAATATATTTTTTTTATTATATGATTCGATAATGTGTTTGTACGTCAAGATTTTCCTATAAAAAAAACTCATAAAAGTAAATAAAATTGATGCACATGTTGTGACGAAAACGAAATAATAAATAAAATTTTAATGCCTGCCAAAAACAAATCTCATAATTTCCAATAGTTGACTAATTATTAAAAATATAGTATTTTTATTACAAATAAAAATACATACATTTTTTTGGAAATGATTATAAAACTTTTTGTATCAGCTCTATTGCAAAATATGTTCTAGTCGAAACTTAAGTCCGAGCGTTTTTTTTCTTTTTTTTTTTATTAACTATTTAAAAACTCGCCCGTTTTGCTGACCCACCCTGAATTAACTACATGTAATTTAATTACCTCTTAGTACTTCCCCCAATTTAACTAGGAAAGGATCCATGTCGTAGTCTTCTTCGCAGCACTTCGCAGATAACGCACGAGAATGAAAATCCAAAAATTTTGGCAGCGCCACCTAACGATTTTAAATTAAGAGTGTTTACTTAAGTCTTGTTAACAAGAGTGTGCCAAAAATAAAAATAAATCATTAAGGCCCTCACCAGTAGATGGTGCATAAATCGTTAGAACGAAATTTGTTAGAATGAAATTTGTTAGAACGAAATTAGTTAGAACGATAATGTGATAGAACGAAAATGTTAGAACTGGAAAGTGCTCGAATCGAAAAGTGTTAGAACCGAAATTTGTTAGAATCGTAAAGTGTTCGAATTGAAAACTGTTAGAACCAAAATACATGCTAGAATCTAAAAGTATTAGAACGTAAAGTGTTAGAACGAAATGCGGTAGAAAGAACGAAAAGTGTAAGAACGAAGATTGATAGAACGATTGCAGCGCCCTCTATCAATAGAAAGCGTAAGCTTGCTGTTCAAAAAATATCTGTACAGTTACTTACACACGTCCTATGATGTTTTTATAATATTAATTATTTTTAATAGTTACATTATTATTAATAGTTACATTATTATTAATATTATTATACAGTGCGGACATAAAGAAAATCCCCCCCCTTCTAATTTTTGAACGGTTATGTTTTCGATTCTTAAAATTTGTCCACTAAGGTATTTAATTGCAAACTTTCTAAGAAAGGTATTTTTGATTTTGTGGAACTTCCGGTTATACCGGAAGTGGATGGCAACTTTCTTATATTAAATGGAACACCCAGTATATTTTTGCATTTTCGTGTTCTCCATAAAAATACCATTAAATTGACCTAGCGTAGTGTGCTCTACTATTAATACTTCCGTAATTACGCCCATTTGAAAATCACATTTTTATGCAACTTCATTTACACCGGAAGTTGGAGCCAACTGCCCCAACTTCCCTATTTTAAATGATTTTCTTTAGCAATTAAGTTAATAACATTAAATTTAAACAAAATTATGTTTAACCTTAAGTTCGTTAATTTTCCACTTCCGGTGTAAATGAAGTTGCATAAAAATGCGATTTTTCGAATGGGCGTCATTCTGAAAGTATTAATCGTAGACCACACCATGCTAGGTCAATTTAATGGTATTTTTATGGAGAACACGAAAATGCAAAAATCTACTAGGTGATCCATTTAAAATAAGAAAGCTGCCATCCACTTCCGGTATAACCGGAAGTTCCACAAAATCAAAAATACCTTCGTTACAAAGTTCGCAATTTGAGGCCTCCGTAGACAAATTTTCAGAATCAAAAACATAACCGTTCAAGAGTTAGCAGGGGGAAATTTACTTTATGTCCGCACTGTATAATCACTTTTGTAGGTAAATTGCAGCCGATTTTTGGTCGATTCTAATTTAAGAGTGTTCAGTCAACAAGATTTTGCCAAAAAAAAAAAAATCATTTAGGACCTTCACCCTTGTTCACCCCTAAAAATGACATTGTCGATTTTGGAGGATGACGTTCCAGAAGTGTTTGCTCCTCATTTTTTAAAAGTTTCTGCAAGAAATGTCCTACAGTGAATTCAAGAAAGACTGAAACTGCAACTATGCAACCAAACATACTCTGTAGTGATTTTAGCCTTGCTAAGATGGTGTACCTATTAATTTTCATTCAAATTTAAATCTGATCTGTCACTTTAAACTAAGCGTCTCTCAGCAGTTTCTCTGTGGTATTTTTTCAAGTAATTTCTCAGTATGATGCAAATTTTATAAAAAAAAACAGTGCTTTTCAAAACTAAAATTAGTGCAGTTAAAATATTCGCGATGGTTTATTCACCGGAGCACAACGCGTTCATTTCAGTGTAGCCAACTGTTTAAAACGCAATGTCAACCAACTTTGAAAACTGTGTATTTACGAGTTAAATATATAATTTTTTAAATTAGTTTGACATTATTTGTGTTTATTTATTCAGTATAAATAAGATAATACAGGGTGAGCTAAAATGATTGTGGTCAATTCAAATTTCCCGCCTAAAAATCTGGGGAATTTGTTTGCTTCAAGTTCATAGTAACACAAAATCATGTCAAAATCAAAACAAGTAACTAGACCACCAAATCAGAGGCGTAGGTGTAATTTTTACCGTTGTGTCAAAACTTCAGATTTTTGAATTTTGTTATTTTGCCTTCTATTTCATAAACGTCAGTTTTTATCAAAATTAATTTGCGTAAATCTTTGTTTTATGTTAGCATCTGCCTCGAAAATGGAGAAAAACATTTTCAATATTTGACATTTGCTGTGAAATTAGAGATTTTGGAAAAAAATTTTGCTACGCGATTGGATTACTAAGAGATTTTCTTTTTAAGATTTCAGTTGTACCAACCATGCGTATTTGGTTGCCTATATATCAAACCACAATCATTTTAGCTCACCCTGTAAAACATATATTAAAGAAAATATTGTATTTTAACCCAAGGAATCAATGTAAATCTGGCAACGCTGCGCTCCGACCGATCGGTTATCATCGGAAATGGGGGATGGAAAGATTGGAGTTGGAGGATAACTTCACATCAAACGAGTATACAGAAAAAGATAAACATAACCTAAAAGGTAAACAAACCACCAACGGATTTGAGGTTAAAAATTATAATTTGCAATAAATTGTTTTTGCCCGTGTTTTTAGTAATGGAACATAATAGGGGCTTTATAATAAACAATCCTCAGAAATTAGTTTGCATTCAGTTTCCAGCACATGTAAATAATATCGATAGAGCGGTTGAAATGCTTGGTGGAATACGAAATATCGAAGCTGTAAGTTTATTTTTTTATAATTTATAGAGCCAATTGTTGTAAATATACCTGAATTAAATTATTACCATTTTTTATTTTAACTAAAAATGTTGATTTTGCTATTTTTTATTTAAATCGTCTTTTGTGTAGGCGACTGCTAACGAAAGAAGAAGTTTGGAGCTTCGTTTCAATCCTGATAATTTATATAATAAAGGAACGATTGCAGAACGTGATAATAAACCGTATCTTGTGGTGAAAATTAAAATAAAACGTAAGGGTGATAAAAACCCTACCGTTAATATTATTGATTATGAATTATTTGGAGTATCAGCAATTAATTTTCGATTTAACAGTAAGTTACTTAAAAATGATTATTTGTGAATTAATTTGAATTTATTAAAGAATTGTGCGATTATCAATATTTACCACTTCAGTCAAAGGAAGAAGCTGAGGTAGAAGAAGATTTGGAGTATGTTTATGATAAATTGAAGCCAGATAATCTTCCAGATAGTGATTGGATTAAGTAAGTTAAAATTTATCAATGTATTTTAAAATTAAGCCCTTAATTTTAAAATTTGCTTGATGTTTGCGGTTTTGCTCATATTTTTTTTTCCAGCGGAGCTTTTCTAAAATTTATTTTTTTGATACACAGAAGAGTCTTCTGACTATCAATCATTTATATACGGTCTAATAGGGCTGCTGCTCAAGGGCCCCCTGTCATTTTGAAAAATCATGTAACACCTTCAATAAGTAAAATAGTACAATTTTTACAAAATCTCATTTTTTTTAATGTTCCCCTTAGAATTTTTCAATAAACTCGGTTTTATTTTTTGCAGAATTCTTTAATTTATTCAAATCAACTGGAAAATAAATTCCAGCTCATGTGGTTATTTTTTTATAAATTTTTAAAAATCACCTTGCAACTTCAACAACTTAAATTATGCAATTTTTACAAAATCTCAATTTTTTTAATGTTCCCCTTAGAATTTTTCAATAAACTCGGGTTTCATTTTTTGCAGAATTCTTTAATTTATTCAAATCAACTGGAAAATAAATTCTAGCTCACATGGTTATTTTTTTATAAATTTTTAAAAATCATCTTGCAACTTCAAAAAGTTAAATAGTGCAATTTTTACAAAATCTCAATTTTTTTAATGTTCCCCTTAGAATTTTTCAATAAACTCGGCTTCATTTTTTGCAGAATTCTTTAATTTATTCAAATCAACTGGAAAATAAATACCAGCTCAAGAGGTTTTTTTTTTATAAATTTTTAAAAATTATCTTGCAACTTCAACAAGTTAAATTATGCAATTTTTACAAAATCTCAATTTTTTTAATGTTCTTCTTGGATTTTTTCAACAAACTCAGGTTTATTTTTTGAAGAATTCTCTAATTTATTCAAATCGACCGCAAAATTAATTCTAGCTCGCTTAGTTACTTTTTTATAATTTTTTAAAAATAATTTTTCAACTTCAACAAGTTAAATTATGCAATTTTTACAAAATCTCAATGTTTTTAATGTTCCCCTTAGAATCTTTCAATAAACACGGCTTCACTTTTTACAGTATTCTTTAATTTATTCAAATCAACTGGAAAATAAATACCAGCTCAAGTGGTTATTTTTTTATAAATTTTTAAAAATTATCTTGCAACTTCAACAAGTTAAATTATGCAATTTTTACAAAATCTCAATTTTTTTAATGTTCCCCTTAGAATTTTTCAATAAACTCGGTTTCATTTTTTGCAGAATTCTTTAATTTGTTCAAATCAACTGGAAAATAAATTCCAACTCACATGGTTATTTTTTTATAAATTTTCAAAAATCATCTTGCAGCTTCAACAAGTTAAATTATCCAATTTTTACAAAATCTCAATTTTTTAATGTTCCCCTTAGAATTTTTCAAAAACTCTTTTTCATTTTTTGCAGAATTCTTTAATTTATTCAAATCAACTGGAAAATAAATTCCAACTCACATGGTTATTTTTTTATAAATTTTCAAAAATCATCTTGCAGCTTCAACAAGTTAAATTATCCAATTTTTACAAAATCTCAATTTTTTTAATATTCCCCTTAGAATTTTTCAATAAATTCAGTTTCATTTTTTGCAGAATTCTTTAATTTATTCAAATCAACTAGAAAATAAATTCCAACTCACATGGTTATTTTTGTATAAATTTTCAAAAATCATCTTGCAGCTTCAACAAGTTAAATTATACAATTTTTAAAAATTCTCAATTTTTTTAATGTTCCCCTTAGAATTTTTCAATAAATTCGGTTTCATTTTTTGCAGAATTTTTTTTGTGTTCTAAAAAAAGAAATTGTAGAAAAGCTCCCCTGGAAAAAAATGAATATTAAAACCGCAAATATCATAAATGAATATTTTTTAGTGATGAAGAAGTAGTAAATATGCCCTTATTCGTTCCACCTACAATTTTTACAAATAAAATGATTGGTTCGAACAATCAGCTTTATTTTGATCGTAGTAAATTTTATGAAGGTCGATTTAATTCTGAATATTATAATAAATTTAAGGAACAAGAGGTGCAACAAAAACTTTTTCGGGAAGAAAAAGAAAAATCTGTAAATCCTCGACTAGCGTTTTCTTGCCAATTTGATGATGAAGTCCCTCAAGGTCCTTCACAAGCCGCTTTAAAAGTTTTAAGTACCAAATACATATGTCCAATAAGTTTAGAGACAATAAAAAAGGTATAAGAGTAATAATTTATGATTTGTGTAAATTAATTTTTTCTTTAGTTATTTGAAAAACGCCCCATTTGGTCAAGAACAGGTTTGTTGTACCGATCGAAGGTTCGAATAGAACAGATTAAAGTAATCCTTCCAATGGTTGCTTATTATTTGGTTACGGGACCTTGGCGAACAATGTGGATTAAATATGGTTATGATCCAAAGAAAGATCCGTCATCACGAATTTATCAAACATTTGATTTTCGTGTAACTTCAAAAGGAGGTTATTCTTTAACTATAAAACCGAGGAGGTACACGAATTTCCATCAAGTTTTCCTTAATAAAGATTTCACTAAATTTTCCCTTAAAAAAGATGTTAAAACTAAAACAAAAGCGCCAGAACTAGAAGAAAATTCATGTATATTAAAGCCCGGATTTGTTCCTGGTGCTAGACAAATGTTTTATCAAGTTAGTTAATATTTTAATGTTTTTAAAAACATTGTAATTAAAATATTTTAGTATTGCGATTTAAAACTTCCTGAAATTGAAGCGATGGTTGCAAGATTACCACCGGTTTTACCAGGAACACCCTGTGATAAAAAAATCGGGTGGTTGCCAAATAGATTTCCTGAACAATGTCGTGAAATTGTTGCTAGGTACACTAAAGAAACCATTAGTAAAGAAATGGAGAAAAATAAGCGCCTTCAGGAGGCTGATAATGCTCCAAATAACGATAAAGTTGATGAAGAAGAAGACGGAGGCAAAGATTATGAATATTATGAAATTTCTGATTCGAGTGAAAGTTCTGATTCAGAAGGTAACTGAATTTACTACTATTTTTCTGAAATGCAAATTTGAAATTCGCTTGATATTTGTAGTTGTGGTCATAATTTTTTTTCCAGTGGAGCTTTTTTAAAATTTCTTTTTTGGTACATAGAAGAGTCTTCTGGCTACCAATTTCTTCTTTTTTTATTTTTGTAAGTCAAACCAAATAGTCATATGGCAGCAGTAAAATGGGCACTTTACAAAAAATGTCCGCTTAGCTGCGTTTTGAAAAATTCCAAAAAACTAATTGAAATATTGTTTTTTTTCCAACTTTAATAGTAAGTTAAGGAACAAACGAACAGAGTATAGTTTAGTTTTATGTATTAAGTAAATTTTTAAACTTTTTACAGTGCTCCAAAAATTAAGTAAAATTTTAAAAAATTTTTCGAGCGCTGCAAAAAGTTTAAAAATTTACTTACAACACTTGGTTTGACTTACAAAAATAGAAAAAGCAGAAATTGGTAGCCACAAGACTCTTCTGTGTACCAAAAAAAGAAATTTTAAAAAAGCTCCACTCGAAAAAAGTTATTACCAAAACCACGAACATCAAGCAAATTTCAAAAAACCAGCACCGACTATCGCCTTAATAACGATTTTTTAAGATGATTCGACAGAAAAATCTTTCCAGTGTAAAGATGATTCTGATCCTGAAATAGATTATGAAGCAGTTGAAGAAATTGGAAAATTAATAGGTCGACCGTTGCCTGAACCAACATCCCCTACACCAGGCCCTAGTGGAATTACGTTTAAAAAAAGTTAACATTTAATAAGTACATTTTATTGATTTTATTTTGTTTGTATTGTTAATAAAAAATACTATTTTATAGTCAACAAAATACTAGTTTTAGGTCCCATTTTCTGTAATTTAAGCACCAATTTGGTGTGAATAGTTAGCAAATTTAATAAATTCAATATAACAAAAGTTCCTCTATATTCTTAAAGTAATAAATTTCTAAACTAAATTCTAAATTTACATCCTTTTATAATATTTGTAATTAATTAATGAGATTACATTTGAGGCAACTGATCAATTGACGTAGCGAATTTAAAATCGGGTGGAAATAGTTTGGAAGCATGTGGATACATTAACTTGTAAGATTGTCTTATGGTAACATCAGCGGCTCCAGCGATATCACCAATTTCTTTTTGACTACGCTTATCTTCGGATGCCTAAAAATATTTATAACCTCAGAAGATTCTTACATTTTCAAACCTTTAATAGGATAGTCAGCAAATTTTTCGTCATAAAAATTTTTCCATCTGAGTTTTTTAAATATTTTTTTCTCTTGCATTAAAAAGTCTTGCAGCTATCATTTGTTGTAAATTTTGTCTTTATTGGGTAAACCAAACAATTTTAGGGGCGCAATAAAGAGTACATCTTTTCTTTCATTCTTTTTTAAATTTCTTGACTCGTGGTCTGATTTTGAAAAAACTTTTTATGCAAATTTTACTAAGGACTGTACGTGTAACAAAATATAAAAAAATTGAGCCCTCATATTTTTTTGTTTT
The DNA here is from genome assembly GCA_963971135.1 of Stenus bimaculatus. Lineage (NCBI taxonomy): Eukaryota > Metazoa > Arthropoda > Insecta > Coleoptera > Staphylinidae > Stenus > Stenus bimaculatus. Next base: position 51,043,446 of record OZ020183.1, on the reverse strand, counting down.
CGATTAAAAAAATAAAATCTAAAAAAGTGACTGATTATTTTCATTCTTTTTTAATTTTTTTGACTCGTGGTCTGATTTTGAAAGAACTTTTTATGCAGTTTTACTAAGGACTGTACATGTAACAAAATATAAAAAAATTGAGACCTTACATTTTTTTGTTTTTGATTAAAAAAAATAAAATCTGAAAAAGTGACTGATTTTTTTCATTCTTTTTTAACTTATTTGACTCGTGGTCTGATTTTGAAAAAACTTTTTATGCAGTTTTACTAAGGACTGTACGTGTAACAAAATATAAAAAAATTGAATCCTTACATTTTTTTGTTTTCGATTAAAAAAATAAGATTTGAAAAAGTGACTGATTTTCATTCTTTTTTAAATTTGACTTGTGGTCTGAATTTGAAAAAACTTTTTATACAGTTTTACTAAGGACTGTACGTGTAACAAAATATAAAAAATTTGACCCCCTAACATTTTTTTGTTTTCGATTAAAAAAATAAAATCTGAAAAAGTGACTGATTTTTTTCATTCTTTTTTAATTTTTTTGACTTGTGGTCTGATTTTGAAAAAACTTTTTATGCAGTTTTACTAAGGACTGTACCTGTAACAAAATATAAAAAAATTGAACCCTCACATTTTTTTGTTTTCGATTAAAAAAATAAAATCTAAAAAAGTGACTGATTATTTTCATTGTTTTTTAATTTTTTTAACTTGTGGTCTGATTTTGAAAAAACTTTTTATGCAGTTTTACTAAGGACTGTACCTGTAACAAAATATAAAAAAAATTGAGGACACACATTTTTTTGTTTTCGATTAAAAAAATAAAATCTGAAAAAGTGACTGATTTTTTTCATTCTTTTTTAATTTTTTTGACTTGTGGTCTGATTTTGAAAAAACTTTTTATGCAGTCTTACTAATTACTGTATCTGTAACAAAATATAAAAAATTGAGTCCTTACATTTTTTTGTTTTCGATTAAAAAAATAAAATCTGAAAAAGTGACTGATTTTTTTCATTCTTTTTTAAATTTTTTGACTCGTGGTCTGATTTTGAAAAAACTTTTTATGCAGTTTTACTAAGGACTGTACGTGTAACAAAATATAAAAAAATTGAGCCCTTACATTTTTTTGTTTTTGATTAAAAAAATAAAATCTAAAAAAGTGACTGATTATTTTCATTGTTTTTTAATTTTTTTGACTTGTGGTCTGATTTTGAAAAAACTTTTTATGCAGTTTTACTAAGGACTGTACCTGTAACAAAATATAAAAAAATTGAGGACACACATTTTTTTGTTTTCGATTAAAAAAATAAAATCTGAAAAAGTGACTGATTTTTTTCATTATTTTTTAAATTTTTTGACTCGTGGTCTGATTTTGAAAAAACTTTTTATGCAGTTTTACTAAGGACTGTACGAGTAACAAAATATAAAAAAATTGAGCCCTTATATTTTTTTGTTTTCGATTAAAAAAATAAAATCTGAAAAAGTGACTGATTTTTTTCATTCTTTTTTAAATTTTTTGACTCGTGGTCTGATTTTGGAAAAACTTTTTATGCAGTTTTACTAAGGACTGTACGAGTAACAAAATAAAAAAAAATTCAGCCCTTACATTTTTTTGTTTTTGAAAAAAAAATATGAATGTAAAAATGAATGCATTTAAATTCAGTCCGGTCTCTTTGGTGCTCCATTAAAACTATTTGGTTTACCCCACGAAGATAAAAAATGAATAAAATAATAACCACATGATCTGGTAGTACACCAAAAAAAGAAAATTTAAAAAAACTGCAGCAGAAAAACAGTTATGACGAAAACCACTTAAATTTGCTGACTTCCCACTTAAAATTAAAAGATAGATATACCTGCGAAGCCATGTAAATAGCAGCTGCTGCAACAGAAATGGGTGAACGGCCAGGAACTATATCCAACTCCACGGCCTTTCGTGCAATATGCGTAGCAGCTCTTTGAACCATATTGGGTAAACCCAAATTTGAACAAAACCGTGACATAAAATCACCTGTAGTAATTAAATCAACTGACGTTTCAAGTGCCTTCAAAATCAACTTAAAGCATCGCCCAATTTCTTTCTTACTTATTTTACTAACGGCACAAATTTCTTTAAAAGTTCTAGGAACTCCTTCTTGTCTACACGCTATATACAAACATGCAGAAGCTATTGCATCATTTGCACGACCTGTAATAATAATAATTCATAAAAATCTTTCATTTAAACTCGAATAAATCATACCTTTAAGATTTCTACCATCATGCACTTGTTTAAACAGATTATTAGCGCGATCTACAATTGTGCGAGGTAAATTAATCCTATCAGCCATAGCCCCGATTTCTTTAAAAGCATTAACGAGAGCTCTATCCGAACTACTCATAGTCCTTCTGTTTTGATATCTGGAAACACCAAATCCATCAAAGGAAGCATCACCACGTCCTGGCCCTATCATAGTCGTTAAATCTGACCCACCAAGTAGCGGGTTTTCTGGACCACCAACACGAGATGGATCAACCCCAGTTTTTTCATTACTAAACGTTCTCCATTCAGACCCAACATCAATAACCCTAAATTAAATACCATGCTCAATACTCGATTAATTGTATTACATTTATTACCTGTCTCCAACTACAAGACCGCATTCTGAACATATTTGGTCTCCTGCTCGATAATCTTCGATTAATGGAGCATCTGGATGAGAATTGCAGCAAACGGTATTAGCATTATATCTGAAATTTTTTTATTTTTATTAAAACATTCACCAGTAATTTTTTGCAATATTACCTAGAGGAACTAGCCATTATATTGGTTAAATTTTAAAGATTTTCATGAAATAAATATTTATGTTTATGCTTTTCTGTCTGTAATAAATATCTGTCACAATCTGTCAAATGAAATGTCGTGGATCAGAGATAATAGATGATTGAGATGTCCGAATCCCATGCTAACGGAGGGAAGCAGTGGCCTCCTAACTGAGAAAACCGGAACTATTGGGATTCGGAACTACTCGTCAACTCTCGTTCATAACACGAAATTATTTAAAAATAAAAACATAAACATAACATATAACCAATAAATAAAACACCAGGAATTCGCTCAATCCAAATCCAACAACCATTAAATTTATTAATGTGACTAGTATTTTCAATGGTTCATAAGGCAAAACCGCCATAATTTATAATATAATGTGTTAATTAATCCAATCTAAAATTAAATTGTTGATTTATTGAGCAATTCATTTCCAAACCATAAGTCCTTACAGGAAGTATATGTAAGTTTTGTTAAATGGGTTGTAATGGACACTTCCGTAATTACATTACAGATATTTTCTGTAAGGGCTTACGAGTGTGCAAATAATCGACCCGTTACAATGTTTTAAACAAAAATATTTTGTCTGTGACGAGTTAGGATATACGAACTTAATTGATGGAGACATTCATCGTACAATAGATTAACCCTAGGATGCATAACGTGGGTATTTAGTACCCAACACAAAAATCATTTTAATTTTCTTCTTTTGTTTTAACCGATAATTTTAGGAAAATTTTGGCAAGCCTTGTAAAATTAGGCGATTATTATATAGTACCTACCAAATAAAAAATTTTTTTTCATAAATAGTCGTAATTCGATATGTTAAAAGTTAAAATCAAATTTAAAAAGCTAACCGAGGAGTAAATCATTTGACTTTTTAGGCTTTGATAGATAAAATTTGTGGTTTTACATAAAGTAATTTCTTTCACATTTTATCAAGAAATCAACGATTTTTTTTATTTATTAGTGAGGACTGAAGAAAGAACAACTAAAATTCAAATCAATAAATTTTTTATTTCTACAAAAAACATAAAAGAATATGAGAATTTCTTTAATAAGTATTTAAAATTGTTGGTCCTGGAGCTAGTAATAGAAAAAAACCTGTATTAAACAGAACCATTAGAAATTCCCAAAATCTTAATTTGTAGAACATATACATCGGAAAAATTGATTCGTCAGACAAATTCTAAAACCGCTAGCCAGTGAATTTGTCTAGTGATTCAATTTTTGCGATGTAGTTGTTCTACAAATTAAATTTCGGGGGTTTGTAATTGTTCTGTTTAATACACTTTTTTTTCTATTATTGGCTCCCATACGTATTGTTGCTTGTTGTCTCTGGTTAGTCCTGCCCAAATTTCAATAATCCATTATGGAATATTTCTGAGAAGTCAAAATCTGAAATAAAATAATTTCATTAAACAAAATTACATAATATTTTTATCTATATTGTTACCTATTCAATAGAATTCAAAATGTCCATCCTCAGGTTGGTTGGTTTCTTCCGCGAAGCATGAAACATAAAAAATGGTAAACACATGCATAATTGTTATGAGGGAATAATGAAACGGCGTGTAGGTTTATTAATGCGTGAAAGTTTATTTTTACTAATCCTTTCTACATTTTTCAAAGATGAAGTACATGCATTAAGGCGTTTTCTTAATTTCCAAATAGTCATTTGCTGTTGCCTATTTATTGTATGAAGATCACGTTTTTTTTTATTAAACAAATTATTATAAAGTTCACTTTCTTCAGCTAATTTTATAGATTGAGTCACATTTTCCATTGGTTCATCGTCTATCATTAAATTATTAGATATTGTTAAACTTTCTAAATTGGATTTAAAACAATACGTGTGATCATTAAAAGCTATTTCTAAATTTTCTACATTAGATTTTGAGCAATACGAGTGATCACTAAAAGCTACTTCTAAATTTTTAGTAACAACGGCATGGTTATTATTATTTACCGGATTTGAATACTTATGCAAATGTGTTTTTAATGAACTGGAAAATGATTTCTCTTCAAAATGATCTTCACACAAAAAAAGATGTTTTAAAGAAGGATAGTTACCTTCAGGCCAAACAAGTTTTAACCATTCTTCTTTAAATATGGGATCACTAGGAAAATGAAAAAAATGTTTGTATGAATTATTAGTTTCAGCCGTATTGACATACCGTACATTTGAACAATTCGGAAAAGAACAACGATACGATACCTTACCGGACATATTAAATTTGAACTAAATATATTTACCTACCTTTACTAAAAAAATCACCGGCCTCGTTTCTTCAACAAAACCACTTGCATATCATGTAACCTACAAGATTGAAAGAATTGACATTGCGCTTTCTGACATACGCACGCTCAGTTGTCAAAATTCGTTAGTTCCAGTTTTCTTCGAAAGTGGCGTTTTGCTTCCCGAATTACCCGGCTTTCAACTCCTCTCATAGTACATACTTTGTGTCGTGGATGAGTTGAGTCAGAACTCTTTAATCAAGACGTTCTATGATACAGCTTCGTTCGTTTTAGCTTTAAATTTAGGTTGAATTATACAATATTATATACAGGGTGTCCAATTTTAATTAATCCAGCTGAATATCTTAAAAAGGCGATTTCCTTAAAAATGTTTCAGACAAAAATTGTAGCGACTCGAGGGGGACATTTAACAGTGCCATGGGTTTTTAATTTTTATGGGAAAACATTTTTTTTTCAAATTGGAACCCCTATTTTTTATTGTAGATTCGTAATCTATGGAAAATAATAAGAAAGATTTGGTTGAAACTTTTTTTTCCAAAATTTAAATTTTTCGCTATATTCACCAAAATGAACACAAATTTTGGGATTTTCGATACCGTTTTACTAGAAAACTAAAGCTTTATAAGAAAAATCGTAAGAGACAAAAAGTGCTTAAATTAAGGCAAGGATTAATAAAAAATATTATTTTATTTTATTAAAAAAAAAGTTTCTTTTATTTTTATTACTTTTTAAGAAAAATATTATTTTTTTTTACTTATAAAATTTAAAATAAAGTCAAAAGTTGGAAACAATAGGTGTCAAACCGGTTTTTCAATTTTATTTGCAATTTAATATGTTAAATAATATTTTTCAATTAAGGAAGAAGGCTTCTAAAAATAAAGGAATTTCATTTTCAGCCTACTTTGTGTTTCGCACATAATTCTTATATTGTGACAGTACGAATTTAAAATTCAGAAACGTATTTGTACCAAAATTTAGCCAAAACTTTGCGATTTTTTTCCAAAAAAACTATTTAACCGATTTTAATCAAATATTTCTAAAACGCGTCTGTCCACGGTGTGTACTTTTGGTAAAAATTTGAAACCGGTAATTTTTATAGTTTTCGAGAAAAATATAAAAACCGATTTCCGTAGCCTTAAAAATATCTCAAAAATTTTTTCAAAATCGACCCCGCAAATGAAAGATAAAAAATGGATCAAATGTAGGGCTTCACCTGCGCTCTACACCCCCCCCCCCCCCAAATTTTAATCCCCTAAAACTAAAAAAAATAAAAATTTTTTAGTTATTTTTTTATAATGAATTACGAAATTGTTAATAACGTTTTTATTGTTGCTAATATTTTTACAAAATTTTGTACATGCATTCATGATGCCACTGTTTAATAATGGTTAAATTTTTGTTGGAAAATTCAAATGGAAACTTTGGAAAATCCATGGTTTAATAAGTAATTTCGTATTTTAGTCATTATTTTGGGAATTTGACTTACAAAATTTTTAATAACTGTTTATTTTTATAAATATTTTTACAAAATTTTACATAATTGTTTACGATACTCAAATTTATCAGTAGCAAATTTTTTTTTAAAAAATTCCAACAAAAACTTGAAAAATTGTGGATTTTGTGAGTTGTGTGTTCTATTATTTAGCGACTGAATAACAAAATTGTTAATAACTTTTTTGTTGTTGCAGATATTTTTATAAAATTTTGTAGATGTATTCATGATACTACTAATTGATAATGGTAAAATTTTTGTAAGAAAATTCCAACGGAAATTTGAGAAAATCCATGATTTTATAAGTAATTTCGTATTTTAGTCATTATTTTTGGAATTTGATTTACATAATTGTAAATAACTTTTTTATTTTTATAAATATTTTTACAAAATTTTATAAATTTGTTTATGATACTTCAATTCATCAGCAGAAAAATTTTTGTTAAAAAATTGCAACAGAAACTTGAAAAATTGTGGATTTTCGGAGATGTTTCCCATTTTTTAGCGACTGGAATAACAAATTTATTAATAATTTTTTTATCGTTGCAAATATTTTTACAAAATTTTGTAATGTATTCATCATACTACCACTTAATAAAGGTAAAATTTTTGTCGAAAAATTCCAATGGGAAAATTTTATTTCGTATTTCAGTCATTAATATTTCTGGAACTTGATTTATAAAATTTCAATGTTCATTTTAGAAAATCTTCAATAAAATATTTGAAAACTGTTTTATTTGTGGTGTATGCCACGAAATCAAATAAATACAGTGGCGTACCCAGATAATTTTTAAGTGAGTGCACTTTTAATTAGTAAAAAATATGAATTTTACTATAAAAATCAATTGTTTGTCTGTGCGACTGAATTTTCAAATAAAACGATTAGATTTATCAACTATCTACTTATAAAATTATATTTGTTTTCAAACTTACGGTGTAGGATTTAGTTGATATTCTTATCATTTTCAACGTAAAATGAAGTCATGAAGCAAGCGCAAATCATTGTGCTGCTTTAAGATAATAAAGTTAATTATAAATTTATTACAGAACGCACACTCCTACGTAGGTGTGATAATTTCTGTTTAGGATTACGTGATTAACGTGCTTCGAGGAATAACTTCAAAACGGAACATTGTATGTTAATAATATCGTGTAATTTAAATTAAATTAACGATATTAATATAAAAATGATAACATGATATTAATTACTAAATATACGTCTCTATTCTATGTTTATGATAATAACGGATGTTAATTTTAATAGTGTCAGATTTAATCAAAGATGTAGTAACTAGTAACATTAATAATTGATTGTAATTAAACAAGTACACGTCAGTACTCTATATTTAATTATACAGGGTGTTTCTAAATATATGCGAAGAAATTCTACAGGCGATTCTTTGACCAATTCTAAGACAAAAGTAAGGAATAAAAATTTTCTCAAAACTGTTCTATTTTTTAGTTATGGGGTGTCAAACTTTCTATATTTTTTTCATTTTTTGAGTATAACTTCTTTATTTTTTAAGATAATTTGATCAAATTTGAAACACACTCTAGTTATTATAGTTGTAACAAGATAAAAATATCAAATATCGAAATAAAATACAGGGGGATGTATTTTGGGGGTATAGACCCCATTTTTTATGCCATAACTTTTTTGTGCTACCCCACTTAACATTTTAAATGAGATATTCTAATTCCTTGCTTTTTTCTGAAAATTTTTGATCTCCTTAATTTTTTCACAGCTGGTACGGTTTAGAAGTTATTTAAAAACATGTACAAAGTTGCATGCCAATTTTGCAATAAACAGGGGTGGCTTTTAAAAAAAATAAATACTAGAGACTTCCTAGAAGCCTATTTGACCAATTTTAAGACGAAAACAGAGAATAAATATTTTTTCTAAAATGCTTCGATTTTAATTTGTTAATTTTATTTTAATTTAAATTAAAAACGAAGCATTTTATAGAAAATATTTATTTTCTATTTTTGTCTTAAAATTGGTCAAATAGTCTTCTAGGAAGTCTCTGGTATTTATTTTTTTAAAAAGCAACCCCTGTTTAATGCAAAATTGGCATACAACTTCGTACATGTTTTTAAATAACTTCTAAACCGTACCAGCTGTGAAAAAATTAAAGAGATCAAAAATTTTCAGAAAAAAGCAAGGAATTAGAATATCCCATTTAAAATGTTAAGTGGGGTAGCACAAAAACATTATGGCATAAAAAATGGGGTCTATACCCCCAAAATACATCCCCCTGTATTTTATTTCGATATTTGATATTTTTATCTTGTTCCAACTATAATAACTAGAGTGTGTTTTAAATTTGACGAAATTATCTTAAAAAATAAAGAAGTTAAAATCAAAAAATGAAAAAAAATATAGATAGTTTGACACCCCATAACTAAAAAATAGAGCACTTTTGAGAAAATTTTTATTCTTTACTTTTGTCTTAGAATTGGTCAAGGAATCGCCTGTAGAATTTCTTCGCATATATTTAGAAACACCCTGTATTGTACGAAGTGGAAAATGGGGAAAATTAAACATTGCTGTTTAAGAACATTTTTAATGCCTACTTAATAACAAAAAATAGCGTCGGTATTAATAATATAGGAATAACTGGTATATCTGGCGTTGCAATAATAATGTAGGTGTAGGTGCGAGTGGTGAGAATCCTGAGAGGAGTATTAAATTAAAAAGTAGTCCTGAAAAATTCAATTACAAGGATAAATTTAAAAAATTAAATATATTACGTACATCTGGTGCTTGAGATTGCCAGCAGATATTTGTCAACCACGCCGTGTCACATGCATCTTTCCCATCTGAAAAAATATATTTTAATGATCCGTTAATTTCATAAAACTTATTTGAGAAAAGTGCCAGGGTGAGGTGATATAAGATAGTTTGAATTGTTTGTGAAGCATGGCATGAAGCACAATATTGATTATAAGGTTTGATTAATGGGACCTAAAGCAATTGAAAACGCCACAAACAGAGAACGATGCTCTGGTTTAGTACAACTTGCGATTCTAAAAAAAAACAATAAAAATCTCTTTTTTATTACCAAATTTAGTTTGACATTCGTTTCATTTATCAATAAAATTGAGGCATATTTAAGAAACTCAGGCGGGAATAAGAAACGTGCCGCAGATGTTTGGAAATAATGATATTAAATTTTTAATAATTTAACCATTTTTAAGGTGTATTATATGGCGTGCATCGACAGTCCGTTTCAACGACACAAATTTTTCGTCGACAACGGTTTCATCGACATGGCCTTGACATCGACACGACCGTTTCATCGACACCGACGTTTCATCGACATGGCCAATTCATCGACACAGATGTTTCAACGACATTACCTTTTACCTTTTCATCGACAACCATTTCATAGAAACGGTTTTCGATGAAAAAGGTAAAGTCGATGAAAAAACGTCCTTGTCGAAGAAAAAGTTTGTTAATGAAAAGGTAGTGTCCAAGAAACGGTTGTCGATGAAAATGCAATGTCGATGAAAACGTCCTTGTCGATGAAACGCCCTTATCGAAGAAAAGGTTTGTCGATGAAAAGGTAGTGTCGAAGAAACGATTGTCAATGAAAAGGTAATGTCGATGAAACGTCCTTGTCGATGAAAAGTATCGATGAAACAGTTTCGATGATAACATCTGTGTCGATGAAACGGTTGTCGATGAAAAGGTTTGTCGATGAAAAGGTTTGTCGATGAAAAGGTAGTGTCTAAGAAACGATTGTATATGAAAAGGTAATGTCGATGAAACGTCGTTGTCGATGAAAAAGTGGTGTGGTTGAAACGTCCTTGTCGAAGAAAGAGAAGTTTTTCGCGGTTTTCACAAAACGGTAAGTTTTATCATAAAATTAGGTCAGACAAAAATTGTAGACCATATAATTATCTATAAAAAATGACTTAATACTTTTTTTCCTAAGAGCCACCGTTTCTGAGATGTAACAATTATAAAAGTTGAAAAAGTTGTAATCTTCATAATGTGCATAAGTACGCCACGTATACAATTCACTGAAGCTGTAATACAAGTAAAAATATTTTTCTATCGGTCAATGTAAGCCATAAATCGTTCGGCCAACTGGTTCGGTCAAAATTAATTATTTTCCGATTAATCAAAAATTTTATAGCAATTTCTTCGTCTAAAAGTGAAATTTTCAAATTTTCAACGGTTATTCGGTCATAACTTCTAAACGAATAAAAATATCAAAACGAACCTTTTTTTGTGTGAAAGCCTACGCAAAAACCTTTAAGATAAGCCATCACTCGTAAAAATCAATGAAGGGGCAGGGGCGTAAAAAAAATTGTCAAAATCGCATTTTTACAAAGTTTTTTGCGCGTTTAAAATTTTGAGTTTTTTTCGGAAATTGAAAAAAGTCAACACGTCGCGTTGTAACACTTGAAAATCTCATTCCAACGCAAATTTTAGTTAGACGATAGGATGTGTCGTTATTTTACAGCGAATATTTTGGTCGCTGGAGGGTTGAAAACACACAATTTTAAATTTAATAGGGCGGTGTGAGGTGAAAAGAAAAGATAGAAATGTCAAAGCTTCAAATCAACCTCGTTCGATCAATCCTCTTGCAGGTCACGTGTAGCAATTTTTCATTTTTTGTCCCTTTTTGACCCTATTTCCTCTACCAATTTTCTCTACGCGCCATTGTTTATCGATATTTTTCTACGCTTTTGGAAAAAAAAAATCCCGACGCCGCTGGATGCGCCGTATAAAACCAATTATTTTTCTGGGTATTAACGGTACTTTTAGCCACAATATAAGCCACGTTTCGTTAAAATCGGTTCTGTCGTTTGGTAGGTACGATTTTTTAAATTTCGTTAAAAAATGTCCAAAATTGTACCCCGATTTTCAAATATGAGATACAAACAAAAATTTTGAACAAGTGCTCCGCTATGCGTACGTAAGTCTGTTTGCTCTTTACAAAAATGCCATTCGCGATTTTTTTTCCTCCGGCTACAGTCAAAAGCTATGCAATATTACCTTTTTTTTTTCGCTAAAAAACGCGACATTTTGACGATTTCAAAGAAAAATTCGTTCTCGCCACAGGATTAACCTAGGAGGGTCGGAAATTTTGGATATAGTAAATAAGGATGTGGGAAAAAAAAGGACCCGTTTTGGTCGATTCGATTCCGAACCCGGCGGAGCTACGATTTTTCAAAATCGGCGCGGAGGACGCTCTAAAAAAATCCCGAAAAAATTGACTTTTTCGGAAGCGCTTTTGAAAGCTTTCCCGTCGCTTAAAAAAATCCATTCCGATAGGATTATAAAACAAACATTCCCCTTTAATTCGAGTCTGTGTTTTTGAAATTTGGTTAAAAAATGTACCCGTTATCGTGAATATTAGACGATTATGAAACTGACGAATAATGTGCATATTATGAAGATTACAACTTTTATAATCGTTATAACTCAGAAACGGTGGCTCTTATGAAAAAAAGTATAAAGACTTTTTTTATAGATAATTATATGATCTACAATTTTTGTTTGACTTAATTTTATGATAAAACTTACCGTTTTACTGAAAAACGCGAAAAAACCATTTTTAAGATCTTGAAAAATTTTTTTTCTTGGTACGGGATCGATTCAGTTATAAATTTTTAAAGTCAACGTCGAAAAAACACGAAAAACTTTCAAGACGCGAAAAGTAGGGAAAAAATGTAATATCAAAAAAAGCACTCGTTTCGGTGAAGTAAATTTTATTTTCTTCGTGAATCAAAAAAGTTGGAGCACTTTTGTTGCGCTAAAATTGTACAGTTCACGTCTCGGTGCCGTGACGCCACACCGTTGCGCCTGGAGACTTAAAATGGTTTTGTGCAATTTTGTCGCTTCCTTTTAAAACCCGACGGAGAAAAAAAAAGCAAGAAAAATCGAGCAATTTCAAGATATTTTTTCAAATAAGTGTTTCCCTGCTCCAACGAAATTAAGTAATTTCTTAAAATTTGTGGTAATTTCCTTTTGCGTTTCCTCTTCCTCCTTCTCAGCTTTTTAATATACATTTTCCATATTTAAGTGTGTAATCGTATAAAAAATGGGAACTTACATTTTACTCCACATGCATCCAGAACTTTACCACCAAATTCTTTGTGCTCGTCGGGTAGTAATTCCTTCATGGCCTCTATATCTATCGAACCATCATCTTCAATCTGTTGATTACAAAAGCTTAAACCTTAATCTCGGATGAGTGTTGACTTATGACATTAATATATTATGAACAGTGATTAATTTGTTAGATTGAGTTAGGCACTTAGTTTTAATTTAATTATTGTGGTTAAATGTTATTAGATGCTTTAAGTAAATAATAAATTTTAACTTACAACAGCCATTTCAGACATTAAACATTTCATGTAGCATTTTAATCGTTCGTCATCTGCGAATTTTCCATGTTTACAATCCTGGATTTGTTCTGTAATTTAAAATTCATTCGCCTCTTTGCTAATAAAAGTTGATATACATAGATACATACCCTCAGGCACTTTAGTTTGTTCCTGGCAAGTACTGTGTAACATATTTATTAGGTCTTGCATTTCATCAGATAAACCCTACACAAATAAGTTTTTAAAATTTAAATCATAAAACTGGTAGCTTATTTCCTTTTGAAATTATTATTTTTTTGTCACTTACCAAAATATTATGGATCCCATTGAAGAGGAAAATCGTTAGACAAAAGCTCGCATACATACTTCCTTTCAAATGTGAAGCGGAAGCATCAATGGTTACTTGACAGCAAATTGCTTTTATATCACCAATTTTATCCTCACCTCTCACCTCCCACACCTTTATTATAAAAAAAGCTATTTTATATTTCATTTGATTGGATCAATCGAAAAGATTTGCGAATTTAAACGCAAATGTCTTAAATTAAATTTAAATAAATATGATTTTATCAGCAACAGCGAGAAACATGATTCAAAAGAAAATACGTTAGTAATTTTAGACATTTAATTATTTTATTATCATCAACTTTTAATTAACTTTAGAACTATCAAGATTTAATCAGTTCTTTTAATTTACACAAAGCGCCTGTAAAGTACCATTTTTCTTTTTTTAATTAAAACACCAAAAATATACAGAGTGTCCCAGCACTGCGAGGAAATAACAGAATATACAATATTTTTAGACCCACACTCTAAAAATATTCTAATAATAGTTGTGTTTTTTTACATACTTTGCTCGAGCAAATATGAGCAAATCATATTCTGTCTCATTTTCTCCTATAGAACTAAAAGGAGAAGGAAGTGATTTGCTCGAGCAAATCAGTCAAATTTTGGTAAAACAAACACACCTAGTATACAGATTATCCATTCCAAGATAGCGGGCCAAAGTTACGTTTTTTGTTATTTATGTCGTGTAGAATCGAAAATTGAAAATTTTGGTCCCAATTTGTCCACATCGATCTTTTAAAACGAACGAGTTATCGCCGAAATTCGTTTTTATATCACGACAGAGGGTACATCTTATAACCGAATTTCAAAAACCCGGTCTTAAATTAAAGGGAAATGTCTGTTTTATAACTGGCTCGAATTTTAATTTTGTCGAATGGCGGAAAAGCTTTCAAAACCGCTTCCGAAAAAGTCGATTTTCCGCGGTTTTTTTCGGGCGCCCTTTTTAAAAATCGTAGCTCCGCCAGGTTCGGAATCGAAACGACCAAATCGGGTCCCCTTTTTTTCCACATCCTCATTTACTATATCCAAAATTTCCGACCCTCCTAGGTTAATCCTGTGGCGAGGGCGAATTTTTCTTTGAAAACGTCAAAATGTCGCGTTTTTTAGAGAAAAAACAAAAAAAGGTAATATTGCATAGCTTTTGACTGTAGAGAAAAAAATAGCGAATGGCATTTTTGTAAAGAGCAAACAGACTTAGGTACCCATAGCGGAGCACTTGTTCAAAATTTTTGTTTGTATCTCATATCAGATTTTCAAACGTCAGAACGTTTGAAAATCGGGGTACAATTTTGGACATTTTTTAACGAATTTTAAAAAATCGTACCTACCAAACGACTGAACTGATTTTAACGAAACGCGGCTTATATTGTGGCCAAAAGTACCGTTAATACCCAGAAAAATAATCGGTTTTATACGGCGCATCCAGCGGCGTCGGCATTTTTTTTTTCAAAAGCGTACAAAAATATCGATAAAAAACGGCGCGTAGAGAAAATTGGAAGAAGAAATGGGGTCAAAACGGGACAAAAATTGAAAAATCGCTACACGTGACCTGCAAGAGGATTGATCGAACTAGGTCGATTTGAAGTTTTGAAATCTCTATCTTTTCATTTCACCTCACACCGACCTATTAAAATCAAAATTGTGTTTTTTCAACCCCCAGCGACCAAAATAATCGCTATAAGGTAACGACACATCTTATCGTCTAACTAAAATATGCGTTACAATAAGATTTTCAAATACTACCACGCGACGCGTTGACCTTTTTCAATTTCGAAAAAAAATTCAAAATTTTAATGGCGCAAAAAACTTTTTAAAAAAATGCGATATTGACAATTTTTTTACCTCTCTGCGCCTTCATAGATTTTAACGTATGATGGGTTAATTTAAAGGTATTTGCGTAGGCTTTTACACAAAAAAAGATTCGTTTTGATATCTTTATTCGTTTAGAAGTTATGACCGTATAACCGTTGAAAATTTGAAAATTTTACTTTTGGACGAAGAAATTGCTATGAAATTTTTGATTAATCGGAAAATGATTAATTTTGACCGAACCAGTTGGCCGATTAGAACGATTTATGGCTTACATTGACCGATAGAAAAATATTTTTACTTGTATTACAGCTTTAGTATACGTGGCGTACTTATGCATATTATGAAGATTACAACTTCTTCAAGTTTTATAATCTTTGGTATATTTTTCGGAAAAACTATCCTGCCGATTTTTTTGTTCTTTTTGAGAAATCTAAAAAAAAAACGAAACTCCTGAGAAAAAATTGAGCCCCAAAACAAATGACAATTTGGGGTTAAAACTTTGAAAAAAAATTATTATGGGACACCCTGTGTAAGATGTTTTTCAACACTTCTACACTCGATTTTGTTTTTACAATATTTTATACTTCTAGTGTTAATAAAAAAATAAATCAATAAACACTAAATTATTGTAATTAAAACTGACCTCAAGTCTCTAAACTATGTTTTGTTTATTATTCATAAAAATAATTAGGGAAATTTGTGTTATTTTAAAGCCGGATGGTTATTTTAATCCCAAACTAATAATTTCGTTTTGAAAATTCTGAAATAGAAAATTAGGAATAACTTTAAACAATAAAAAGTCAATTTCATTTTTATAAATAATTCATAATATTAAAAATAAAACTTTTTAAAACATGAGAATAATTTAAAAGTCAATTTAAATACATGTGTCCTAGAATAAATGAATACTTAAACAATTCGAAACTAAATTCTTCGTAATATTTTAAAGTAGGTCAATTTTTCTTGAAAATTTTAACCCATTTGTTACATAAATTGGTTATACCTAATTATTATTAGTTATAACAACTATTTTGTGAAATATCCAAAATCATTGCAGATTGTCAATAACTTTAACAGTTTGCTTAAAATTTTTTTTTATATCGCATTTTTAAAAGTCGTATTTATGGGTCAAATTCACCCTTTAAATTACATTTCAACCCTACTTTACGTTCCTTCCCTAAAAGTTCTTTAGGTCCACTTTACGTCGAAAAAGAATCACTTCGCTATCTCTTTCAGTTTTCGAGTTATCACCGAAAATGCAGCAAAATCTCCGTTTGGAGCCAAAATTTCGGTCTGAAATTTTTCAAGTTTCACAAAATAATTAATATCTTCGAAACTATTAGCATCACCGAGACGTTTAATAGCTTAAAATTCGCACAGTCACCTCCTCCACCAAATTCCGTAAAAGTTTTAATTTTCGGTTTTAAATTGTGCCGCCCAGAACCGTATTTGTACCAAAATTATGCCAGAATTTTTTCCAAAAGAACTATTTAACCGATTTTAACCAAATATTTTTTAAAACGCGTCTATCCAAGGTGTTTACTTTTGGTAAAAATTTCAAACTGGTAACTTTTGTAGTTTTCGAGAAAAAAAAAATAAAAACCGATTTCCATAAAAAAATATCTCAAAATTTTTTTTTTCGAATTTTTTCAAAATCGAATCGCAAGTGAAAGATAATAAAAAATGGTTGAAATGTAGGGGTTCACCTACCTTCTACAACCCTCCAAAATTTTAATCCCAAAAATTCAAAGAATTCAATATTTTTTTAGGTAATGTATCTCAAAAAATAATTATATTTAAAAAATTTAATATATTAATATCAGTAATTTTTAGAAATTTATCTGTACGAATTTTTGTTTCTAAATTTTAGTTATTAAGCGAAATATTAATTTTTCAAAATACACCTTTACTCGTTTACCAAAATGCCACATTTGATATAAAAATTCATACCTTTTGAACGAAACATGGTAGAGACTTGATTTTTTTTTTACTTTCTTTATACTTTAAATATAAATGATTAACTTTCAAATTTTTAATTTGAAACGAAACACTCTTGTTACCTTCTAATTTAAAAAGTGGTAAAAATCACCCTCTAAACTCCCCCCTGGTTACGCCTTTGATTCATTTATATATTAAGTTTTGTATTTAGTGATTAGTGACCCTGTTTATTGTTCTGCTCCACATTCCATCTTGATACAGCGAGCAATTTGAGGTATTAATACTTGCAATTTGGGCTTTGTACTTTACGCTTCCCACTTTCTACCGTTTGTAATTTTGATGTAAATCCCGCCCCTGTTATGTAAATTGCCGAATGTTATTTTCGTGCAAAATATTATTTCCATCGCAAATATACCCACGTTTTCGCTTAAGAAAATCTTCCATAACAAAAAACTTATGACTTTTAAATTTATGCTAATTCAATTTTCGAATTTGCTCAAAATGCAACTGGTGATGATGAAAATTTATAATTAATTAAATGATTTTTTTTTAAACTCACCTGTTTTGCTTCATTAATTTGAAATTAACACCAATGTTTCTCGTATATTCCATTAAAAAAATTGTTAATTTATTAATTTATTACACTTTAGTCTATTTATGTTTATATTGAATAACTAAATCACATATTAATCACACAGATTATATATTATATCTCTATTGATACGGTAATCTTTTAGGCCTTAATACTGATTAGGTAATTAAAGAATAGGAGCATCACTTTTTGGGGGATTAATAGATTATTTACGTAATTTTGTAGTAAATTTCATTATAGTTGTTGATGTTGTGAATCGAGGTTTTCTAATTGCACAACAGTTTCGTCATCTTTATGTCTCACAACAGAAGTACAAGTAGATTTCCTCTTTAGTCATGACATTTTTATACTATTGCTTCCATTAATAACGAAAACACCAGCGCTATCAGCAGCTCCAGTGTATTGATAACTACTCCATCTAGTAGCGTACAATCTTCTATTTATGCAACTCAAAATTGCATTATGGACATCTTGATTGGCAAAACAGAAGAGACAAGAAACGCAAAGTCCCTAAAAATTGATTTTTGATTGGTTTTGGAGGGTTTTAATACAGTGGCGGATCTACAGTGAAATTCTAGGGAGGAGGGGGTGATTATACAGGGTGTCCCACTTTTTTCAGCAATTGTTTTAAAAAAAATTTTTACAAAAATATTGTAGCACGCCCAAAAATGACATTTTCACTGAAGTTAGACTTACAAAATTAGTTTCATTAAAAAATTGAGACAATTTCCTATAAAATAGACTTGTTTAAGTAATATTTTTCTCATAGGCACTTTTTTGAAAATTGATTATAAAAAATACTAATTTTTGGTGTATACAAAATTCTAAAAAGTTGATTAAAAACTGCTAGTTTCGATAAAATTATAACAACATTTTTGAGTTTAAATTAAAGATTAGGGTGTAATCTATAATATGAAAGTCTAAAATCAATCATGGCCCAAAAAATAAATTTAATAAAACCAATTGAAATTGGAGTTATTTTTTGGGGAAATTTTTAATCGTACTTAAAAGACCTAAAAAGGGAATTTATAATAAAGATTTGATTATAAAATAAGTGTTATTATAAAATTTGGTTATTTTTTTATAAAATGGATCATTTAAAAAATAAAATTCGCGATGGGATCTTTTTTGAAATCCCATTTAAAATTTTTATAACGCTTTTATTAAAAATGATGTTTTTGATAAAAACTTTGTAAGCACTTTGAACACCAAAAAATGACATTTCCACTGAAGCTAGATTTAAAAAATTAGTTTCATTATAAAATTTAGACAATTTCCTATAAAATAGGCTTATTAAAGTAATATTTTCCTCATAGGAACTTTTTTGATAATTTATTTTAAAAAATACTCATTTTTGGTTTGTTGCAACTATTTTAAAAGGTCAAAATTTTAGTGATTTTTGGGATTTATGAATATTTTTGTTAATATCAATATTTTTATTAGAAACAAGTATACTTTGGATTTTGTCGCCCCTACCGCCCCCTCTCTGTATCCGCCACTGTTTTAATAACTTACTTGCAAAGATGTGATGATAACAGTTGCATATTCATAGATGATAGAGTAAGGATGATTTTTATCTGGTCTGAATGGTATTAAAATATAATGCAACCCAAAAAGTGGGATTAGAATGAGAGCAGCTCGTGCAGCTCTTTTTACCCTCGCCGGAGCAGGATTGTCAGAATTGGGATGCATGATCGTTAAAATCACACGCAAGACATTAATCAAAAAAACTAAAATAAAAAATGTATTATTTAAATAATTTGTTTTTTTCGAAATTACTTAAAGATACAGCCAAAGTTATGCATACTGGTATAGTTAGGATTAATTCAGCTGCGCTACTTTCCAACCAACATCTAAAAAATAATTCAATTAATTATGTTTTTGTTAAATTCTGGTGGAGTAAAGTGAATTTTATTGCGTATTTGATGATTATACGTAGTAATTTACAATTATTACAAGAATCAAGAAATGAAATTGCGTTTTATTGGTGTTCCTTTCATGATGTATTTTTGTTATAATAATGAAATTGGATTGTGATGCTTAAAATGTTATTACCCTTCAGTATCTTGATAATAAAATATCCTAACGGTGCTGTAAAGGAAGACGAGTACAAAAGGGATTCCCCATCCGATGAGAAGAAACCAAATCCAGGCCACCTCATCCCTCACAAAAACCACCACCAAAGATATATGTAAATACAATGATTCACAAAACATCCACATATAATTGGATATGAGGAAATAGCGTAATAGAATCTCCACTCCTTGACACCAAAGCTAAAATTTCATTTAGGGCTTTAATTATATTTTTTAAACTTTCAATACATAAAGTTCGACAACGCTGCTTTATTTTGAAAATTAAGCATTTTACAGAAAAATGTTTCAAATAAAAGTTGAACGATTCTTAATGATGCACTTTTTAGAAATATTGGCATGTCTTCAACAGCAAGGTGAAGGTCAGGCAATAATCACTTAACTTTTTTTTAAACAGCAACCATCCATTTTTATTGCGTATTATTAAAGCTTGCTTTCAGAGGTTTATGGAGCATATAGTAAATAGTTTAGAAGTTACAAGAGTTTAAAGTATTAATAGGTAAGTTCGCCATGTAGATATTAAAATTGTGTTTAGCTTGTGGTAATGTTGTGGCAATATCGTTATGTTGTGATATAATAATAATAATTACAATGTCAGGACAGTATTGTTTATTTTTTTCCCGAATTATTTATTATTATAAATATTACCACAATATTTCCACCACAACATTCTCACAATTTACGCACGATGTTGTCACAACGTTTCCACAATATTGTCACTATATAAAAAGATATACTCACAATATTGTCACAACATTATTTGGGTCAACATTTTAACATGTGCAAATATTGTGACACAATATTATAATATTGTGTACGATATTTTCGCAATATCGTGTTTCTACTCGGGTCAGCAATTTTTTTTGAAAACTCTTTTATTTATTGTATGTGCACGAAATCTAATAAATAAGACTGTTTTGAAATTTTTTATTGATTTATTACGACAGTAGCGTACCCAGAAAGTTTTAAACGGGGTGCATTTTCAACAAGTAAAAAAATAATATATTTTTAATTCAATTTAAACAAAACTAACATAAAAATGTCATTAATTTTAGTGTATTTAATGAAAATTTAGCTTGTATTTAGTATAAATTATTTAAATTAAATTGTTAGAAGATAAATCTTTTATTTGGAGTCATTGAATTGAAAGTCCAAATATAAAACAACGCTGTCACTTTTCTACGAGATTTACTGATGTAAATGTTTACAAAAATCCGAGTGCTTTCATCCAGAAAACATTTTTAACAGTAACATAAAACAATTTCATACTTTAAAATACTTTTTAAAATTTAATTTAATTTGATTTAATTAAATACTTACAGGATTTTCGTCTTTAAAAGTTTCGCCTTCACCTGATCGAGGGATCACCTCCCTGTACCAAATCACCCACATTATATTGTTCATTATGAACGACAGAAAAAGATGGATGTGGATTCGTATCCTTGTACACTTCAACGATCTGAAAAGTAGAAAAAAACTTCAAAAAAAGCTTTTACATTAACATGAACTTTTTATTAATTAATTATACGCGGGGATTATAAATTGCAATTAACTAATTAAAAATTTCAGTCGAAATTTTTATGTCATACAAAATTCATTGTATTATCTTCACTTATCATAAACATTTACGCGATGCTCTCAACTATACTAAAACAAGGGGTGATTTAATTATCAATAAACTGGAAAGTAGGACATTTTATAGACCAATTTAAGCGTGTATTACATAATTTTCAAATTTACGAAGGTGCACACACAATTCAGAACATCTAAACTTTTTTCATGCCTAAATTTAAAATGAAAAAAGTTTTTTGATCAACATATTTCAGGTTTAAAATTAAAAATGGATAATAATTAATATTGTTATTATTTTTATGCACTTAATTATAATGAATATTAGGATGAATTTGATCCTGCATGTTGATGATTTATGCGAATTTTATGCTTATGTGTACATACAAAGCGTAATTCAACTGTCAATATTTAAATTACAATTAAGCTCTAATTAACTAACCCTTTTGTTGAGTTACTCGACATTTTATACGTTTTAACGTCCATAAAGCACTTTACTTTACTATGGAAGTAATTAGAAGAACGTGCATATATTTTATACAAGAAACTTAATTTAATAGTTCAATAGCTTAAAATTTAATTTTCGGTTTAAAATTGCGCCGTCTAGAACCGTATTTGTACCAAAATTTTGTCAAAACTTTGCGATTTTTTTCCAAAAGAACTATATAACCGATTTTAACCAAATATTTTTTAAAACGCGTTTATCCATGCTTGTGGTAAAAATTTGAAACCGGTAACTTTAATAAATAAAAACCGATTTCTATTAAAAATTTCATGAAAATTTTTGTTTTTTAATTTTAATTATTTAAGTACCTACTTACCTAAAAGCAAAAAAAATTGCTAAAGAAATGAGTAGAGCCACTAAAGAGATTGAGTAGCCAATGACGAAAAGTCTATTGATGTGTGTGTGAAACTGCAAAAAATAAAAATTAATTAAAAGAAGCCAATGCGGAATCATTTGATGTAATAATGCTTTAATGAAAGTAAATAATTGTAATTAATTGGAAAGAAAAAGAATTTTATTTATGCTGAAAAGTAACTATTAAAACAGTCCAATTTATTTAGTGAAACTTTTCTAATTCTTCTCTTTCGATGAATTTAACTTTTGAAACTTTGTTACTTGGTTTTATTTAGAAAAGCGTTCTTACTTCCAACTCCTCCAAATTGACGCAGTCGGTGTAGTTGGTCCAATCATTTCGCTCTTTCGAATTTGGATGAATAAACCACGTCCCGTTCGGCCAGCATTCCTTGTAAACAAACCTGCTGGGATCCAAAGGGTCCCGAGGAGGACAAGGCCTTTTTGCCACCGTTCCTGGAGCTGTAGCATTCCAGCAAGTCACAAAGCCGTTTATTAATGAAGCTATCGGTGGACAATATCCTTCAACTAGTAAAACCATCAAAAATTAGTTTATGTACAAGTATTAATAGGAAATATTTTATTAAAATTGCTTTCGTTACGTAACGATTATCGATCCTTCATATTATAATTTAAAATGCGGGCCCCGGAGCAACTTACTTTTTTCCAATTGAAGACAATGCATCCTAATTTGCTCGTTAATTTCGTCGAGCTCCATGGTTGAAGTTCTAGTACCTACATCGATGAATAGAAAAGAAGAATAAATTATAATAAATTTAGTGAGGTGCAGCTGTGGAAAGTTATGTTGATTTTATCGGGAAACATTATTCGTAATCCTTGAAAAGTAGGAAAAGGATTTCTGTCGATAATACGACTATAGGAAAGCCGATAGGCTTAAGAATAAAATAGCCTACATCTTACTATCATCCCCTGCGAAAGCTATTATATGAACCTTCCGCAATTTGCACTAAATAACCTTCAGTCAAAATAAACTCATCGTGTTTATTGAAAGATTTTAGGCGGATTAGAAAAATACTTTTTGCAACAATTTTACCGAAATAAAATGTGTGTGTCTCAAAAAAGTAATTTCAGTATTTCTGATCTTCCAAGAGGAACATTAAAAAAATTAATATTTTGTAAAAATTACACTTTTACTTCTTAAAGTTGTAAGATGACTTTCAAAGCTTTGTAAAAAAATAACCACGTGAGTTGGAATTAATTTTACGATTAATTTGAATAAATTATAAAATTTTGCAAAAAATAAAACCGAGTTTATTGAAAAATTCTAAGGGGAACATTAAAAAAATTGAGAGTTCATAAAAATTGCTTGTTGAAGTTGCAAGATGGTTTTTAAAAAAATATAAAAAAATAACCATGTGAGCTGGAATTTATTTTCCGGTTGATTTATATAAATTAGAAAATTCTGCAAAAAAATAATCCAAGTTTGTTGAAAAATTCCAAGGGGAACATTAAAAAAACTGAGATTTTGTAAATATTGCACTTATTTTACTTATTAAAGTTGCAAAATGATTTTTAAAAAATTATAAAAAAATAACTAAGCGAGCTAGAATTAATTTTGCGGCCGATTTAAATAAATTAGAGAATTCTGCAACAAATAAACCCGAGTTTGTTGAAAAATTCCAAGAAGAACTTTAAAAAAATTAAGATTTTGTAAAACCCAGCTATACATAAATGGCGAATGCGCCGGGTCTGCGCGCAATACAATTTTAATTAAACGTATTTTAATCCTATAATTTAAAAAAATCAACTTAATAATGAAAATTATAAGCGCAAATTAGTAATGTATTAGTATTAATAAAGGAAAATCCTTTGTTGAACTTTTCTCAATTCCATATTCAGTTTATACTGAATATGAAATTATTTTGTCTTCCTATGGCTTGTCCTCTTCGAAGAAAGATGATGTTTGTAATTTATTATTTAATGGCTCCTTTGTTCCTTCAATAGATCCAGTTATGGGTTCATCGGGGATAACAAATAATTAACACCTAAAAAATATCTCAACTGATGATGCCGAAGTTGAAGACCAGGTTGAGGAATCACTTGAAGATGAAGAAAAAAACGGCAAGGAAGGTGAGGAGCCTGAGCCTGCTTCTGCAGAAAAAAAGAGACCATCTAAAAGAAGAAGACCTGGTAAAAGGTCCGCAAAGAAAGCTGAGGAAGCAACCTCTGATGTTAAGAAACAAAAAAAGTAGAAGATCCCGAGCGTGGCATGAAGAAAACAACTAGAAAGACTGAACCAGAGACTGAAAATGTCAAAGAAAAGAATGAAGATGCAGAAAAAAACGCCTAGACGTGGCATTCGGGCACAAAAAAATCAACTACAATGATAATACTAGTAAAATTCGTAGAGGATTTTTTTATCTTATATTTTATATTAAGTTGTTCTTACTTTATTTTTGTTATTTTATTCATACTTTATTTATTGTATATGTTATTTATTTATGCGCAAATTATCTAAAAAATTTTAAATTAATGTAATTTAGTAATTTAAGTCAAGTCGTCAAGTGTTTGTTAAAAAAATGATTAATATTTTATCTTTGTTTATATAAAGTGCATAATTTTACATACATACTCATTATCATAAGAAATTTATAATAACATAAATTTGTGATGTAATTAAAACAACCACACTGTATTTATATATAATTAGATGAAATTGAATACTCTTCACCTCAATTATACTGCATTAATTAGTATTTTCTAACTTTTCATTTCAAAAAAGCAACAAAAATTATTTCTCCTTTATAATTTTTAACATTTTTATAAATGAAATTACGTATAAATTCTACACGTTTCGAAATAATTATTTGCTTTTCCAACCGTTGTAAAACTTAAATAAATTAAAAAATGTTGAAGTACATTACTTTCTGTTTTATTTTGATGGGTGTTGATAGAATTCAGGTAACTAAAATATTTTTAGAGTGTCAAAACACAATTTAAAATTTAATAATTTTAGTGTAAAACGAAAGAAGTTCTTGACACTCATTTCTTTGAAATTATTAAAAAATGTCGTGACGAATCTTCTGTAACTGAAGGTAATTAATGCATATTTACTGCTATTAAAATAAATTAAATAATTTTGATTGAATTAGCTCAATTGGAGTTGGGACGTAAAGGTAATTTTCCTGAAGAATCTAGCTTTAAATGTTATTTAAAATGTTTGTACGATTCAGCTGGAACTGTAAGTAAATTTTGTTATATTACTATGAATTTTGTAGTAATAATATAATTTTGTAGCTTAAACCTGATGGCACTATAGATGTAGATAAGCTGGTTGAAATAATACCAGAAAGTATAAGGCATCTACACGAAGAACCAATAAAAAAGTGTGGGACTATAAGTATTAAGTAAGTGTATTTCAAAAATTTTATTTTATCATTTTTTTGTTTATAGTGGGTAGTGATTTATGTGATACTGCTTCGAAAACTGCGTTTTGTGTTTTCGAGAACAACGAAGAGGTTTGTTTGCACGAATATTACAGCTCATTCTTTATTTTATTAATAAATTTACTTTATGTTACAGCACTTTTATATCCCATAAAATATATACCAGGATACATTTGATTAGATAATAATAAATTTATGGTTTAAAAGGTTTTATATTTTAGGGTCTGCATTTGATTTTCATAACTAATGTTTAATACTTGTAACTATAACTAAATACTAATTGAAAAAATAAACAATTGCTTTAAAGTTTAAGTTTTTATTATAAATTATAGTTAAAAGTGGAATTAACACATGCATTAAAAAGTAGGATTAAGTTATGAATTTTTAATTTATCGATTGGTTAAGTAAATGGTTAATAAAAATGCAGATTTTTATATCCAGATTTAGCAGTTTAGCACGTGCGTAATATTAAATCTGCTATCAGCGGAAATGGTTCGAAACGATTTAGTGAATAATCACTTTCTAGAGATGATTTTTCGCTTAAATTACCGTATAATTCAGTCTGGATTATACACTATAAACGTTTTCTTTGCTTTTGCACAATATTAACATCTTCATTTAATCCTAAAATAAAAAAATACAGTTATTGTAATATTTACGAAATTTTTAGAGATATGAGTCAGGGGTGGACTTACGCCTTAGAGGGCCCTGACTTAAAATACCTCTGGAACCCCCCGAGAACTATATAGAGCTGTGCAATTCTTAAAAATCATAAAAATTAAGAATAAAATATATAAAAATCATTTTTTATCTAAAATCTTTACTGTTGTAAATAATGAACAAAACGAGCAAATAAATATATTTTTCGTATTTTTTTGGCCGTTACAATGCCTTAAAATTCTTGAAAATGCAACAAAAAAAATTGACAAAAAATAAAAAAAAAATAATATAAACTTTATTTTTTATCTAAAATCTTTACAATTTACAATTATAACTAATAAACAAAATGAGCAAAGAAATATATTTTTGGTATTTTTTTTTGGACGTTACAATGCCTTAAAATTCTTGAAAAAGCACCAAAAAAAAATCGACAAAAAATAAAAAAAATAATATAAATTTTATTTTTTATCTAAAATCTTTAAAATTATAACTAATAAACAAAATGAGCAAAGAAATATATTTTTGGTATTTTTTGTTTAGTTGTTATAACGCTTAAAACATAAAAATGCGAAAAATAGTTTAATTAACGCTTTTTTAAATAATTATTTATCTAAAACAAACAGGAAATGTTATAATTATTACTTATTGTTATTACGTGAAGCAACGAGACTTATTTCCTAAAATTAGCAAGAAATTATGGTGATTAAAGTTATGGGGGAATACAATAAAATAATTACTTATTATTTTAAGACTATTTTATGCAATTGCTCTATAATTCTATGTTATAATTGGTTACTTATAAGCAAATAAGATTGACCCAAAAAAACCGCATAATTGCTGCATGTTAATGAAATTATTCATTGGCGTACGAATTTAAAATAATAAAATATTTTTTTTTTCAAAAACTATCAAATTTTGCCGAAGGTAAACACCGTAAATAAGCGAGTTTTAAAAAATATTTGGTTAAAATCTGTTAATTGGTTTTTCGAAAAAAAATGGAAAATTTTTGTTAAACTTTTGGTATAAATGCGGGCCTGGACGGCGCAATTATAAGTTGATATTTAATTTTTTGGCGCTTATTTGTCGAAAAAGTAACGGGGCAAATTTTAAGCTATTAAACGTCCTCGTGGTGTTTAACTTGGGCATAACTTTCGAACCCCTACAAAAATATAAACTTCCTACGCACTACCGAATTTAAAAATTATTCCTTTATAAGATAGTGAAGAAAAAAATAATAATTTTATGTAAATTCCAGGCCTGAGTGGTACAAACGTCTGCCTGCACGAAGCCCAATTTTTTTTTAAATTTTATTTGCAATTTTTTTAGAAGTCCAGAGTCAAAATAGAAACATGCTGATTTTTTTGTGCATAAAGAACAAAGTGGGGAAGCAAACAAAAAATATTTGACGTTTGTAGGTGGTCCCGATGAAAAGTTATATATTTTTAAAGTCAACATCGAAAGAACACGAAAAACGAAAAGCGACTTTCAGGGCGCGAAAAGTATGGAAAAAAATGAGATATCAAAAAAAGCGCTCGTTTCGGTGGAGTAAATTTTATTTTCTTCTTGTTCTTATCTAATCCCCCTAGTTGAAGCACTTTTGCTGCCCGAAAAAACGCTAAAATTGTATACTTCGCGTCTCGGCACCGTGACGCCACACCGTTGCGCCTGGAGACTTAAAAATGATTCTGGTTAATCCTCGGGAAGTGATAATAAAAGGGGCCAAATTTTGTGGCTCCCCTTTAAAACCCGAAGCAGCTACGATTTTTCAAAATTAACACCGTCGATGACCGAAAAAAAGCAAAAAAAATCAAGCGTTTTTTTCGAAGCTGCAAAAAAATTATAATTCGTAGCTCACTTAGAATACAACGCCTTGAATGCTTGAATTTTCATCTACTAATGTTACGCCACTGTTCCAAGTTACAAAATAATAGTATCATCTGTATTTTGTATAAATAGATTTGTTTTCGGTGCAACTATTTTAATCAAACAACATGAAACTAATAATAAGTTTTATTGTTTTGGTTTATTTTAGCCATGTTCAAGTAAGTATAATTTTTTAAATCAAATATGCAATATTTAATCTATAATGCTAATTATCAATAATACTAAAACCATAAGAAATGGGGAAGGTGTTTTTTCATTAAAAAAAAGTGGTTTTTTCGTCCGATTGTAAGAATTCCGGTTCCGATGTAAAGAGGGATGATGATTCCAAGTGTGGTTTGAATTTTAAATTTTTTGGACCTCCCCGACACTTTTAATTTTCGGTTTAAAATTGCGCCGTCCAGAACCGTATTTGTACCAAAATTTTGCCAAAACTTTGCGAATTTTTTCCAAAAAAAGTATTTAACCGATTTTAACCAAATATTTTTTAAAACACGTCTATCTACGGTGTTTACTTTTGGTAAAAATTTGAAACCGGTAACTTTTATAGTTTGAGAAGAAAAAATCTTAAAAATATCTCAAAAAATTTTTTTTTCGATTTTTTTTTAAATCGACCATGTAAATGAAAGATAATAAAAAATGGATGAAATGTAGGGGTTCACCTGCCCTCTACACCCTTCCAAAAATATTTTACTCCCCAAAAATTTTTTAGATAAAGTATCGTACAGACTTAAATTTTTTTTATATTTTTTCTACTTTCTTAATACTTTAAATATAAATTATTAACTTTCAAATTTTTAATTTGAAACGAAACACACTTGTTAATACATACTCTAATTTCAGTCTGTAAAAGTAGTTATGGATGAACATTATAAAAATATCGTTGAAGTTTGTCGTAAAAATCAACCGATTGATCAAGGTTTGTATTATGTGATTTAATTAAAAATTTTAAAACATTTTTTTTTTAGTTTTACTTGATCGTGCAGTTACTGGAGATTTTTCTGAAGATCGAAGCTTGAAATGTTACATAAAATGCCTATACGAACAATTGAATGCGGTATAAAAATTTATAAAATTCCTAAAAAAAATGTTTATGTAAAATTTTAGATTAAAGAAGACGGTACTTTTGATATCGATAAAATTCTTGATGACATGCCTGATCACTTGGAACATAAATACAACCATCCCCTCAAAAAATGTGGAACAATACGTAAGTAAAATTCTAGAAACTTTTAAAGTGAAATGATACGTACTTAAAACTTTAGGGTTTTACAACTTTTGTTTGATATTTCAACTACACTTTTAAATTATATTTCTAAACGCATTTTTACATTCAAAGTTTTCTACTTGCAAACTATTAACTTTTTTAGCTGGAGAAGATCTTTGCGAAACTGCTTTTAAGACAGTTCAATGCGTTTACGAAAATAATAAAGAGGTTTGTTAATTATTTTTTTTTTATATTTTAATTAATTTTTTCTTGTATTTTTAGCACTTTTATATCCCATAAAATGATTTTATCCAACAAAATAAATATTTTTACGTACAAATAAAATATGTAAAAAACCTATTTAATCTTTTATTTATTACTTCCAGGTATTATTATTATTAAACAACTACATTTTGTATCAACAGATTAAATTTTTAAGTAAATAATTATTTGTAATTTTAAATTTAAAATAGTAGCTGCGGTAAACAGGAGTTTGTTTAACGTAAAAAATATGTTTTATTGCCTTGCACATACATAAATTTAGCTCCAAGTAAAATAAACTTTGAAAGGATATTTATGAAAAATTCCTATCGATATCCAAGAGTTTTAAAGCTCAAAGCGACATTTTACTGCTGAAACATTCAATTTAAAAAGGATTTACTTATTTATTCGTGTAATAACTGCAATAAAACAAATTCTATTTTTATGATTATATCAAAAAATATTTTAATTAATTTTCTTAGATGATTGGAGGTGTTTGCTGAAATACAATTTTCTTTTGTTTACATGTTAACAAAGGATAAATATTTATTAACAAGATTGTCTTGATATTAAAAATAGCCGGTGATTTAAATTCAAGTTTTTCAAGTAGATCATAAAATAAGTAAATAACGTTCAATAAAGAATTTATCAGGTTAAATTAAAGTAAAAGAGGAGGTCTGGTTTACTTTAAGAGGAATATAAACACTATTTTTAAAACTACGTGTGTAAATCGCCAAATTTATTTTTATAAACAAACAAAAATTAAGGCACTATTAATTACTTTAAAAGAGCAAGCGCAGCTTTCAGCTTCCTTTTTAACATGAACCTTCGTGTGCCTTAATTCATTAGCAAGATTATCTCTTTACAACATCTACACTTGCTACTTGCTACACACCCAAACAAAAGCACCATTAACCCACCTCCAAGAATATAAACTACAATTTAATATAGATTTTACAATTTTCCTCACAGCTTTTAGTTTATTGCGCGAATTAAATTTTTATTACAAAACATTTGCCAAAACTTCAGGACATAAAAACCGTTTTTAGTTCATCAAAACACAAAATTGGGGTCGATCTTGAAAAGAATCGATTTTTATTTTTTTCTCAAAAACTATAAAAGTTAGCGGTTCCAAATTTTCACCAAAGATAAACACCCTAAATAAACGAATTTTAAAAAATATTTGGTTAAAATCGGTTAATTAGTTTTTTCGGAAAATTTTGTCAAACTTTCGGTACAAATTCGACTCAATTTGCAATCGAAAATTAATTTATTAGTGTATATTTGTGGAGGAGGTCACGGGGAAAATTTTAAGCTAATAATAGTCCGGTCAATTTAGCCCTAAAAATAGTAGTAAAGGTGCAAAAATTAGCGTGAAGCTAAAAATTGATAAAAATATTGGGAACACCATTATAAATGAATTATGAAAAATCCTCATCGATCTGGAAAAAATTTTATTCAAAGTCAAAGGTCTTAAAAATGGGGTTTTCGCGTTTTTCAGCAAAATGGTCAGTTTTATCATAAAATTAGGTCAGACAAAAATTGTAGACCATATAATTATCTACAAAAAATGATTTATTACTTTTTCTCCTAAGAGCCACCGTTTCAGAGATATAACGATTATAAAAGTTGAAAAAGTTGTAATCTTCATAATATGCATAAGTACGCCACGTATACACATCACTGAAGCTGTAATACAAGTAAAAATATTTTTCTATCGGTCAATGTAAACCATAAATCTTTCTAATTGGCCAAAATTAATTATTTTCCGATTAATCAAAAATTTCATAGCAATTTCTTCGTCTAAAAGTGAAATTTTCAAATTTTCAACGGTTATTCGGTCATAACTTCTAAACGAATAAAGATATTAAAACGAATCTTTTTTTGTGTGAAAGCCTATGCAAAAACCTTTAAGATAAGCCATCATTTGTTAAAATCGATGAAGGGGCAGGGGAGTAAAAAAAATTGTCAAAATCGCATTTTTTTAAAAAGTTTTTTGCGCGATTAAAATTTGAGTTTTTTCGAAATCGTCAACGTAGTACATGAAAAGCTCATTCTAAAGCATATTTTAGTTAGACGATAGGATTTGTCGTTACCTTACAGCGATTATTTTGGTCGCTGGGGGTTGAAAAAACACAATTTTGATTTTAATAAGTCGGTGTGAGATGAAATGAAAAAATAGAGATTTCAAAACTTCAAACCCACCTCGTTCGATCAATCTTCTTGCAGGTCACGTGTAGCGATTTTTCATGTTTTGCCCCGTTTTGGCCCCATTTTCTCTACCAATTTTCTCTACGCGCCGTTTTTAATCTATATTTTTCTACGCTTTTGGAAAAAAAATCCCGACGCCGCTGGACGCGCCGGATAAAACCGATTATTTTTCTGGGTATTAACGGTACTTTTAGTCACATTATAAGCTGCATTTCGTTAAAATCGGCCCAGTCGTTTGGTAGGTACGATTTTTTAAATATCGTTAAAAATGTTCAAAATTGTACCCCGATTTTCAAACGTCAGAATATGAGATACAAACAAAATTTTCGAAAAAGTGGGTACGTAAGTCTGTTTCCTCTTTACGAAAATGCCATTCGCGATATTTTCTCTCTGGCTACAGTCAAAAGTTAAGCAATATTACCTTTTTTGTTTTTTTCGCTAAAAAACGCGACATTTTGGCGTTTTCAAAGAAAAATTCGCCCTCGCCACAGAATTAACCTAGGAGGGTCGGAAATTTTGGATATAGTAAATGAGGATATAGGAAAACAGGGGGCTCGATGTGGTCGTTTCGATTTTGAACCCGGCGGAGCTACGATTTTTCAAAATAGGCGCGGAGGACGCTCGTAAAAAAAAACCGCGAAAAAATTGACCTTTTCGGGAGCGCTTTTGAAAGCTTTCCCGTCGCTTAAAAAAATCCATTCCGATAGAATTATAAAACAAACATCCCCCTTTAATTCGAGACCGGGTTTTTGAAATTTGGTTACAAAATATCGTGAATATTAGACGATTATGAATCTGACGAATAATGTGCATATTATGAAGATTACAACTTTTATAATCGTTATATCTCAGAAACGGTGTCTCTTAGGAATAAAAGAATTAAGACATTTTTTATAGATAATTATATGATCTACAATATTTGTCTGAACTAATTTTATGATACAACTCACCGTCTTGCTGAAAAATGCGAAAAACCCATTTTTAAAACCTTTTAGAAATTTGGTTAAAAAATGTACCCGTTATCGTGAATTTTAAACGAATATGAATAGACGTTTATTATTTTTCTCGAAATATTTATTATTATAAATATTACCATAATATTTTCACCACAACGTTACCACAATTTATGCACGATGTTGTCACGTTTCCACAATATTGTCATTATATTAAAAAACTAAACTCACAATATTGTCACAACATTATTTAAACATGTGCATATATTGTGACACAAAGTTTACACAATATTATATTGTGTTTGATATTATCACAATATTGTCGTAATATTGTTTCTACTCGGGTATCTAATAATAGTTGAAAAGATCTTTTTATTTTTGCAACTCCTCCCTTTATGTTTATGTAAACGTTTTGCAAGTGTACTACTTTAGCTCGTATTGATGCACGAAATTTATTGAGTTTTTGGAAATACTAAAGTTTATATTTATGATTTAATCCTGTAATCGTATTATTTACAGCCCTACTGAGACTAACACTGGGAACAATCACATTCGAAATAAATGAACGAAAAATCCTCATAACTCGGTTATTTTATATTAATCATTTTTAAGTCAAGCATTTAATTTTTTTTGACGATTTACCCATGATTTTTTTGTATTGTATTGTATTTTTTAAGAAAAGAGAGTTATTTATTTTTTTGTGTTTTTATGTAAAAGTAGATGATTTGTGTCAGGAAATATCTTTTATAGTTTCTAATGTTTCCGGCGTCATCCCTTATTGGAGTTCCTGAAAGGTAATCGATCACATCATCCCATACTTGCTCTGTAAAATTCAATTTATTATTTTTAAATGGCTGTAAAACAATAACTTTTAAATTGATTGTACTTGCTACTTTTTGTTTACTATCATCAAGTCATTCGTGTGATGACAGGATGTTCATGTAAATTTTAAGTGCGTTATTTTTAATTATTTTTTTAATTATTACTTATTCATTGTTTACGAGAATATATTTCTGATAAAAATAATCGATTAATGCAAATTTTATTTTGACGAGTCTACTTCCCAAATCCTGAGGTACTAAGCTGTCACCTCTTGTTAATAAAACATTAGAAACTTGAAAAAAAAAGGGGAATGAGAAGGAAACAAACAAGGTGATGTTAATGTATTCCATTGGCAATCAGAAAACAACATGATACATGACGTATTTCCATTTCTTGCTTCAATGCACATTATTATAATTACATGCAACTTTAAATCTTCAAAAAGTTTAACAACAATTTGAATATAAATTTATTTATTCTATTGGAAAAATACGCACTTGATTTCTAAATTGGGCTGATTTTATCACTTTTATGATATAAATCACTGAACACAAAATAAATAAATTAGTTGGCACTTTTAATTTTAAAAAGCTGTCACTGCGGAGACGGTTTTGGAGGCTTGCGTCTCGGGAGATAACTAAACACGCGTTTTGGCGTCACGACGCTCCATTCCTGCAACTCTAAACTCCATTCTGCAAAATTCCGCGCAGGGTTCCTCGTTATTCCCAAATAAATACTCGTCCAAAATCGTAACTTTACCAAAACTTATTTGATTTATTCAACTATTAAATCAAGCTATTTTTACAAGCGTTTATCAAAATAATTTTATTACTTTAATAAAACAACCAATTTCAATATTAAAATTTAATTACAGCACGAAATCAGTTTTGTGGTCTTTTATCGAATTTACAAGGGTTAATTAAATGTAAATTGGTTTACTTTTACTGAAAGCTTTATTTCAAGTCTTAATTGAAAGAATTACCTAAAAACTAAATTTTTATTTTTAAAAAATTAATCCATTAATTAATCCTCCTTAAGTTTTAATTATCTTAAAAGCGTTTATTACAATGTTAACATTTTCATTGTGCTCAAAATACAAAACGTTGTTAAATAAATTTTATTTTATTGCCAACATCCGCAGCTAAAGCTAATAAACTTTTCAGACAAGAAAAATACATCATAAAAGCCGCCTATTGAATAAACAAGCATATTAGATTATTATAACAAATATTACATTCACGAAAAATTAAATACACATTTTATTTCTTACCAAAAAGTATTTATTTAAAAATCACCCTGTATATAATAGGTGGGATTTTTTGGTCAGCAAAAATAAATGTAACCTTTTCAAGTATTTCTTGCAAAAAACTATTTTAACAAATTAGAAAGTCATCCAATCGGTGTTAATCTTGTTTAATCAAATCTAATAACGAGTGGCTTTCCAATGTCTTTCGTTTCGTGATAAATTAAAATGGATGAAGTTGGAATTAAACAGATGTGTCCTTCGGTGTTACAAGCTAAAGGATGGATTTCCTAGTATTTACATCACAACGCAACATATCGCATAAATGTACATCGAAAATAAGGGGAATAAAGTTTATTTTGCATTTATGTATGAATCCAACGTAATGTTCTAATAACATCATCTACAGGGAGTTAACTAAAATAATGTAGACATGCAAGGATGCACAAATTAGCGTAGATCTAAAAATTGGTATGAATATTCGGAACTCGATTATAAATGAATGCTGAAAAGTCCCCATCGATCCCGTACCTGGAAAAAATTTTATTTAAGGTCAAAGGTCTTAAAAATGGGTTTTTCGCGTTTTTTAACAAAACGGTAAGTTTTATCACAAAATTAGGTCTAACAGAAATTGTAGACCGTATAATTATCTATAAAAAATGTCCTAAAACTTTTTTTTCTAGGAGCCACCGTTTCTGAGATATAACGATTATAAACGTTGTAATTTTCAAAATATGCACAATATTCGTCAGATTCATAATCGTCTAATATTCACGATAACGGGTACATTTTTTTAACCAAATTTCAAAAATCCGGTCTCGAATTAAAGGGGAATGTTTGTTTTATAATACTATTGGAATGTATTTTTTTAAGCGACGGGAAAGCTTTCAAAAGCGCTCCTGAAAAAGTCAATTTTTTCTTGGTTTTTTGCGAGCGGAGCGACTTTGAAAAATCGTAGCTCCGCCGGGTTCGGAATCGAAACGACCAAATCGGGCCCCCTTTTTTTTCCCACATCCTCATTTACTATATCCAAAAATTTCGACCCTCCTAGGTTAATCCTATGGCGAGGGCGAATTTTTTTTGAAAACGTCAAAATGTCGCGTTTTTTCGCGAGAAAAACAAAAAAGGGTAATATTGCTTAGCTTTTGACCGTAGACGGAGGAAAATAATCACGAATGGCATTTTCGTAAAGAGGAAATAGACTTACGTTCCCACTTTTTCGAAATTTTTGTTTGTATCTCATATTCTGACGTTTGAAAATCGGGGTACAATTTTGAAAATTTTTTAACGAAATTTAAAAAATCGTACCTACTAAACGACTGGACCGATTTTAACGAAACGGGACTTATATTGTGGCTAAAAGTATCGTTAATACCCAGGAAAATAATCGGTTTTATCAGGCGCGTCCAGTGGCGTTGGGATTTTTTTTTCCAAAAACGTACAAAAATATCGATAAAGAACGGTGCGTAGAGAAAATTGGTAGAGGAAATGGAGCCAAAACTGGACAAAAACTGAAAAATCGCTACACGTGACCTGCAAGAGGATTGATCGAACGAGGTGGGTTTAAAGTTTTGAAATCTCTATCTTTTCATTTCACTTTACACCAACCTATTAAAATCAAAATTGTGTTTTTTTAACCCCCAGCGACCAAAATAATCGCTGTAAGGTAACGACACATCCTATCGTCTAAATAAAATATGCCTTGGAATGAGCTTTTTAAATACTACTACGCAACGCGTTGACTTTTTTCAATTTCGAAGAAAAAACCCAAAATTTTAATCGAGCAAAAAACTTTGTAAAAAAATACGATTTTGACAAATTTTTTTACCCCTCTGCCCCTTTATAGATTTTAACGAATGATGGCTTATCTTAAAGGTTTTTGCGTAGGCTTTCATACAAAAAAAGATTCGTTTTGATATCTTTATTTGTTTAGAAGTTATGACCGAATAACCGTTGAAAATTTGAAAATTTCACTTTTGGACGAAGAAATTGCTATGAAATTTTTGATTAATCGGAAAATAATTAATTTTGACCGAACCAGTTGGCCAATTAGAAAGATTTATGGCTTACATTGACCGATAGAAAAATATTACAGCTTCAGTGATGTGTATACGTGGCGTACTTATGCATATTATGAAGATTACAACTTTTATAATCGTTATATCTCAGAAACGGTAGCTCTTAGGAAAAAAAGTATAAAGACATTTTTTATAGATAATTATATGATCTACAATTTTGGCTGATCTGAAAAACGCGAAAAACCCATTTTTAAGACCGTTGACCTTGAATGGGGTCTTATCAGAATTCATTTATAATGGTGTTTCGAAAATTCATACCAATTTTTAGCTCTACGCTGTTTTTGGCACCTTTATTACTATTTTTAGGGCTAAATTGACCGGTCTATTACTACTTTTTGTACAGAGTTATGCGAGAAAATTTGCAAATAAAAAGTAAAAATCAGGTCTAGGATAAAATATAATCAAGGTACATACTTCAATAAGAAGTATTGGTTTTATCTTAGGTCAATATTATTTTAAGTTTTTATAAATTAATTTGAATATTTTCAAGTACATGTTTACATACTTGGAAATCAAAATTACCAATTATAATTTTTCCAAGCATTGTTTTTAAGCTTTTATAAAATTTTATAAAAATTAATTGTTTTAATTAATTAAAGCCTTCCTTGGTTACATCAAATTATCGTGACTAATACACTTAATTTAACTGATAAGAACAAAACTAATTATTTATTTTATAATACAACCAAATCAACGAATCATTTTATTAATCCAACGTTTAGTACATTTTTTAATTTATCCACAATTTTTTTGGTAAATTTTTAATAACATAATAAAAAATTCCAAATTTTATAAATAATTTACAATATTCTTATTGATTGTATCGTTTACAAAAAAAATTAATAACAATCTTGGAATCTTATCAAACGGTTTCCCCTCACAAGGTTTCAAATCTTATCTTGATAAAGTGATGAGTTATGAACATCGCAAATTAATGTTGATAGTTTAATTAAATTATTGCACCTGTGAAGTTTATTTTTGTGAACGAAATCTTAGAAAATGAATGCCCAACTTGTAAGTACTATTTTTTGGTGTCTCAATTATTTTTTATTAAAAAAATAGATTATTTAAAATAAAAATTTAAATTTTAAAAATAAAAATTTTGTTTAACTATTTGTTTTAAAAATTAACAAAATAATTTACAAAAAAATTGAAATATGGTATTATTATTTTTTAAAAAAGGCGGATCAAAAACTAATTATCTTGAGATTGATTAAGTGGTTACTTAGTGCAATTTTAGAAATTCCTTTTAATTTAACCTAGCATCAAGATAAGACGATACTCAAAATCATTTTCATTTCAAACATAAAGTACTCTTAAAAATATTAAAAGTCCAATGCACTCACACTCTTAAGATCCTGAGGCCCCATAAAAATTTTTGCCTCAAGTGCAAAATCCGTCCCTGAGTAGAATTCTTAAATATATTTAAATCGACCGCAAAATTAATTCTAGCACACTTAATTATTTTTTAAAATATTTATAAAAATCATTTTATAGCTTCAAAAAGTAAAATAGTGCAATTTTTACAAAATCTTAATTTTTTTGATGTCACTCTTGGAATTTTTCAACAAACTCAGGTTTATTTTTTGCAGAATTCTTTAATTTATTTAAATTAACCGCAAAATTAATTATAACTTATTTGGTTATTTTTTTATAAATTTTTAAAAATCATTTTACTGTTCCAACAAGTAAAATACTGCAGTTTTTATAAAATCACATTTTTTATTTTTTCCCTTGGATTTTTTCAACAGACTTGAATTTATTTTTTGCAAAATTCTCTAATTTACTCAAATAAGCCGCAAAATTTGTTATAGCTCACTTGGTTATTTTTTTATAAATTTTTGAAAAACATTCTACAGCTTCAAGAAGTAAAATAGTTCAATTTTTACAAAATCCTAATTTTTTTAATGTTCCCAAGAGAATTTTTCAATAAACTCGATTTCATTTTTTGAATAATTCATTAATTCATTCAAATCAACCGCAAAATTATTTCTAGCTTTCGTGGTTATTTCTTTACAAATCTCTGAAAGTCATCAAATTATGTCCAAATCAATAATTTTATTAAACAAAAGGTATAATGATGACCATAAATGACCTTTCCTAATTACGTTGATAGCCCACAAAAAATCAATATCGATAATATGTATTGTAGACGAAACACGATAAATGAAAATAAATTGACTCGAAAATAATTGATTAAACAATTTTTATTTTTTCGTCAGCAACAAGTCTTAAAATATGACATCAAGATGAAATCCTGCTGAGTTTGGAATACGGCGGTGGAAATTTGGAAGAACCGAAGGAAACATCTGCTAGTTCTCCTGGGAAACTCGACATTTGTTAATATTAATACATTATTTTCATTAATTATTTATAAAACGAAACGAAAATGATTGTCTGCGCACGAGTCTTAGTTTTCTTCCTGCTTTTGTGCTTGCAATACAACGAAACCATACAAGGTATGTTTATTAATCATAAATTATTAAATAATTTTAATGCAATTTATTAGAAAATTTCTTTTGTATCATTGAATTATATTTTTGTAGTTGATGTTAGAAATGACTCCTTTGAGGCAATTCCAATCTCAGTAGCTCCAGGATCAAAGCAGGGGGCGAAAAGGATACGATTGGTCCCAATAATGTTTGCACGATCTCTAAATTCCGAAAACATAACCCAGGACTGCAGCGATTCGATCGAGGAGTTTCCCAACTTTTTTTCCCATGAAGATAGGAAAAACGGAGCGATTATCATTCACGTCATTGTCGCCGTTTATTGCTTCACCACGATTGCTATTATTTGCGACAGCTACTTCTTACCTTGTGTCGAACGAATTTGTGAAGCCTTTAATTTATCTCAGGTAAAAAAAAAAATGTACAATAAAAATAGATAAATATCCCAAATTTTCAGGATGTTGCTGCAGCAACTTTTATGTCAATGGCAACGTCTGCGCCGGAATTGTTTGTTAATATTATAGGAACATTTGTAACCCACTCTGATATTGGTATAGGAACAATAGTTGGTTCATCCATGTTCAATACTTTAGGAGTAGCGTCAATCGGTGGGCTAGCAGCTACATCTGTAATATTTCATATAATTACTTTAAAAATTGTATATTAATTGATTTATTGCAGCCAATACAATTAGACTGGTGGCCCTTAACTAGAGACTCTTGCATTTATATTTTTTCCGTCCTTCTTTTGGTCACCATTACTTGGGACAGTGTAATTTACTGGTACGAGGCAATGGTGCTTTTCATAATCTATTTCGTTTATTTTACGATTATGTTTCAAAATGATCGAATCTCGACTTTCTTATCAAAACTATTATGCACTAAAAGTAAGTACATATTTTTAATTAATTTTCCAAAATTCCAATTCTCGTCCATCAACCTCAAGCTATTCAATTAACGGCAGTAATTTGATACTAAACTATGTCTAATATTAAAGCCCATTACCTCTCCTAGGCTCCTTCCCAATTAAAATGATTCGACTGTTAAAATTTAATTAACCTAAAATTATTAAACCAAATAAATTCACTAAAATTTTTTTTAGAAATATCTGATGAACCTGAAAAACCTTCTCCCGATTCAGGTGCAATAACGTGCATTGATGTCCCATTTAATAGTTACAAGGAACAAATAGATACTGTACAAGAAGTGGAAATCGCAGGAAATGAAGGTAGTTAGTTTCTTCTTTAACCTTCCGGCGGGCGCGCTGTGTAAAATTTACACAAAAATCACAATTTTTTTAATAAAATTGTTTTAGCAAAACTGATCACCCTAAAATCGGTTTTTATTCCTCAAATATATTATCCCCCATAATTAGAATGATTGGGCTTTATAGTCCGGTTAATTTAACCCTAGAAATAGTAGTAAAGTTGCACAAATTGGCGTAGAGCTAAAAATTGGTATGAATATTCGAAACACCATTATAAATGATTGCTGAAAAGTCCCCATCAATCCCGTACCTGGAAAAAATTTTATTTAAGGAAAAAGGTCTTAAAAATGGGTTTTTCGCGTTTTTCAGCAAAACGGTAAGTTTTATTATAAAATTAGGTCAGACAAAAATTGTACATCATATAATTATTTATAAAAAATTACTTAATACTTTTTCTCCTAAGAGCCACCGTTTCTGAGATATAACGATTATAAAAGTCATAATATACATAAGTATGCCACGTATACACATCACTGAAGCTGTAATACAAGTAACAATATTTTTTAATCGCTCAATGTAAGCCATAAATCATTCTAATCGGCCAACTGGTTCGGTCAAAATTATTTATTTTCCGATTAATCAAAAATTTCATAGCAATTTCTTCGTCCAAATGTGAAATTTTCAAATTTTCAATGGTTATTCGATCATAACTTCTAAACGAATAAAGATATCAAAACGAATTTTTTTTTGTCTTTAAGATAAACCATAATTCGTTAAAATCGCTGAAGGGTCAGGGGAGGGAAAAAAATTGTCAAAATCGCATTTTTTACAAAGTTTTTTGCGCGATTAAAATTTTGAGTTTTTTTTTCGAAATTAAAAAAAGTCAACGTGTCGCCTAGTAATACTTGAATATCTCATTCCAACGCATGTTTTAGTTACACGATAGGATGTGTTGTTACCTTACAGCGATTATTTTAGTCGATCGGGGTTGAAAAAACACAATTTTGACTTTAATAGGTCGGTGTGAAGTGAAATAAAAGGATAGAGATTTCAAAACTTCAAACCGACCTCGTTCAATCAATCCTCGTTCAGGTCACGTGTAGCGATTTTTCATTTTCTGTCCCGTTTTGTCCCAATTTTCTTTACCAATTTTCTCTACGCGCCCTTTTTTATCGATATTTTTCTACGCTTTTGGAAAAAAAATCCCGACGCCGCTGAACGCGCCGGATAAAACCGATTATTTTTCTGGGTATTAACGGTACTTTTAGCCACAATATAAGCCGCGTTTCGTTAAAATCGGTCCAGTCGTTTGGTAGGTACGATTTTTTTAATTTCGTTAAAAAATGTCCAAAATTGTACCCCGAACGTCAGAATATGAGATATAAACAAAAATTCCAAAAAGTACTCCGCTATGGATACGTAAGTCTGTTTCCTCTTTACAAAAAAACCATTCGCGATTTTTTTTTCCGGCTACAGTCAAAAGCTAAGCAATATTACCTTTTTGTTTTTTTTTTGCTAGAAAACGCGACATTTTGACGTTTTCAAAGAAAAATTCTCCCTCGCCACAGGATTAAACTAGGAGGGTCGGAAATTTTGGATATAGTAAATGAGGATGTGGGAAAATAGGGGGCCCGATTTGGTCCTTTCGATTCCGAACCGCGGAGCTACGATTTTTCGAAGTCGGCGCTCGAAAAAAACCGCAAAAAAAATGACTTTTTCGGGAGCGCTTTTGGAAGCTTTCCCATCGCATAAAAAAAATCCATTCCGATAGGATTATAAAATAAACATTCCCCTTTAATTCGACATCTGGTTTATGAAATTTGGTTAAAAAATGTACCCGTTATCGTGAATATTGAACGATTATGAATCTGAGGAATAATGTGCATATTATGAAGATTACAACTTTTATAATCGTTATATCACAGAAACGGTGGCTCTTAGAAAAAAAAGTATAAAGACCTTTTTTATAGATAATTATTTGATCTACAATTTTTGTCTGACCTATTTTTATGAGAAAACTTACCGTTTTGCTGAAAAACGCGAAAACCCCATTTTTAAGACCTTGAACAAAATTTTTTTCAGGTACGGGATCGATGGGGACTTTTCAGCATTTAATATTGTTTTGTGTAAATTTTACACAGCGCGCCCGTTCATGTATAATTAGGTTAATGAATAAAAACGATTGATTTTAGGTGATACTAATGAGCTGTTTAAAAACGACAAAAAGTCATGTTTAAAAAAAATGTTCAGCGCATATTTATGGCCCATAAAGTTCATTTTAGCTATAAGTGTTCCTGACTGTAAAAAGTACAAGAAAGCTTTTCCTCTAACGTTTATTATGTGCGTTATTTGGATTGGTACTAATTCCTACATGGTATCCTGGATGATTACAATAATTGGTAAATTCCATAAATGATTATTGTAGAAAGACTTTAACAAACAAATATTATTTTTTAGGTGATACGCTTGGTATACAAGACTCGGTATTAGGTCTTACTTTTCTGGCAGCAGGTGGATGTCTTCCTGAAGCAATTTCAATCACGATAATGTCGAGAAAAGGTAAATTTTATAACTCAATTTTTATGATTTATTTAACCATTTTTAAGGTTAGTTTTTTTGCGGGGTGTATGACCCCCCCCCCCCCCACATTTCTACCATTTTTTTAAATCTTTCATTTGCGGTAGATCTTGAAAAAATCGAAAAAAATATTTTTGATATTATTTTAATTAAGGTTTGAAATTTTTCTTGGGAATCGATTTTTATTTTTTTTCTCAAAAATCTTTTATTTACGTTGTTTTTCGAAATTTCAAGAACCCTATGCGTGGGTGCTTTTGCTTAAGGAGTACATTTTAATGAGTTTTTAAAATTGAAAATCGGTTAAAAATAGCCCGACGAAAGCCGCGCTTCCCTAAATTCAAAATTTCGACTTTATTTGGGAATAACTTCCGAACCCCTTGAAAAATAAAAATTCCATACGCGCTACCGGATGTTGAAATTATTCCTTTATAAGATAGGGTAGAAAAAAATAATAATTTTTGCAAACTCTAGGCTCCAATGGTACAAATGTCTGCTCGCGCCAAATCCGATTTCTTTTACATTTTACTCGTGATTTTTTTTAGTGAAGTTTTTTAGATAAAACAGACGCATGCTGATTTTTCTGTGCATAAAGAACGATGTAAGGAGGCAAACAAAAAATATTTGACGTTTGTAGGTGGTCCCAATGAAAAGTTATAATTTTTTAAAGTCAACGTCGAAAAAACACGAAAAACGAAACGGGACTTTCAGGGCGCGAAAATATGGAAAAAAATGAGATATCAAAAAAGCGCTCGTTTCGGTGGAGTAATTTTTATTTTATTTTCGTGAATCAAAAAACTGCGATTTTTTTGCAGTCCTTTTTATCTAATCCCCATAGTTGGAGCACTTTTGCTGCCCGAAAAAACGCTATAATTGTACACTTCGTTTCTCGGCGCCGTGACGCCACACCGTTGCGCCTGGAGATTTAAAAATGATTCTGGTTAATCCTCGGGATATGAGAACAAAATGGGCCAAATTTTGTAGCTCCCTTTTAAAACCCAACGGAGCTACGATTTTTCAAAATTGACGGCGCTGATAGAAAAAAAAGCAAGAAAAATCGAGTATTTTCAGGAATTTTTTTCAGTGTTTCCTTGCTGCAAAAAAATAAAATTCGTACCCCACGTAGAGTAAACAACTCAATTGAAATTGGGACACCCTGTATATTATAGATAAAATTGGGTGAAAAGAAGGGTTTTGTATTTGCTGTTATTGGTTTAAGTCGATTGATTTATGTGTTTTGGGAAGTAAATGTGATATTTTTTCGCAGGTGAAGGAGCAATGGGGGTGTCAAACGCGTTGGGTGCAAATACGATGAACATCCTGTTGTCTCTAGGCTTCCCGTGGTTTATAAAAACAATCATCAACACAGACGAAGGAATTCAGATCGAATCTGGGTCCATTGAATACACAATTCTGGCACTGGTGGTGGTTGCCCTGACACTTTTCATGACCCTGGGTTGCAACAAATTCCGACTGTCGCGTTGTAATGGCCTCATTTTGATGACATTTTACGTGATTTTCATAGTCCTCGCCATCATTTCTGAAATTATGTTTAAGGATGAAGATTGCGTTACGTCGCGGAGATGAGAAAGCTTCTAAGCAATAAAATCCGGGACCGATTCTGAGTTCCGTTCTTGTGATAAAAGTGATAAAAGCCAAAACTAACATCTGCATAATTTACTTTTTTAAGTAGCAATAAAAAAACATACCTATATTTTTTAAGTATAACTGTTTATGTAACGTAAACTGTGATAAAAATTTTATTAATGATAAGAATAATTGTAACAAGAGTGTTTAGTTTA
Source organism: Stenus bimaculatus (assembly GCA_963971135.1). Lineage (NCBI taxonomy): Eukaryota > Metazoa > Arthropoda > Insecta > Coleoptera > Staphylinidae > Stenus > Stenus bimaculatus. The sequence continues at coordinate 50,998,584 of OZ020183.1, read as the reverse complement.
AAATTAAATTAAAATTAAAAATTTGAAACGTAATAATTTATATTTAAAGTATAAAGCAAGTAAAAAAAATTCACGTCTGTACGATGTTTCGTTCAATAGTTATGAATTTTTATATGAAATATGTCATTCTGGTAAATGAGTAAAGGTGTATTTTGAAAAATTAATATTTCGCTTAATAACTAAAATTATAAAACAAAAATTTGTACAGATAAATATCAAAAAATTACTGATATTAATATATTAATTTTTTTTTAATTTAATTACTTTTTGAGATACCTTACCTCTTACTTAAAAAAAAATTGATTTTTTTGAATTTTTAGGGAGTAAAATTTTTCTGGGGTGGTGTAGAGGGCAGGTGAACCCCTACATTTCATCCACTTTTTATTATTTTTCATTTGCGCGGTCGATTTTGAAAAAATTCGAAAAAATTTTTTTTTTGATATTTTTAAGGCTACGAGCTTGAAATTTTTAATGGAAATCGGTTTTTATTTTTTTCTCAAAAACTATAAAAGTTACCGGTTTTAAATTTTTACCAAAAGTAAACACCGTTTATAGACGCGTTTAAAAAAATATTTTGTTAAAATCGGTTAAATAGTTTTTTTGGAAAAAATTCGCAAAGTTTTGGCAACATTTTGGTACAAATACGGTTCTGGACGGCGCAATTTTAAACCGAAAATTAAAACTTTCACGAAATTTGGTGGAGGAGGTGACTGTGCGTATTTTAAGCTATTAAACGTCTCGGTGATGCTAATAGTTTCGAAGATATTAATTATTTTGTGAAAAGTGAAAAATTTCAGATCGAAATTTTGGCTCAAAACGGAGATTTTTCTAATATTAGCTACATTTTCGGCGATAACTCAAAAACGGAAAAAGATAGCGAAGTGATTATTTTTTTGACGTAAAGTGGACCTAAAGATCTTTTAGGCAAGGTGCATAAAGTAGGGTTGAAATGTAATTTGAAGGGTGAATTTGACCCATAAATACGACTTTTAAAAATGCGATATAAAAAAAATTTTTTTTTCGTTATTTTTCCAAACCTTAAAATACTCTATACGTGGGAGCTTTCGATTCATAGAGTAGATTCTAAAGTGTTTTTAAAATTGAAAATCTGTTAAAAAGTGACCCGGCGGGAGCCACTCGCCCCTAAAATCAAAATTTCGAGTTTATTTGTACGTAATTTCCCAACCCTACCAAATATAAGAAATCTGAGTAGCCTGTACACTGCAGAAAATATTCTCTTTTAAAGTTTCGAAAGAAAATTGCAAAAATTTTGAAAACTGCGGGAGCCAGATGGGCCCAGGTTGTACCGCGTTTTCCCCGATTTTTTGAACATTTTACGTTCGATTTTTTTCCAAGGTCCAGGGTAAAAATTTCAAGGTGCTGATTTTTTGTCTCATAAGTAAATACCAAATAAGTAAAATAAAAAATATTCGAGTATTATAGGTTGTTCTGATGAAAAGTGACGAATTTTTAAAGTCTGCGTCGAAATAGCGCGAAAAATAAAGCGTCACTTTGGAGGCACGAAAACGACATAAAGAGTAAACGCATAAAAAAAAACTCCCGTTTTAAGGTAAAATGTGGAATTTAGATTTTTTTCCTCCTGCTGAACTTCTAATCAAAGCAAAAAAGTTTTGTTACTTTTGCCGTCCGAAAAAACGGTAGAATTGTACAGTTTGCGTCTCGTGGCTGTGACGTCACACTTTTGCACTGGGAGGCTTAAAAATCGGTCACGGTAATCCCCAGGATGTTAGAATAAAAGGGGCCAAATTTTGTCGCTTCCCTGTAGAATCCGAGGGAGTTACGATTTTTCAAAGTTAACGCCGCCGAAAACACGAAAAAAGCGAAAAAATCGACCTTTTTCGGGAATTTTTTTCAAAGTGTCGGGAAGGTCCGAAAAATTTAAAATTCGAACCACACGTGAAATCAACATCTCTCTTTACATCGGAACCGGAATTTTTAAAATCGGATGAAAAAAACTACCCTTTCGGCCGCTCCTCGAAAAAAACGTCCAATTTCGGGGTAAAAACGCAAAAAGGTTTCCATCTCAGTCCCCTTAACCGATAGATTGGGTCGGGACAAGATTTTTATTTTCAGAATTTTGTCCCCTATAACATACTAAAATTTGGTGCGATTCGGGGGTGAATTTTGGACACTTAGGGAATGAACTCGATTTTTCGTTCGGGGTGGAATAACTTCTTTCGAAGTGGTCCCATTGAAAAGGGACATTGAAATTTTTTTCTTAAAATTTTCTCCTCCTTCCACCTACAAAGTTTCAACTCTCTATTTTTTACGGTTTTAGTATTATAGATAAATAAATAATTTCAGGATTAAAAATAGCTCAATGTTATGATTTATTTTCAAAATAAACAATTTGTACACTAAGTTTTAAAATAAAATAAAGTAAGAGTGTATATAATAATAAAAAAAAACTGCAATACCCTCTTTTTTTATAAAATATGCGATTAAATACATACATTAAAAATAAGATCTAATATGTACAAATTTTTCTTACCAGGCCTATACACTTAAAACCTACACACGATAAATGCAGTGACTTTAAATTAATTGGACAGGAATTGAAATCAACAAAAAAACTTTTTCACTGAAAAAAAAGTTTCATTTGAGATCTGATGAATGTGCCACTTTCACATGAATGCTAACGCTGGGATGAAGCTGTAAGAAATTTGTGCGCGAATTCTTCTGGACTTAAAATTGGTTTATTTAAATAGCTACACGCTATTCATCGACCACACGTGGGAAGATTAACGCGGAAGAAGGCGTTCAATTCTATCAAACTCGCCAGTATCAAAAACACTCCGTACATCAAAAGACAAATCCTTCCCACTTTCCTATCCAATTTAAATTTGTTCAAGTAGAACACTACGTACAACATCAGTAGAGAGGAAAGCAACGAAATTGCACTGTATTCAATTCCTGCAGAATTAATTCCAACCTGAAATAATAAAAATGATACACCATGAAGATTTATTTAAGAAAAAAATTCTACCCATCGTTTTCCAGGAATTGTTGGCATAAATGTCGCTTTAATAAACCAAGGAAGGCCTAAACAAAGTAATATATCAAATGTATTCGAACCTATCGAGTTGCTTATACCCATCGAACCATGACCTACAATTTATTAAAAAATTATCCCAAAAAAATATTCCAAAAATATTACCTTGTTTAGAAACTATGACGCTGGAAACTGCTTCGGGAACACTAGTTCCGGCTGCCAAAAAAGTTATGCCCATAACCGAATCAGGAATTTTTAGAGTATCACCAATAATTGTAATCATCCACGCTACTACATAAGATAACGAACCAATCCAAACGATGCACATTATAAAAGTTAAAGGAAACCACTTCTTGAAACTTGGTTTATTGCAATCAGGTATCGTAAACAAAAAAACCAAATGTATCGGCCACGTTATAACCCACGTTAACTAAAAATTAGAATCGTTTATGTAAAGCCAAGCAAAAACAAAAATCACCTTAGTGAAGGTTCCTCTTCCAGCAGGCCACTTCAATAAACTATGCCCAGTTTCCTCTTCACTACTTTTAATGGGGATTTCTTCATTTTCACGATTTTCAGGAGGCATTTTAATAGAACCATTAATATGCGGCGAAACTACTTGATCCACGATATCATCATGGATGTAATTATCTGAATCAATATACTGGATAGTCCCATCATCTAACTGAAGCGACACATCCTTCTTCTCCTTATTCACTACCTTTTCATCTAAACAACCGTCAGACGCCTCTGGGAGCAAATTCACAAATCAAGAAAATGAAAAACGTTTAGATTAAATTAGTTGGATAAAAACGTAACACCAATCCTAACAAGTGTTAAAACATACCTGTGGGTAGAGCCCGCGAGTTATCAATCGACTCTTCTAAGGTTTTTGAATCCTTGGAATCTTTCCTTTTCATCACAGCTAAAAATTTGATTAGAATATTTTACGGAGTTATCGAGAGAAGGCTTACCTCTAACAACTTTTTGTATACTCTTATCAAAATACATGATAAAAATGTAGACCGTGTAGAGCAAAACCAAACATAACGCTTCATACCATTCGACTCGTTCATCATGGATGATGGCGATTAGTATGGAAACAGTGATTCCGTACGCCAAGCAATCTCGTGTTAAAGGCCACCAGTCGAGGGGTACCACTTTGACCCCACACTACGAAGGAATTATTTAAAATTGGGTTTATTTAGATAAATACCTTTACCATTCCTGCTCCTATTCCACAACAAGCTGCTACTGCTAAAATATTAAAAACGGCGGAACCTACGATGGTTCCTACACCGATATCACCTTCTGTAATGAATGTTCCTATGACGTTCACGAAGAGTTCAGGTGCTGATGTTGCAGCCGCCATAAATGTTGCACCAGCCACGTCACTTGACATATTTAACGCTAAAATTGTTAAATATATTTTAGCACTTATTTTTTAATTTGTTCTGCCAGAAATAAATCAGAGTTTATTGAAAAATTCTAAAGGGAATATTAAAAAATTAGAATTTTGAAAAAATTGCACCATGTTTTATTTGTTGGAGTTATGAGATTCAAAGATTTGTACAAAAATAACCACGTAAGGTAAGGTAGAATTAATTTTGGGGTTGATTTGAATAAATTAAAGAATTCTGCAAAAAAGGAAACCGAGTTTATTGAAAAATTCTAAAGGGAACTGAGATTTTGTAAACATTGCACTATTTTACTTGTAAAATGATTTTTAAAAAATTATAAAAAAATAACAAGTGAGCTAGAATTAATTTTGTGGTCGATTTGAATAAATTAGAGAATTCTGCAAAAAATCAACCCGAGTTTGTTCAAAAAATCCAAGGGAAACATTAAAAAAATTGAGATTTTCTAAATATTACACCATTTTACTTGTTGAAGTTTTAAATTGATTTTTTTAAAAATTATAAAAAAATAACTAAACAAGCTAGAATTAATTTTGCGGTCGATTTGAATAAATTAGAGAATTATGCAAATAATAAATCCGAGTTTGTTGAAAAAATCCAAGGGAAACATTAAAAAAAATTGAGATTTTATAAAAATTGCACTATATTGGAGCTATAATCCAAAGCATACTTGTTTCTTATAAAAATATTGATATTAAAAAAATATTCAGGAATCTCAAAAATTACTAAAATGTTGACCTTTTAAAACACCAAAAATAAGTATTTTTTTTAATTTTCAAAAAAGTTCCTATGAGGAAAATATTACTAAAATAAACTGATTTTATAGGAAATTGTCTAAATTTTATAATGGAACTAATTTTTAAAGTCTAGCTTCAGTGGAAATGTCATTTTTTGGCGTTCAAAGTGCATACAAAGTTTTTATCAAAATATAATTTTAAATAAAAGTGTTATAAAAATTTTAAATGGGATTTCAAAAAAGGTCCCATTGCGAATTTTATTTTTTAAATCATTCATTTTATAAAAAAATGACCAAATTTTATATTAAGACTTATTTTATAATCATGGGTTTACTATAAACACCCTTTTTAGGACATTAAAGTACGATTAAAAATTTTCCCAAAAAATAATTTCAACTTCAATTGGTTATATTAAATTTATTTTTTGGCCCATGATTGATTTTAGACTTTCGCATTATAGATTATACCCTAATCTTTAATTTAATCTCAAAAATGTTGTTATAATTTTATCGAAACTAGCAGTTTTTAAGTTTTTAATCAAGTTTTTAGAATTTTCTTATACACCAAAAATGAGTATTTTTTATAATCAATTTTCAAAAATGTTCCTATAAGAAAAATATTATTTAAATGAGTTTATTTTATAGGAAATTGTCTAAATTTTTTAATGAAACTAATTTTATAAGTCTAACTTCGTAACTTCAGTGGAAATCTCATTTTTGGGTGTTCAAAGTGGTATAATGTTTTTATCAAAAAAAAATAAGAATTTTTTTTAATGACATTTACTCTAGATTCATCTCAAAAAGCAAGTGTAAAATATTTTTTGGATTTATACATACCGTGACATATTTTCTCTACGGCAGGAACAAAAAACTTATCGCACACCACCGCTAAAGCTACAAAAATGTATAAGGCGACAAGAATGTGAATAACTACAGCACCATCTTGTCTTTGTTTTTCTGAAAATAAGTCTCTTGGAAAGTCGTCAATTGCAGGAGGAGTGCAGTTTAAGCCTGTAATGGAAATATTACATAATTTATAAAAAAAATATTCTAAAATTGGGTGATCGAATAGTGGTTTTTATTAAAATAAACTTTATGCAAAATATAATCTTGGTTTATATACCGTTTCATCGACAATATACTTTCATAGACATTTCATCGAATGCAATTTCATCGACAAGACTGTTTCATCGACAAGACGTTTCATCAACATTACCTATTTATCGGCAACCGTTTCATCGACACGACGTTTCATCGCAAGGACGTTTCATCAACATTACTTTTTCATAGATAGAGACGTTTCAGCGACATTACCATTTCATCTACAATGTCGTTTCATCGACACGACCAATTGTCGCCCAAATCGTTGTCGATAAAAAAGCAATGTCGATGAAATGAACTGAAATATTTCATTCAAAATACACGTCGAGGTTTACATCTTACAAAATCATGCAGTCGTTTATTTACTTAATGACGATAATAAAAATTATGATTGTTTTTATTGTTAATGTTATATAAATTAATAAAAATGTTTGGTTTTAGCTTTAGATCGACGATAAGAAGCGTCTGAAATTATTTTATCAGTCGATAATAATCGTTGAGAATAAACATAAAGCGCAATTTCGATTAAAAATAAATGAAGATAATTTTAATTATTTTTTTATTAGTAAGCACTTTAAAGTCAAGCCTCGCATATTACATATTCATTTAAATATTTGTTTAATTATTATGAATACCTATTTGTTTAATAATTCCGTTTTATGTTGAGTTGTAAAGTTTATAAATGTGTAATAACTTAATGAAGCAAGAAATTGGAATAAATATTATTTTCTTTTGCTAAAATTCATGTTTAAATTGTAAACATGAGGTGTGGTATCTTTTTTGTTTGCTTTTAAAAGCGGAAATGCGAGGCATCCATTGTTGTACTAACGTTACATAAATAATTATCGTTTTATTTTATTATTAAGTAGAAGAATAACAAGAGTGCTTCGTTTCAAAAAAAAATTGAAAGATAATAATTTATATTTAAAGTATAAAGAAAGTAAGAAAAATAAAAAAAATTCAAATCTCTACGATGTTCGTTCAAAAGTTATGAATTTTTATATAAAATATGGCATTCTGCTAAATGAGTAAAGGTGTATTTTGAAAAATTAATATTTTGCTTATTAACTAAAATTAAAATATAAAAACTCGTACAGATAAATTTTTACAAATTACTGATATAAACATATAAATTTTTTTTTTGAGGTCAGGTGAACCCCTACATTTCATTTATTTTTTATTACTTTTCATTTGAAAGGTCGATTTTGAAAAAATTCGAAAAAAAAATTTTTGAGATATTTTTAATGGAAATTCTTTCTCGAAAACTATAAAAGTAACCGGTTTCAAACTTTTACCAAAAGTAAACACCGTGTATAGACGCGTTTTAAAAAATATTTGGTTAAAATCGGTTAAATAGTTTTTTTGGAAAAAATTCGCAAAGTTTTGGCAAAATTTTGATATAAATACGGTTCTGGACGGCGCAATTTTAAACCGAAAATTAAAAGTTTCGCGGAATTTAGTGGAGGAGGTGACTGTGCGAATTTTATGCTATTAAACGTTTCGGTGGTGCTAATAGTTTCGAAGATATTAATTATTTTGTGAAAAGTGAAAAAATTTAGTCCGAAATTTTGGCTCCAAACGGAGATTTTGCTTATTTTATCTACATTTTCGGTGATAACTTGAAAATTAAAAGAGATAGCGAAGTGATTATTTAGAATTAAATTAGCGAAAATTTAAAAAAAGATGTTTAGGATTGAATATTTAAGACACAAAAAATATTAATAATCTCTCACCCATTTTAGTACCAAAAAGTTTTTGTTTAACACAATAATCGTGATATAGTGATCACTTTAAATGAATGAAATTGACGAAAACACGTTTATCGCCTGTAAATAGTGTTTCTCACGCGATTTGTTGATTGTTTAATTGAAATTATATCCCTGAGATACATAAACTATGTGTTATTATCAAATTAATTAATTCCTCTAAGCTAACTCTGCGTAAAAACCTTGAGAATACTACAAAAAGACTAAATTTAATCCAACTTTATCAATTGAAATAACCATAAAAAATTGTTCTTTTTGAGGGACCCTAAAATATACCTTATATAAATTTCTGCCAGAAATAAATTCGTGTTTATTGAAAAAGTTGTAAGATGAGTTTCAAAGATTTGTAAAAAAATAACAATGCAAGCTAGAATTAATTTTGCGGTTGATTTAAATAAATTAAAGAATTCTGCAAAAAATGAAAACGAGTTTATTGAAAAATTCTAAGGGGAACATTAAAAAAATTGAGATTTTGTAAAAGTTGCACAATTTGACTTGTTGAAGCTGCAAGGTGATTTTTAAAAATTTAAAAAAAAAATCACGTAAGGTAGAATTTATTTTCAGGTTGATTTAAATAAATTAGAGAATTATGCAAAAAATTATTCTGAGTTTGTTGAAAAATTCTAAGGGAAACATTTAAAAAACTGAAATTTTGTCAAAATCGCACTATTTTACTTTTTGAAGCTATAGTGATTTTTTAAAATTTATAAAAAAATAACTAAGTAAGTTAGAATTAATTCTGCGGTGGATTTGGATAAATTAGAGAATTCTGCAAAAAATAAATCCGAGTTTGTTGAAAAATTCCAAGAGGAACATTAAAAAAACTGAGATTTTGTAAATAATACACCATTTTACTTGTTGAAGTTGTAAAATGATTTTTAAAAAAATTATAAAAAAATAACTAAACAAGCTAGAATTAATTTTGCGGTCGATTTGAATAAATTAGAGAATTATGCAAAATATAAATACGAGTTTGTTGAAAAATTCTAAGAGGAACATTAAAAAACCTGAGATTTTGTAAATATTACACCATTTTACTTGTAGAAGTTGTAAAATGATTTTTCAAAAAATTATAAAAAAATAACTACACAAGCTAGAATTAATTTTGCGGTCAATTTAAATAAATTTGAGAATTCTGCAAAAAATAAACCCGAGTTTCTTGAAAAATTCCAAGAAAAACATTAAAAAAATTGAGATTTTCTAAATATTACACCAATTTACTTGTTGAAGTTGTAAAATGATTTTTCAAAAAATTATAAAAAAATAACTAAGCAAGCTAGAATTAATTTTGCAGTCGATTTGAATAAATTAGAGAATTATGCAAAAAATAAATCCGAGTTTTTTGAAAAATTCTAAGAGGAACATTAAAAATACTGAAATTTTGTAAATATTACACCATTTTACTTGCAGAAGTTGTAAAATGATTTTTCAAAAAATTATAAAAAAATAACTAAACAAGCTAGAATTAATTTTGCGGTCGATTTGAATAAATTTGAGATTTCTGCAAAAAAAACCCGAGTTTCTTGAAAAATTCCAAGAAAAACATTAAAAAAATTGAGATTTTCTAAATATTACACCATTTTACTTGTAGAAGTTGTAAAATGATTTTCCAAAAAATTATAAAAAAATAACTAAACAAGCTAGAATTAATTTTGCGGCCGATTTGAATAAATTAGAAAATTCTGCAAAAAATAAACCCGAGTGTTAAAAAATTCCATGAAGAACATTTCAAAAATTGAGATTTTCTAAAAATTGCACTATTTTACTTTTTAAAGTGTATTTTAAAAATTTATAAAAAAAATAACCAAGTGCGTTGGAATTAATTTTGCGGTCGATTTAAATATATTCGAGAATTCTGCCCAGGGATGGATTTAGGAATTGGGGCAAAAATTACTAGGGGGCAGGGGAATACTACAATTTTTTTTTTTAATTTGCAATTTTCTTTCTAAAATCTATGTGATCAATATTTCATTTAGAATGTATTTTATGCAAATTTTAAAATCTTCATTGGATCTAAAGGCGATTGATCCCGTCAGATAAAACAGTATTATTTGAACATGGCTTGATGCGAGGCTAGCAAGTAAATTACCTTTGTCAAGTCGTTTAACTAAGTGATCATACTTAAATTTTCTAATAAAGTCTCGTAATTACATAACAATAGTCTCGAAACGAAAGAGAGGAACTGCTGCAACAAAACTACAAAACAGCACCGTTGTGATTAGAAAAAAAAATAAAGAAAATCCTCAAAAATTATAGTTTCTCCATGATTTGAGGAGAAGAAGGTTTTAATTTCCAGAAATTCAGTGGTCTTGCTGTATTGGACTCGATATAATTGTAGGGAATTTATAAATGATTGTAATTGATGATTGGTGTTGCACGTAATTCATTGTATTTGCGTGATCACAGTCGTCGGTTCTTTTTTTTATTTAATTTATACTAATAAAATATCTCGATTTAAAGCGGTTATTATTTAATTAAATGCAGTTCAAACACACCAAGTTAAGTCAAGTCTTTTATTCGTTCGTTTTTCTCATCCATTTTGATGATGATGACGCGTTTGAGAGTTTTTAGGGGCGCAAGTTATGGGTCGCGTTCCCAATCACCAACAATTAACCTGACCACTTAACGCCAATCTGCGCACTGTGCGATCTTCAAAACTACGATTCCGCGATTTGAGATCTCCGAAACCACTATACGACCACAAGCACTCGTTGCGTAACGTGCACTTTTCTTTACTCATTTTGGATTTTTCGAAATTCTGATCAAGGGTGGTAGGTGGTAGTTTGTAGTTACCTCCTGCTAAAGTCTCGAAGTCCATGTTGATGTTCCTGCACCGGGACACTCACTGATCCGACTCAGTTGCCGCCCCCCTTCTACTCAAAGTCTCCTAAACAGCAGTGGACACAATAACACCGGACACTTTAACTGGAGCAAATGCCCAAGTCAACCCAACTACTGAATACTCAATAACTCAAATGCTCTTTGCACTCGTGCTCTTTACTTCACACTGATTTCAATCACTAAATACTCTGACACTGACATTAGACATTACGTGAATTGAATTATTTTTTCTTCCAACCGCCCCCACGATGACCGCAATGGCACTTCTCTACTCCACACGTGCTCTTACACCTCCAAATTTACTAATTACAAACTTAGTCACAATCTCTCAATTCTCAATTATCAAACTATAGCTATTTCTTTAGATACTGGACAAAGGAAGAAAACTCTTGGTTCAAAGTTGAAACGAAAAATTTTTTGTTAATGAACATTTTTTGTGGATATTAAAGCTTAAGAATGCTAATGCCCAATTTATAGGTTCAAATGGTTCAACGATTGTGATATTAATTAGCAGGAGCAGGAGCGTATTCATTTATTTCGAGTCAATGCGAATACAATGAACGAAATACGGGGCTTCTATAATCAAAATTTATGTTTGTGGCAACGTCACTTAAAACCATTCATGTACAGATTGGTTAATTTGATGAAAGGGACCCTTGCTTACAATTTCATCCCATGAAGCAGGAAGCAAGAAACAAGAAACACAACACTCTTGTTGTATTTTTGATAATTTTATTTAGATGAACGTGAGCAGTGGCGTACACACAAAATTCTAAATGATTTAAATTTAATTTTTTTCTTTTATTTCCATACCCAAAACCCCTTTCCCCCCTTGAGTGCGCCAGTGGTTTTCCACTTTCCACCGAAATTAAAGAAAAAGTGATAAAAGATGCAGACTGCTGCAAACAGTTTCTTAATTTTTTTGTTCGATTTTTGATGAAAATTAAAAAAAGAGTGAGTATAAAAAAATAATAATTTTGAAAATTTTATTGAAAATTTGAAAAAATACACTTTAAATTATGGGCGCCATAGTTAAATTTTATAGTATAATTTTTTTAGAAAATTTTTGATTTAAAAATATTATTTTAGTCGAATTTTGTGTTTAGAGTAAAAAATATAGTTAATAACTTTTTTATTGTTATAAATATTTGTCTGTGCATTTAATATTCCATGGTAAAATAATGCAAAACGTTTCATTGGATAATTTTAATGGAAACCTTGAAAATTTCGTGTTTTTTTAAGAAAATCCATGTTTTAAGGTACGAAATTTATAAATTCAGCTAGAAAATTGTTAATAACTCTTTTATTGTTGCTAATATTTTTACAACATTTTGTACATGCATTCATGATGCCACTATTTAATCATGGTTAAATTTTTGTTGGAAAATTCCAATGGAAACTTCAGAAAATCCATGATTTTACTAGTAATTTCGTATTTTAGTCATTATTTTTGGAATTTGAGTTACAAAATTGTTAATAACTTTTTTATTTTTATAAATATTTTTACAAAATTTTACATAATTGTTTATGATACAAATTAATCAGTAGTAAATTATAGGCGCTATATTAAACTTTATGGTATAATTTTTTTAGAAAATTTTTGATTTAAAAAATATTATTTTAGTCCAATTTTGTGTCTCGAGTAAAAAAATATAGTAACAGTTTTTGTGTATTTAATATACCTTGGTAAAATAATGCAAAACGTTTCACTGGAAAATTTTAATGAAAACCCTGGAAAATTCGTGTTTTTTTTTGAAGAAATTCCATGTTTTAAGGTATGAATTTTACGAGCTAGGTAATTGTTAATAACTTTATTATTGTTGCTAATATTTACACAAAATTTTGTACATGAATTCATGATAGCACTATTTAATAATGGTTAAATTTTTGTTGGGAAATTCCAATGGAAACTTGAGAAAATCCATGATTTTATTAGTAATTTCGTATTTTAGTCATAATTTTTGGAATTTCAGTTACAAAATTGTTAATAACTTTTTTATTGTTGCTAATATTTTTACAAAATTCTATACATACATTCATGATACCATTATTTATTAATGGTTAAATTATTGTTGGAAAATTCAAATGGAAACTTGAGAAAATCCATGATTTTATAAGAAATTTCGTATTTTAGTCATTATTTTTGGAATTTGATTTAAAAATTTATTAATAAATTTATATTTTTATAAATACCTTTACAAAAATTTTTATACATATTTATTTATGATACTTCAATTTATCTATAGTAACGTTTTTGTCAAAAAAAAATCCAATAGAAACTTGAAAAATTGTGGAATTTGTGAGTTGTTTCCTATTTTTTTAGCGACTGGAATAACATATTTTAATTATTATTTTTGGAATTTGATTTACAAAATTGTTAATAACTTTCTTATTTTTATAAATATTTTTACAAAACTTCACATAATTGTTTATGATTCTCAAATTTATCAGTAGTAAATTTTTTGTTAAAAAATTCCAACAGAAACTTGAAAAATTGTGGATTTTGTGAGTTGTTTCCTATTTTTTAGCGACTGGAATAACAAAATTGTTAATAACTTTTTTGTTATTGCATATATTTTTATAAAATTTTGTACATGTATTCACGATACTACTAATTGATAATGGTAAATTTTTTGTAAGAAAATTTCAATGGAAACTTGAGAAAATCCATGATTTTATAAGTAATTTCGTATTTTAGTCATTATTTTTGGAATTTGATTTACAAAATTGTTAATAACTTTTTTATTTTAATAAATATTTTTACAAAACTTTACTTCATTGTTTATGATACTCAAATTTATCAGTAGTAAATTTTTTGTTAAAAAATTCCAACAGAAACTTGAATAATTGTGGATTTTATGAGTTGTTTCCTATTTTTCAGTGACTGGAATAACAAAAAATTGTTAATAACTTTTTTATTGTTGCAGAAATTTTTATAAAATTTTGTACAAGTATTCATGATACTACTAATTGATAATGGTAAATTTTTTGTAAGAAAATTTCAATGGAAACTTGAGAAAATCCATGATTTTATAAGTAATTTCGTATTTAAATTTATCAGTAGTAATTTTTTTGTTAAAAATAAACGTACAATTATAAAAACATGCAAAAAATGAGGCCTACTTGTCACTCAGGAGATTTTCGTATCTAACCTAACCTTATTAAGAATTAAACATGGGGTTCTCCTAGCGACTCCGGACCTCTTAACACTTCTACTTTCTGCATGGTATATATACTTAAATCTTGCAACACACTCAAAAATAGAAATAATATTAATTCATTCTTATAATAAAGTAACTGCGGTTATTTCGAGTAAAACAAATTTACAAGAAAATTACTTTTTTTATATACATTCATATTATTAAATAAATTTTTAATTACCAACTACGGTTTTTCTAAAACAAATAGAAATGTATGAAACTCATTCTATTGTTATGAATTCTTACAAATAATTTTTATTATTTAAATCTCAGGCAAATCACTTGATTTTAGGGAAAAAATCTAAATGTTTGCAATTTCAAAATTTTTAATTAAAAATTGTAATTATGTATTGAAGACCAGGAAAAATATAACAAATATTAAATTATAGGCGCCATTATTAAATTTAACGGTGTAATTTTTTAAACTCTATATGTTTAATATACCATGGAAAAATAATGAAAAACATTTAACTGAAAAACTTTAATGAAAACCTTGGAAAATTCGTGTTTTTCTTTGAATAAAATCCATATTTTAGGTATTTTATGATTTCAGCTAGGAAATTGTTAATAACTTTATTATTATTGCTAATATTTTCACAAAATTTTGTACATGAATTCATGATTCCACTATTTAATAAAGGTTAAATTTCTGTTGGAAAATTCCAATGGAAACTTGAGAAAATTCATGATTTTATAAATAATTTTGTATTTTAGTCATTATTTTTGGAATTTAAGTTACAAAATTGTTAATAACTTTTTTATTGTTGCTAATATTTCTACAAAATTTTATACAGGTATTCATGATGCCACTATTCAATAATGGTTAAATTTTTGTTGGAAAATTCCAATGGAAACTTGAAAAAATCCATGATTTTATAAGTAATTTTGTATTTTAGTCATTATTTTTGGAATTTGATTTACAAAATTGTTAATAACTTTTTTATTTTTATAAATATTTTTACAAAATTTTACATAATTGTTTATGATACAAATTAATCAGTAGTAAATTATTGGTGCCATTATTAAATTTTATGGTATAATTTTTTTAGAAAATTTTTGATTTAAAAAATATTATTTTAGTCGAATTTTGTGTCTCGAGTAAAAAAATATAGTAACAGTTTTTGTGTATTTAATATACCATGGTAAAATAATGCAAAACGTTTCACTGGAAAATTTTAATGGAAACCCTGGAAAATTCGTGTTTTTTTTTTGAAGAAAATCCATGTTTTAAGGTACGAATTTTACGAGCTAGGTAATTGTTAATAACTTTATTATTGTTGCTAATATTTACACAAAATTTTGTACATGAATTCATGATGCCACTATTTATTAATGGTTAAATTTTTGTTGGAAAATTCTAATGGAAACTTGAGAAAATCCATAATTTTATAAGAAATTTCGTATTTTAGTCATTTTTTTTGGAATTTGATTTACAAAATTAATAATAAATTTTTATTTTTATAAATATTTTTAAAAAAACTTTTATACATATTTATGATACTTCAATTTATCAATAGTAACATTTTTGTCAAAAAATTCCAACAGAAACTTAAAAAAAATGTGGTTTTTGTGAGTTGTTTCCTATTTTTTTAGCGACTGGGAAAAAATATTTTCGGCATTATTTTTGGAATTTGATTTACAAAATTGTTAATAACTTTCTTATTTTTATAAATAATTTTACAAAATGTGGTTTTTATGAGTTGTATCCTATTTTTTAACGACTAGAATAACAAAATTGTTAATAACTTTTATTGTTGCAGATATTTTTATAAAATTTTGTACAAGTATTCATGATACTACTAATTGATAATGGTAAATTTTTTGTAAGAAAATTTCAATGGAAACTTGAGAAAATCCATGATTTTATAAGTAATTTCGTATTTTAGTCATTATTTTTGAAATTTGATTTACAAAATTGATAATAACTTTTTTATTTTTATAAATAATTTTACAAAATTTTACATAATTGTTTATGATATTTAAATTTATCTGTAGTATTTTTTTGTTAAAAATACACGTACAATTATAAAATCATGCAAAAAATGAGGCCTACTTGGTCACTCAGGAGATTTTCGTATCTAACCTAACCTTATTAAGAATTAAACATGGGGTTCTCCTAGCGACTCCGGACCTCTTAACACTACTACTTTCTGCATGGTATATATACTTAAATCTTGCAACACACTCAGAAATAGAAATAATATTAAATCATTCTTATAATAAAGTAACTGCGGTTATTTCGAGTAAAACAAATTTACAAAAAAATTACTTTTTTTATATACATTCATATTATTAAATAAATTTTTAATTACCAACTACGGTTTTTCTAAAACAAATAGAAATGTATGAAACTCATTCTATTGTTATGAATTCTTAGAAATAATTTTTATTATTTAAATCTCAGGCAAATCACTTGATTTTAGGGAAAAAATCTAAATGTTTGCAATTTCAAAATTTTTAATTAAAAATTGTAATTATGTATTGAAGACCAGGAAAAATATAACAAATATAATTTAATAGGCGCCATTATTAAATTTAACGGTGTAATTTTTTAAACTCTATATGTTTAATATACCATGGAAAAATAATGAAAAACATTTAACTGAAAAACTTTAATGAAAACCTTGGAAAATTCGTGTTTTTCTTTGAATAAAATCCATATTTTAGGTATTTTATGATTTGAGCTAGGAAATTGTTAATAACTTTATTATTATTGCTAATATTTTCACAAAATTTTGTACATGAATTCATAATTCCACTATTTAATAAAGGTTAAATTTCTGTTGGAAAATTCCAATGGAAACTTGAGAATTTTCATGATTTAATAAATAATTTCGTATTTTGGTCATTATTTTTGGAATTTGATTTACAAAATTGTTAATAACTTTTTTATTTTTATAAATATTTTTACAAAATTTTATAAAATTGTTTATGATACCTAAATTTATCAGTAGTAATTTTTTTGTTAAAAAATTCGAACAGAAACTTGAAAAATTGTGGATTTTGTGAGTTGTTTCCTATTTTTTAGCGACTGGAATAACAAAATTGATAATAACTTTTATTGTTGCAGATATTTTTATAAAATTTTATACATGTATTCATGATACTACTAATTGATAATGGTACAATTTTTTTAAGAAAATTCCAATGGAAACTTGAGAAAATCCATGATTTTATAAGTAATTTCGTATTTTAGTCATTATTTTTGGAATTTGATTTACAAAAATTGTTAATAACTTTTTTATTTTTATAAATATTTTTACAAAATTTTATAAAATTGTTTATGATACCTAAATTTATCAGTAGTAATTTTTTTGTTAAAAAATTCGAACAGAAACTTGAAAAATTGTGGATTTTGTGAATTGTTTCCTATTTTTTAGCGACTGGAATAACAAAATTGTTAATAACTTTTATTGTTGCAGATATTTTTAAAAATTTTTGTACATGTATTCATGATACTACTAATTGATAATGGTAAAATTTTTGTAAGAAAATTCCAATGGAAACTTAAGAAAATCCATGATTTTATAAGTAATTTCGTATTTTAGTCATTATTTTTGGAATTTGATTTACAAAAATTGTTAATAACTTTTTTATTTTTATATATATTTTTACAAAATTTTACATAATTATTTATGATACTCAAATTTATCAGTTGTAAATTTTTTGTTAAAAAATTCCAACAGAAACTTGAAAAATTGTGGATTTTGTGAGTAATTTCCTATTTTTTAGCGACTGGAATAACAAAATTGTTAATAACTTTTTTGTTCTTGCAGATATTTTTATAAAATTTTGTACATATATTCATGATAATGGTAAAATTTTTATAAGAAAATTCCAATGGAAACTTGAGAAAATACATGATTTTATAAGTAATTTCTTATTCTAGTCAGTTTTTTGGATTTGGAGTTACAAAATTGTTAATAATTATTTTATTGATGCTGATATTTTCACAAAATTTTGTATATGTATTCATGATACCACTACTTATAAATGGTAAAATTTTTGTCGGAAAATTAATGATTCTATAAATTATTTAGTATTTGAGTCATTAATATTTTTGGAACTTGAGTTACAAAATTGTTAATAACTTTTTAATTTTTATAAATACCCACCCCCCCTCCTGGTTACGCTAGTGATTGTGAGTATAAATTACCACTCCCAAGACGTCTCTTTTAATTATTACTGCAATATTGTAAGCAAGCGTCCCTCGATTTGTTTTTGTTTTAATAATTTAATAATAATTCAATAAGAAAAAAATTATTACAGCGATAGGCTTAGATAATTTTATTTATAGATAAGGCGCAATTATTTTATAAGCAAAGCTACTTAACGGTTTAAGCTTACTTAAGTAC
The DNA here is from genome assembly GCA_963971135.1 of Stenus bimaculatus. Lineage (NCBI taxonomy): Eukaryota > Metazoa > Arthropoda > Insecta > Coleoptera > Staphylinidae > Stenus > Stenus bimaculatus. The sequence goes on along the minus strand of OZ020183.1, from coordinate 50,980,154 downwards.
GAAACTTTGTTTTAAAGGTTTCGTTTATTTTTATTGCAATAAAACATGTTTAATTGATTTTTTAGTGATTATTTTAAAACTTTTTTAAACAATGAAAAATATGTTGCTCAGGACTACTAAAAAAAGCGCCAAATTCGCGGCCGCTTTCAAAATTGCCGCTGTTACAACCATTACCACCACTTACATCATCATCGCTAATTTTGGGAGGTATTATACTAAATCTTCGAATACAATTGGTAAGTTCACTTATAAAAAAATTTTTAAACTAAAAATATTTCAATTAAAATATATATGTTTATAGATTCAAAATTATTTTTTATAATTACCTATTTAATTTGAATTACAATTTTTAGATAAGAAAATAACCTACTCCATTAAAATTGGCTACCACTTTTAATTGAAAAAATGAAGTTCAAGTGCAAATTTAATTAGATTACTCATGATTTTTTTATTAATTGCGCTCTTATTGCGATTTCTACTTATTTTAAAAATTTATTGTAAAATTTGATTAAAACTAGCTATTTTTTTTATAAATTTTTAAAAATCACTTTACAGCTTCAAAAAGTAAAATATTGCAATGTTTACAAAATCTCAATTTTTTTAACGTTCTTCTAGAAATTTTTCAACCAACTCGGGTTATTTTTTGCAGAATTCTTTAATTTATTCAGATCCACCGCAAGATTAATTCTAGCTTACTTAGTTATTTTTTTATAAATTTTTAAAAATCACATTACCTTTTCAACAAGTAAAATATTGTAATTTTTAGAAAAACTCAATTTTTTAATGTTCTCCTCGGAATTTTTCAACAAACTTTAATTTAATTGTTGTAGAATTCTTTAATTTATTCAAATCCACCGCAAGATTAATTCTAGCTTACTTGGTTATTTTTTTATAAATTTTTAAAAATCACTTTACCTTTTTAACAAGTAAAATATTGTAATTTTTACAAAATCTCAATTTTTTTAATATTCTCCTTGGAGTTTTTCAACAAACTTGGATTTATTTTTTACAAAATTCTTTAATTTATTCAAATCCACCGCAAAATTAATTCTAGCTTACTTGGTTATTTTTTTATAAATTTTGAAAAATCAATTTACCTTTTCAACAAGTAAAATATTGCAATTTTTACAAAATCTCAGTTTTTTTAATGTTCCCCTTGAAATTTTTAAACAAATTTGGATTAATTTATTGAAGAATTCCCTAATTTATTCAAATAAACCGAAAAATAAATTCTAGCTCACGTAGTTATTTTTTTATAAATTTTTAAAAATCATCTTGCAGCATCAACAAATTAAATTGTGCAATTTTTTTAGAATCTCAATTTTCTAATGTTCCCCTTGGAATTTTTCAATAAACTCGGTTTCATTTTTTGCAGAATTCTTTAAATTATTCAAATCAACCGCAAAATTAATTCTAACTCACGTGGTTATGTTTTTACAAATCTTTGAAACTCATCTTACAACATAAACAAGCAAAGTAGTGCAAATTTTACAAAATCTTATTTTTTTTTATTTTTCTCCTAGGAATTTATCAATAAACTCGTATTAATTTCTGCCCTTGATATTAGATAATTCTCTATTGTTTGGGATTTCTGTAATCTGAAGGAGTTAAACATCTGCTAACTTTGATTTGAATGGAAACGTTTATCACTACATCTTATTGGAATTTTCCACTAAACTGACTTACTTACAACAATTAAGCAATTGTTTGCGTATAAAAAGTAAAACTGTAAATATAGAATTTATCAAAGTGATACGTGATTAATTAAGTAAATATTTATTTATCATTATGCACAATTGTTATTTAAAATTTCCCAAAATTAAGAGATAAGCCATGTTTTAAATTTCAATCATGTAATTAGTTAAAACAAGTTGGTAGTAATTATAATTTTTTTAGAAAGTTATAGTCCTAGGGGAAGACATTTGTTAAGTCTCGTAGAGGGTTTTAATTGTACACCAGCTGCAATCAACGAGTTTCCTAGTGATGGTTTAACAAGGGAGGAAAGGCAACAGGGATGGGCCCTTATACATGCAGCCCTTGCTTGTTACTTGTTCATTTTACTCGCAATCGTTTGCGACGATTACTTTGTACCTGCCATCAAAAAATTATGCGAAAGTAAATCACAATAACAATAAATTAATTGATATTTATTACAAGATTTCTCAGGTTTGGAAATGAAGGAGGATATAGCTGGGGCTACTTTTATGGCCACAGCAAGTTCAAGTCCCGAATTATTCATCAATTGTGTTGGTACTTTTGTAACCGAAGGAGATATTGGCGTTGGTACCATCGTTGGGTCATCAGTATTTAACGTCCTTGCAGTACCAGCATGTTGTGGTCTTTTCGCCAATATGGTACTCCAATTTTACATTTTTATTTGGCTTCATTCCTCCACTACACTAATTACTTAAAATATTTTATACTTTTTGAATTATTTAAACCAATTGAATCTAAATTATATTTTTGAAAGGTTTTGCAATTGGATTGGTGGCCAATCACCCGAGACAGTATAATGTATGGAATCGCCGTCATGATGTTAATTGGAGTACTTAAAGATGATAGAGTGGACATTTGGGAAGCAGCACTTTTGGTATCAGCTTATATTCTTTACATATTGAGTGAGTTTCACCCCTAAATCCCTACGTAATATCAATTTAGTATCATTATTTTGCAGTGATGTGCTTCAACGATAAAGTCATTAATTTAATCAGCAAAATCAAGCGTTGTTGCGCGAAAAATAAACGACCCTACAAGGAAATTTTATCAGAAACACGACCTTTACTCGAAACTAAACTCTTGGAAAAGACTTGTAATGGAAATGGAGTTTTGTATGAACAAGTTTTTGAAGCTGAATTGACTTTACAAGACTGCGAAGATTTGGGTAAGGAATTATACTCTACAATTTTTAAAATACAGTGATTTTTTTTTATAGAGGAATGTACAAAGATATGGGAATGGCCTAAAGGTCACTCTGCGTGCGGTAAAATTTTTTGGTTCCTAACGTGGCCTATATCATTTGTGCTTTTCTTAACAATCCCCGATGTTCGAAAATATCCAAGACTATACGTCGTCACATTTTTAATGTGCATTTTTTGGATCGGAACTACTTCCTACGTGGTAGCATGGCTCATCACTGTAGTTGGTAATAAATAATCCCAAAAATAACAGACAAATTTACATAATACTATTTTTTAGGAGACACGTTGAATATTCCTGATTCTGTAATGGGTTTAACTTTCCTAGCTGCAGGTACAAGTGTTCCAGAAGCAGTTTCCAGCGTCATAGTTACAAACCAAGGTAACAAATTATTCTTCATATTTAGCCGATAATACTAAAACCGTAAGAAACGGGGAAGGCGTTTTTTTTATATTTTTACCCCGAATTCGGACGTTTTTTGCGAGGAGCGTCCGAAAGGGTGGATTTTTCGTCCGATTTTTAGAATTCCGGTTCCGATGTAAAGAGGGATGTTTATTCCAAGTGTGGTTCGAATTTTAAATTTTTTGGACCTCCCCAACATTTTGAAAAAAATCCCGAACATTGTCTTGATTTTTCTCGCTTTTTTTTCAGATTTTCGGCGGCGTTAATTTTGAAAAATCGCAGCTTCGTCGTATTCTAAAGGGTAGCGACGAAATTTGGCCCCTTTTATTCTAACATCCTCGGGATTACCGTGACCGATTTTTAAGCCTACCGGCGCAAAGGTGTAACGTCACGGCCCCGAGACGTAAACTCTACAATTCTACCGTTTTTTTCGGACGAAAAAAGTACCAAAACTTTTTGGCTTCGATTAGAAGTTCGGCAGGAGGAAAAAAAATGGCGGTTGCTTTATTCCTCATCTAAATTCCACGTTTTACCTTAAAACGGGAGCTTTTTATGATGCGTTTACTGTTTATGTCGTTTTGGTGCCCCCAAAGTGACGCTTTATTTTTTGCACTATTTTAACGCTGACTTTGAAAATTCGTAACTTTTCATCGGAACAACCTGTAATACTCGAATATTTTTTATTTTACTTATTTGGTATTTACTTATGAGAGAAAAAATCGGCACCTTGAAATTTGTACCCTGGACCTTGGAATAAAATCGAACGTAAAATGTTCAAAAAATCGAGTAAAACGCGGTCCAAACTGGATCAATCTGGCTCCCGCAGTTTTCAAAATTTTTGCAATTTTCTTTCGTTACTTTAAAAAGGAATACTTTTTACGGGTGTATAGGCTAAGCAAATTTTTTATATTTGGTAGGGTTGGGAAATTACATATAAATAAACTCGAAATTTTGATTTTAGGGGTGAGTGGCTCCCGCTGGATTACTTTTTAACGAATTTTCAATTTTAAAAACACTTTAGAATCTTTGAACCAAAAGCTTTCACGCATAGGGTATTTTAAATTTCGAAAAAATAACGAAAAAAAAATTTTTTTAATATCGCGTTTTTAAAAAGTCGTATTTATGGGTCAAATTCACCCTTCCAATTACATTTCAACCCTACTTTATGTACCTTCCCTAAAGCTCTTTAAGTCCACTTTACGTCAAAAAAAGAATCACTTCGCTATCTCTTTCCGTTTTCGAATTATCACCGAAAATGTAGCTAAAATAAGCAAAATTTCGTATTTTTAAAAATAAATTTTCAAGAAAGTTCCTATGTGGAAAATGTTACTAAAATAAGCCTTTTTTATAGGAAATTGTCTAAATTATCTAATGGAACTAATTTTTTAAATATAGCTTTAGTGGAAATATCATTTTCTGGCGTTCAAAGTGCATATAAAATTTTTATCAATATCATTTTAAGTAAGAGCGTTATAAAAATTTTAAATGGGATTTCAAAAAAGGTCCCATCGCGAATTTAATTTTTTAAATGAGCCATTTTATAAAAAATTAACCAAAATTTATAATAAAACTTATTTTATAATCATATCTTTACTATAAATACCCTTTTTAGGTCATTAAAGTACTATTAAAAATTTTCCCCAAAAATTACTTTAACATCAATTGGTTATATTAAATTTTTTTTTTGGCCCATGTTTGATTTTAGACTTTCGTATTATAGATTATACCCTAATCTTTAATTTTAACTCAAAAAAATTTGTTATAAGTTATAATTTTATCGAAACTAGCAGTTTTTAATCAAGTTTTTAGAATTCTTTTATACACCAAAAATGAGTATTTTTTATAATCAATTTTCAGAAAATTCCTATGAGAAATTTTTACTTAAATGAGTCTATTTTATAGAAAATTGTCTAAATTTTTTAATGAAACTAATTTTGTAAGTGTAACTTTGGTGGAAATGTCATTTTTGGGAGTGGTATAAAGTTTTTATTCTTTTATAGGACATGGTTCAATGGGTTTAAGCAGCTCGATAGGTTCCAACACTTTTGATATTTTGCTATGCTTGGGGTTGCCTTGGTTGACAAAGACCTGGCTTTACCCCAAAATCCCTGGCAAACACTCGATTGACATTAATTCCGGAGGGCTAACTTACAGCGCCATCTCGTTACTTTCCACCCTCGTTTTATTCTACGCAAGTCTCTTCTTTAATCGCTTCAAGTAAGTACAATTTTTTTTTATTAAAAAAAATTAAAACTATATTTTATTTTTAGACTAGACTGGAAAGTTGGATTAACCTGTTTACTTTTATACGTTAGTTTTCTTTCATTTGCTTCAGTTGTTGAATTAAACGTGTTCTTTAATGTTAATCAACCAACTTGCGATAGATAACATTTATTTAATCAATCAGTTATCTCTATTATACCTGTAATATAAATCAATTTAATTAAAATACTTTTTATTTATTAATCATGGTTATTTTTAATAAAAAAAAATTCAAGTACGTACCTTTTGTTTACTCTTTCCTTGGAATTATTTTCCACCAAAAAAATATAAAACCGCTTTAAATATTTAAAACAATTACTATAGCAGATAATCGCTACGCCTGGGGCTATTTCATGTTATAAAAAACTGGGATTATTCATGAATATCGTGCCTGGTGCCTGGGATGGCTGCTAATGGGTATAAAAGCAATAACGAGGATTAAAACGTTTAATCTCTGTTTGCTCGTCGTGAATTGAACAAGTTTGCTTCTTCAAAAATGATGGTCCCTATTGTACTACTAGTTTTGGCATTGACACACTCCATTCAAGGTTAGCTACTAGCCACGATATTAACATAAAAATAATTTTATTCTTCAAATTTCGATTAATCTTTTACTAATCCTTACATAATTCGTGAATACATTATTTCGCATTACATAACACCCAAACAGAACAGAGATTATGTTTTTGCACGTAGCAATTTATGCGCATTTCATTACTTAACACAAACAATAAACAAATTGTCTCACATTATATCAACATATTATGAATCATTTTAATACCTAAACATCTTAAATACTATACATCCATTTTTTATTCCCCAAAATAATTAGGAAAATGTGATGGTGAATGCAAAGTTTCGCCTTTGATGTACGAAGATTTAAAATGCAAACCGATTTATGAAAATCCTAACGATTGTTGTCCAATGAAATATGATTGTTCAAACTTAGAAGAAAACCCTGAAGATAAATGCGTTTTTAAAGGAAAATTCTACGGTGAAGGCGAAGAAATTCCTAGTAAAGAAACTTATTCCAATTGCAGAATTGGATGCTCATGTAGAACAGGGTAATTTTATATTTTATTAATAAACAAATAATACTAGTAGTCCGGTCAATTTAGCCCTAAAAATAGTAGTAAAGGTGCACACATTAGCGTAGAGCTAAAAATTGGTATGAATATTCGAAACACCATTATAAATGAATGCTGAAAAATTCCCATAAATCCCGTACATGGAAAAAAAATTATTCAATTTCAAAGATTTTTCGCGTTTTTCAGCAAAACGGTAAGTTTTATCATATAATTATGTTAGACAAATATTGTATCTATAAAAAATGACTTAATACTTTTTCTCCTAAGAGCCACCGTTTCTGAGATATAACGATTATAAAAGTTGAAAAAGTTGTAATCTTCATAATATGCATAAGTACGCCACGTGTACACATCACTGAAGATGTAATACAAGTAAAAATATTTTTCTATCGGTCAATGTAAGTCATAAATCGTTCTAATCGGCCAATTGGTTCGGTTAAAATTAATTATTTTCCGATTAATCAAAAATTTCATAGAAATTTCTTCGTCCAAAAATGAAATTTTCAAATTTTCAACGGTTATTCGGTCATAACTTCTAAACGAATAAAGATATCAAAACGAATCTTTTTTTGTATGAAAGCCTACGCAAAAACCTTTAAGATAAGGCATCATTTGTTAAAATCGATGAGGGGCAGGAGAGTAAAAAAAGTTTTTGCGCGATTAAAATTTTGAGTTTTTTTTTTTCAAAATTGAAAAAAGTCAACGCGTTGCTTAGTATTGCTTGAAAATCTCATTCCAACGCATATTTTAGTTAGACGATAGGATGTGTCGTTACCTTACAGCGATTATATTGGTCGCTGGGGGTTGAAAAAACACAATTTTGATTTTAATAGGTCGGTGTGAGGTGAAATGAAAAGATTAAGATTTCAAAACTTCAAATCGACCTAGTTCGATCAATCCTCTTGCAGGTCACGTGTAGCGATTTTTCATTTTTTTGTCCCGTTTTGGCGCAATTTCCTCTTCAATTTTCTATACGCGCCTTTTTTATCGTTATTTTTCTACGCTTTTGGAAAAAAAAAATCTTGACGCCGCTGGAGGCGCCTGATAAAACCAATTATTTTTTTGGGTATTAGCGGTACTTTTAGCCACAATATAAGCCATGTTTCGTTAAAATCGGTCCAGTCGTTTGGCAGGTATGATTTTTTAAATTTCGTTAAAAAAATGTCCAAAATTGTATCCCGATTTTCAAACGTCAGAATTTGAGATACAAACAAAAATTTCGAAAAAGTGCTCCATTATGGGTACGTAAGTATGTTTCCTCTTTACGAAAATGCCATTCGCGATTTTTTCCTCCGGCTACAGTCAATATTACCATTTTGTTCTTTTCGCTAAAAAATGTGACATTTTAACATTTTCAAAGAAAAATTCGCCCTCGACACAGGATTAACCTAGGAGGGTCGGAAATTTTGGATGTAGTAAATGAGGATGTGGGAAAAAAGGGGGCCCGATTTGGTCATTTCGATTTTGAACCCGGCGGAGCCACGATTTTTCAAAGTCGGCGCGGAGGACGCTCGAAAAAAACCGCGAAAAAATTGACTTTTTCGGGAGTGCTTTTGAAAGCTTTCCCGTCGCTTAAAAAAATCCATTCGAATAGGATTATAAAACAAACATTCCCCTTTAATTAGAGATCGAGTTTTTGAAATTTGGTTAAAAAATATACCCGTTATCGTGAATATTAGACGATTATGAATCTGACGAATAATGTGCATATTATGAAGATAACAACTTTTATAATCGTTATATCAAAGAAACGGTGGCTCTTAGGAAAAAAAGTATTAAGACATTTTTTATAGATAATTATACGATCTATAATTTTTGTCTGATCTAATTTTATGATAAAACTTAGCGTTTTGCTGAAAACGGCGAAAACCCCATTTTTAAGACCTTTTACGTTGAATAAAATTTTTTTCGTGGTCCAGGATCGATGGGGACTTTTCAGTATTCATTTATAATGGTGTTCCGAACATTCATTCCAATTTTTAGCTCTACGCTAATTTGTGCACCCTTGCATGTCGAAATTGACCGGACTATAGCTTTTAAATTTATTTTGTAGACCAAGTATTTTGTGTGCTGTTTTGGATTGTCCTGAATATTTAGGTCTAAGACCTCCACCAGGATGTCAATTCAAGTACGATCTTGGAAAATGCTGTTCAGTTGGACAAATTTGTCGTAAGTATTTTTAATAAAACAAACAAAAATAGTAGCACTTGAAAAAATCCAATGGGAACATTAAAAAAATTGAGATTTTGTAAAAATTGCAGGATTTAATGTTGAAACTGCAAGATGATTTTTAAGAATTTATAAAATAATAACCATTTATTTTCCGGTTGCTTTAAATAATTTAGAGAATTCTGCAAAAAATTAATCTAAATTTGTTGAAAAATTCCTAGGGAAACATTAAAAAAACTAAGATTTTGTAAAAATTGTGCTATTTTATTTGTTGAAGTTGTAAAATTATATTTAAAAAATTATAAAAAAATAACTAATCGAGCTAGAATTAATTTTGCGGCTGATTTAAATAAATTAAAGAATTCTGTAAAAAATAAACCCGAGTTTGTTGAAAAATTCCGAGAAGAACATTAAAAAAAATGAGATTTTATAAAAATTGCACTATTTTACTTTTTGAAGCTGCAAAAAACTTGTATTTTAGCTTTTTGAGGAGCTCAAAAAGAGAAGGGGTCCTGCAGCAGTTTTAACTCAAAATACTCTTATATTTTAGCTCCTTTTGATTCAGTAGCAAAATGTACAGTGGGTGATAAGGAATATAAAGAAGGTGAAAGATTCACACCCCCAAATATAAAATACACATCATGCGTTTGTAAAGAAGGCTTTAAAGGGGAGTTTGTAGAGCCTTTCTGTCAAAGAGACACTTGTGGTTTTGAAATTGGGCATACCAAAGAAGTCAAAGATAAATGTGCTGCTGTTTTTATTGGCGATGGTAATTGCCCTTATGAATTCTTATGTCGTAAGTATAATTCAATAAAATCACTTAATTTCAATTTAATTTTTAAAAATTTATAGCTTCCTCAGATGATAATATTGTAAAAGCTGCTGCTACTAAGGATAATTCAGGTAATGTATTAGTTAGCACTAATGAATTATTCAATTTAGCCGCATTCATAATTAACCTTGCTTCAATAACTCGATGAGTAAGAATGTGGTAAAAATCAACAAGGAACAAGGCCAACAATTATACATAGACACTTCATTTGCTAAAAGCAAATTTAATTTTTTTTATAGGGAACGGGTACGAATTTTTTGGAACAGGGAAACACTTCGAAAAAAATTTCTGAAATTGCTCGATTTTTTTTTATTTTTTTTCGGTCGTGGACGGCGTCAACTTTGAAAAATCGTAGCTCCGACGGGTTTTACAGAATAGCAACAAAATTTGGCCACTTTTATTCTCACATCCCGAGGATTAACTAGAATCATTTTTAAGTCTTCAGGCGCAACGGTGTGGCGTCACGGCCTCGAGACGCAATTTTAGCGTTTTTTTGAGCAACAAAAGTGCTCCAAGTATGGGAATTCGATAAGAAGATCTGCAAAAAACCGCATTTTTTTGATTCACGAAAAAAATAAAATTTACTCCACCGAAACGAGCGCTTTCTTTGATATCTCGTTTTTTTCCATTTTTTTCGCGCCCATAAAGCCGCGCTTAGTTTTTTGTGTTTTTTCGACGTTGACCTTAAAAATGTATAACTTTTCATGGGGACCACCTACGAATGTCAAATATTTTTTGGATGCCTCCCTACTTTATTCTTTGTGCCTAAAAAAATAAACATATTTCAATTTTACTCCAGAACTTGTAAAAAAAAATCGCGAGTAAAATGTTAAAAAAATCGGATTTGGTGTGGGTAGAAGGTTGTACCACTGGAGCCTGCAGTTTAGAAAAATTATTTTTTTTCTACATTGTTTTATAAAGGAAGAATTTCTACATCCGGTAGCGCGTAGGGAATTTTTATTTTTGAAGGCGTTCCGAAGTTATGCCCAAATAAAATCGAAATTTTGAATTTCGGTGTGGGCGGCTCCTGTCGGGCCATTTTTTAACCGATTTTCAATTTTAAATACTCATTCGAATGTACTCCTTAAGAAAAAGCATCCACGCGTAGTCTTTTTTAAATTTCAAAAAATAACGAAAATAAAAAATTTTTAAAATCGCATTTAATAAAGTTGCATTTTTTGACGCGTCCAATTTACCCTTCAAATTCCATTTCGCCCCCACATAATGCACTTTCACTAAAAGATTTTAAAGTCAACTTTACGACAAAAACAAAATCACTTCGCTATGTCTTTACGTTTTTGAGTTATGACTGAAAATGTAGCTAAAATAAGCAAAATTTCTCTTCTTTTCAGTTAAAATTTTTTACTTTACACAAAATAATTAATATTTTCGAAATTAATAACACCACGAGGACGTTTAATATCTTAAAATTTTCCCCGTGACCTCTTCCACAAATATGCGCTAAAAAAATAATTTTCGCTTAAAAATTGCGGCGTCCAGGGCCGGATTTCCACCAAAAGTTTGACAAAATTTTCTCAATTTTTTTGGTAAATCTAATTAACCGATTTTAACCAAATATTTTTTAAAAATCGTTTATGCACGCTATTTATCTTCGGTAAAAATTTGGGAACGCTAACTTTTATACTTCTTGAGAAAAAAAAATAAAAACCAATTTCCAAGAAAAATGTCAAGCAAATGAAAGATTATAAAAAATGGATGATGTTTTAGATTTGCAATGTAGCTATGGTACACAATTATTAAATATTGGAGATAAGTTTGAAAAAGTAAAAATTATGAGTGAGTATGAAAAAATGGAAACAAAATGTGAGTGTGCTGTTCCACCACTAGTTACCTGCGTGAAGAAACAAATATTTGATTTAGAAAAAGCTCCTCCTCATCTCAAACAATATTTGCAATAATTTCATTTGAAATTGTTATAATAATCGATTATTATTAATTAATAAAAATAAATAAATTTACACTGTTTTTTAATTATCCATTAATTATCCTAAAATTCAAGAATTAAAATAAATACCCAATTTAAATAAATAATAACAACAATATATACAGTTTTACATAATAATTGAAAGCTATTGTACATATTATTTATGTTTATGAGTTTTTTTTTGTTGCTGCGTTTAAATTGTTCAAAACAACGTTTAGTACCGCACGAATAACTAATTAAAGAAATTTTTTTTTGGCATGTTTATGGTACCAACCGATTCACATTTTATGCCTTCAAATTTTCATTTTGCCTCAACATCATGCTTTAATTGTTTATTGAATAACTTTACTGTAAAGTGGGAGTACTTTAAGGGCTTTAAAAAATACACTTACTGTTCATATTTTTTTATTCCGTCAAAATTAAGATCATTATTAAACATATTTTTAAATGCTACCAAAATTTGGTAGAAAAATATTAAGTAGTTTATGAGTTAGCATACTCAAAAAATGACTCTTAATATTTGACAAATTATTTTTTTTTTTGAAGCAGAAATAAAAATAACCTAAGTACTAAAGATTGAGATCAAAATTAAAAAAAAAACTATTAAAAAATTGCTAGTTGTCAAACTGTAACTTTTTTAATTTAAATTTTTTTCAGTTTTTATGAAGCACTATGAGGCACAAACGAGGCACTAAAGTTAAATACAATAAAAAAATCTTGCCAAGTGGAAAGTTAGCAATAAAACTTGATTTTTTTGTAACTTTTTAATTGTTGAATTTCGTAACAGAAGCACTAAAAGGCACAAACGAAGCACTAAATATGTAGCCCATTTTTTTTTAATTTCTGCTTCATGTTTGTTGCTAACTTCAGGCTACCCCTGGAATGGCTGATAATGGGCATAAAAGCAATAACGAGGATTAAAACGTTTAATCTAAGTTTGCTCGTCGTGAATTGAACTAGTTTGCTTTTTCAAAAATGATGGTCCCTATTGTTTTACTAGTTTTGGCATTGACACACTCCATTCAAGCAGGTAGTTATACAAGGCACGATATTAACATAAAAATAATTTTATTTTTCAAATTTCATAAACATCTTAAATATTTTTATAATGCCTCAAAATAAATAATTTTTAGGAAAATGTGATGGTGGATGCAAGGTTTCGCCTTTGATGTACGAAGCTTTAAAATGCAAACCAATTTATGAAAATCCTGACGACTGTTGTCCAATGAAATATGATTGTTCAAACTTAGAAAAAAACCCTAAAGATACCAGGGTGTTACTTCAAGTACGAAGTTGGAGAATGCTGTACAGTTGGAAAAAATTGGAAAAAAAAATTTAAAAAATTAATTTAAAAAAAATATGTGGTATAGTTGGTTTAGGTTATTTTTGTTAATGATTTTTTTCAATCGAAAAAAATATGTTGCCATTTGAAAAAGAAAAGTTGCCTCCTCCTCTGATGTTTTCAAAAATAAAATTAATCTTTTATTATCTGAAAGTAGTATTCTTCAAACCATTTAATTTGACATATCACTTACTAAAATCGGATAAGAAATAACGAAGCTACATCGTTGGCCGTTTTTTGTGTACTCCTCTGTATAATTTTTCCTGCATACTTTAATTTTATTATTGTAATATGTTTGTTGTTACATATTGTTGTTGTTGTTAATAAATATTATTGTTAGAGTTATCAAAATTATTTGTTATGAAAAAATATTTAAAATCTTTTAACATGAAAACAAAAATATTTTTAATAACTCAGATATTTATAAATGTGTTCACTGCATCTAATTTTGAAATTCCGAATTGTTTGACCTATATAAACTGCATTACAAGAATTTTAATTTAATTTTTATAATTGCCCAAGTTATCAAAAATATTTGTTTTTATTTTCATATTAAAATATTTTAAATATTTTTTCATAAAAAATAATACAAACAATTTTTTATAAACGCCCGAGTTATCAAAAATATTTGTTTGTTCGTTCATTAAAGTTACATTTTCTTTTTTGCAATTTAATTTTTATAAATGCCGGAGTTATCAAAAATATTTGTTATGAAAAAATATTTAAAACATTTTATTATCAAAACAAGAACAAATATTTTTGATAACTAAAACTAAAAATTAAATTGCAAAAAAGAAAATGTATCTTTAATGAATGAACAAATTGATAATTACCAATCGTACTTTAGATATTCTTTTAGAACCAGACTGCTAGGTCCAAGTTTTTCTACAAATTTCCTTGAATCCACAGTAGCGCGTTACCATATAGATATAGGCAAAATAGGCAATTGCCTAAGGGAGGGGCCGATTATAAAAGTTGAAAAAGTTGTAATCTTCATAATATGCATAAGTACGCCACGTATACACATCACTGAAGATGTAATACAAGTAAAAATATTTTTCTATCGGTCAATGTAAGACATAAATCGTTCTAATCGGCCAACTGGTCCGATCAAAATTAATTATTTTCCGATTAATCAAAAATTTCATAGCAATTTCTTCGTCCAAAAGTGAAATTTTCAAATTTTCATCGGTTATTCGGTCATAAAATCTAAACAAATAAAGATATCAAAACGAATCCTTTTTTGTGTGAAAACCTACGCAAAAACCTTTAAGATAAGCCATCACTCGTTAAAATCGATAAAGGGACAGAGGGGTAAAAAAATTGTCAAAATCGCATTTTTACAAAGTTTTTTGCGCGATTAAAATTTTGAGTTTTTTTTTCGAAATTGAAAAAAGTCAACGCGTTGCGTAGTAGAACTTGGAAATCTCATTCCAACGCATATTTTAGTTAGACGATAGGATGTGTCGTTACCTTACAGCGATTATTTTGGTCGCTGGGGGTTGAAAAAACACAATTTTGACTTTAATAGGTCGGTGTGAGGTGAAATTAAAAGATAGAGATTTCAAAACTTGAAACCGATCTCGTTCGATTAATCTTCTTGCAGGTCACGTCTAGCGATTTTTCATTTTTTTTGTCCCGTTTTGGCCCCATTTCCTGTACCAATTTTCGCTACGCGCCGTTTTTTATCGATATTTTTCTACGCTTTTGGAAAAAAAAAATCCCGACGCCGCTGGACGCGCCGAATAAAACCGATTATTTTTTTAGGTATTAACGGTACTTTTAGCCACAATATAAGCCGCGTTTCGTTAAAATCGGTCCAGCCGTTTGGTAGGTACGATTTTTTAAATTTCGTTATAATATGTCCAAAATTGTACCCCGATTTTCAAACGTCAGAATACGAGATACAAACAAAAATTTCGAAAAAATCCCGAAAAAATTGACTTTTTCGGAAGCGCTTTTGAAAGCTTTCCCGTCGCTTAAAAAAACTGGTCTCATCCTAAAATATTAGCACTTATTTTTTAATTATTTTTAAAAAAGTTGTATATTAGTTTTTTGATGGCCTCAAAAAAGAGGTTGCAGCCAATGAAAGTTTTAACTCAAAATACTTTTATATTTTAGCTCCTTTTGGTTCAGTATGTACAGTTGATGATGTGGTATATAAAGAAGGTGACAGATTCAAACCCCCAATTAAGAATTACTCATCGTGTGTTTGTAAAAAAGGCTTTAAAGGGGAGTTAGTAGAGCCTTTCTGTCAAAGAAACACTTGTAGTTTGGAAATTGACCATGCCAAAGACGTCAAAGATAATTGTGCTGCTGTTTTTGTTGGCGATGGAGACTGCCCTTTTGGATTCTTATGTCGTAAGTATAATTCAATAAAATCACTTAATTTAAATTAAATTTTTAAAAAATTATAGCTTCCTCAGATGATAAAATTGTAAAAGCTCCTGCTACTAAGGATAATCCAGGTAATGTATAAGTTAACACTAATGAATTATCCAATTTAACCGCATTAATAATTAACCTTGCTTCAATAACTCCATGAGTAAGAATGTGGTAGAAATCAACAAGGAACAAGGCCAACTATTATACATAGGCACTTCATTTGCTAAAACCAAATTTAATATTTTTTATAGGAGAATATTTATTTTAAGTGGGGTACGAATTTTTTTTTGGAGCAGGGAAACACTTTGAAAAACATTTCTGAAATTGCTCGATACGACCCCTTTTGAATTTTTTTTATTTTTTGTTCTACTTTCTTTATACTTTAAATACAAATTATTAACTTTCAAATTTTTAATTTGAAACGAAACACCCTTGTTCTGATTCTAAAAGACGATATTTTAGATTTGCAATGTAGCTATGGTACACAATTATTAAATATTGGAGATAAATTTGAAAAAATTGAAACAAAATGTGAGTGTGTTGTTCCACCACTAGTTACCTGCGTGAAGGAATATGACTTTATTTGATTGGAAATTTTCATAATAAATGATTATAATTTATTAATAAAAATAAATAAATGTATTCTTTAGTAGTTTTTAATTATCCTAAAATTGAGTGTTTCAAGGATGTTCCAGAAGAATAATAAACCGATTAAAGTTGCTTAATTGTTTATTGGAATGTGCAAAACCATAAACATTAATCGAGTACATCTACCCACATCATGAACATTAATATTAATACAAGCTGCCATTTTTCTTATATAAAAGTGCAAAGCATATAAATTAATATTATAATCATAATTCTTGCATGCTGTATTGGAATGTAGCAACGACAACCCTAAAACTTTACTTTTAACTCTAACTATTCATGCAAAAAAAATCAAGTACACCTCAGATGAGTGTAACGGTGATTAATCATCAGGAAAAAAGCAAATAGGGTTGAAAATAGTACGCATCACGCGCTGCAATATCGTAAATTAAAAGTAGCAAAATTTGCATTAACGATAAAATTTAACTTCCGTCTCAACACAATCTTTAAGTAACTCATCAAATTCAGATAAATCTTCACCAAGTGATTCAAAAATCGTCTCTAATTCTTTCACACAATCGATTTCCATATTCAATAATAAATCTTGAATTTCATCTGATCTTGCTGCTTGATGAAGCCGGTACAGTGTATGTGGTGAATTAATCTAAAAAAACTAGTAAGTTAAAAAATATTTAAACTTAACGAATGCATACTTCATCCTCAGAACATTTGGTGTGTTTAGAAACTACAGAATTTGGTGTAAATATGAATGGTTTAAATACTGATCTTGAAGGATCAGGAGTAGCCGTAAACCAATGCACGCTTGGTTTAATGTTACTAAGCGTGGATACCTTAAAAAAATAATTCAGTAATCACAATATAAATTTTATAATGACTTACTTGGCTACCCTGAGTTGGAAATGCTGAATCACATGAGCGACAAATATCACTTTCTTTATTTCGTAAGATTTCAAACATATCCCTTTCTTTAAAATTACCCGATTCAGTTGAAGATTTAAGTAGATCTTCGCCACTTTTCTGCCTGTCACAGCCTAGAACTCCTGCAGCACTAAAGATTTCAGCAAAATTAAAATCACCCTACAAAAATAAATATATAAGATCAAGGTAAGTACGGGAAAAGTAATTATAATTACGTCTCCGTTCCAAAAACCTTTACTTTTAGCGTATTCTTGTATCCCTTCAGAATGTTTATCGAATTCTGTTGTTATTGTTAACGCATTAGATATATTTTTATAACCACCTTAAAAATATTACATCTAATTAAATTTTAATGCCAAAAACAAATTACTGTTACTTTTAATTTCTTGAGCTACCCAGTGCTTTCCTGATGTTTCTAATACCCAGGCAGTGTTGGAATCCGCTATCAGAAAAGTATTTTGATAGCATAAACCTTCATCGGAATTTGAACAAGGACCACCTTGTCCGTACTTTTCCAAAAGACTCGTTATCACCTCTAAAGCTTCTGATGCGCTTGAACTTCTTTCCAATCCGAGTCTGAAAATATTGTAAAATTGACTATACTGCAACCAGAAATTTTTAAAAGGGGGTGCACAGGAATTTCGGTAATTTTTCAAAATTTTATTTCTCTCTTTTTGTGTTCAAAATTTTTGCATAATTTTTTTAATTATTTTTGGATTTTAATGATTCTTTTTTTATTTTGTACCTCAACATTTTTATTATACCGTGATGTAAATGTAAAAAAAAATGATCTCGCGGTTTTAAGGCTAAAAAAATTTGAGTTATTCATATTTAAAGTATAAATAAAGTAGAAAAAAATAAAAAAATCTAAGTCTCTACAATGTTTCATTCGAAAGTTATGAATTTTTATATAAAATATTGCATTCTGGTAAATGAGTAAAAGTGTATTTTCAAAAATTAATATTTCGCTTAATAACTTTAATTAATACTGATAAATTTCTTGCGGAGTCGATTTTGAAAACATTCGAAAAAAAAATTCTTTTGATATTTTTAAGGCTGAAATTTTTAATGGAAATTTATTTTTTTTTCTCGAAAACTATAAAAGTTACCGGTTTCAAATTTTTACCAAAAGTAAACACGGTGGATAGACGCGTTTTAAAAAATATTTGGTTAAAATCGGTTAAATAGTTTTTTTAGAAAAAATTCGCGAAGTTTTGGCAAAATTTTGGTACAAATACGGTTCTGGACGGCGCAATTTTAAATCGAAAAGTAAAACTTTCACGGAATTTGGTGGAGGAGGTGACTGCGCGAAATTTAAGCTATTAAATGTCTCGGTGGTGCTAATAGTTTCGAAGATATTAATTATTTTGTGAAAAGTGAAAAATTTCAGACCGTAATTTTGGCTCCAAACGGAGATTTTCGTTATTTTTGCTACATTTTCGGTGATAACTCGAAAACGGAAAGAGATAGCGAAGTGATTCTTCTTTTGACGTAAAGTGGACCTAAAGAGCTTTTAGGGAAGGTGCATAAAGTAGGGTTGAAATCTAATTTGAAGGGTAAATTTGACCCATAAATACGACTTTAAAAAATGCGATATAAAATAAATTTTTTTCGTTATTTTTTCGAAATTTAAAATACCCTGTGCGTGGGAGCTTTCGGTTCAAAGAGTAGATTCTAAAATGTTTTTAAAATTGAAAATCCGTTAAAAAGTGACCCAGCGGAAGCCACTCACCCCTAAAATCAAAATTTCGAGTTTTTTTGTACGTAATTTCCCAACCCTACCAAACATAAAAAATCTGAGTAGCCTATACACTGTAAAAAATATTCCTTTTTAAAGTTGCGAAAGAAAATTGCAAAAATTTTGAAAACTGCGGGAGCCAGATGGGCCCAGTTTGGACCGCGTTTTACCCGATTTTTTTCACATTTTAGTTTGGAGTTGCGATTTTTCAAATTTAACGCCACCGAAAACCCGAAAAAAGCGAGAAAAATCGACCATTTTCGGGAATTTTTTTAAAGTATCGGGGAGGTTCAAAAAATTTAAAATTCGAACCACACTTGGAATCAACATCCCTCTTTACATCGGAACCGGAATTCTTAAAATCGGAAACCACGTTTTTTGACAAAAATTAAAAAATTTGAGTGATTGGAATTATTTTAATTAAATAGTTAATTGCTGCGTTAATTAATCGATTATTTTAATTTTATTAAACTGTTATTTCCAAAATTTCTACTCAAAAAATTTGTATCATTATAATTAACACAAAAAATCACGACTATTAAATACACGTATCAATTATTATAAAAACATGCAAAAAATGAGGCCTACTTGTCACTCAGGAGATTTTCGTATCTAACCTAACCTTATTAACAATTAAACATGGGGTTCTCCTAGCGACTCCGGACCTCTTAACATTACTACTTTCTGCATGGTATATATACTTAAATTTTGTAACACACTCAAAAATAGAAATAATATTAATTCATTCTTATAATAAAGTAACTGCGGTTATTTCGAGTAAAACAAATTTACAAAAAAATTACTTTTTTTATATACATTCATATTATTAAATAAATTTTTAATTACCAACTACGGTTTTTCTAAAACAAATAGAAATGTATTATACGGCTCGCGTTTTACACTTCGACTCGTATGAAACTCATTCTATTGTTATGAATTCTTACAAATAATTTTTATTATTTAAATCTCAGGCAAATCACTTGATTTTAGGGAAAAAATCTGAATGTTTGCAATTTCAATATTTTTAATTAAAAATTGTAATTATGTATTGAAGAGCAGGAAAAATATAACAAATATTAAATTATAGGCGCCATTATTAAATTTAACGGTATAATTTTTTAAGGTCTATATGTTTAATATACCATGGAAAAATAATGGAAAACGTTTAACTGAAAATTTTTAATGAAAACCTTGGAAAATTCGTGTTTTTCTTTGAATAAAATCCATATTTTAGGTATTTTATGATTTGAGCTAGGAAATTGTTAATAACTTTATTATTATTGCTAATATTTTCACAAAATTTTGTACATGAATTCATGATTCCACTATTTAATAAAGGTTAAGTTTCTGTTGGAAAATTCCAATGGAAACTTGAGAAAATTTATGATTTTATAAATAATTTCGTATTTTAGTCATTATTTTTGGAATTTGGTTTACAAAATTGTAAATAACTTTTTTATTTTTATAAATATTTTTACAAAATTTTACATAATTGTTAATGATACTCAAATTTATCAGTAGCAAATTTTTGGTTAAAAAATTCCAACAAAAACTTGAAAAATTGTGGATTTTGTGAGTTGTTTTCTATTTTTTAGCGACTGGAATAACAAAATTGTTAATAACTTTTTTGTTGTTGCAGATATTTTTATAAAATTTTATACATGTATTCATGATACTACTAATTGATAATGGTAAAATTTTTGTAAGAAAATTCCAATGGGAACTTGAGAAAATCCGTGATTTTATAAGTAATTTCGTATTTTAGTCATTATTTTTGGAATTTGATTTACAAAATTGTTAATAACTTTTTTATTTTTATAAATATTTTTACAAAATTTTATATAATTGTTTATTATACTCAAATTTATCAGTAGTAATTTTTTTGTTAAAAAATTCCAACAAAAATTTGAAAAATTGTGGATTTTGTGAGTTTTCTATTTTTTAGCGACTGGAATAACAAAATTGTTAATAACTTTTTTATTGTTGCAGATATTTTTATAAAATTTTGTACATGTATTCATGATACTACTAATTGATAATGGTAAAAATTTTTTAAGAAAATTCCAATGGGAACTTGAGAAAATCCGTGATTTTATAAGTAATTTCATATTTTAGTCATTATTTTTGGAATTTGATTTACAAAATTCTCAATAACTTTTTTATTTTTATAAATATTTTTACAAAATTTTATATAATTGTTTATGATACTTAAATTTATCAGTAGTAATTTTTTTGTTAAAAAATTCCAACAAAAACTTGAAAAATTCTGGATTTTGTGAGTTGTTTCTTATTTTTTAGTGACTGGAATAACAAAATTGTTAATAACTTTTTTGTTGCTGCAGATATTTTTATAAAATTTTGTACATGTATTCATGATACTACTAATTGATAATGGTAACATTTTTGTAAGAAAATTCCAATGGAAACTTGAGAAAATCCATGATTTTATAAGTAATTTCGTATTTTAGTCATTGTTTTTGGAATTTGATTTACAAAATTCTTAATAACTTTTTTATTTTTATAAATATTTTTACAAAATTTTATATAATTATTTATGATACTCAAATTTATCAGTAGTAACTTTTTGTTAAAAAATTCCAACAAAAACTTGAAAAATTGTGGATTTTGTGAGTAGTTTTCTATTTTCTAGCGACTGGAATAACAAAATTGTTAATAACTTTTTTGTTGTTGCAGATATTTTTATAAAATTTTGTACATGTATTCATAATACTACTAATTGATAATGGTCAAATTTTTGTAAGAAAATTCCAATGGGAACTTTAGAAAATTCATGATTTTATAAGTAATTTTGTATTTTAGTCATTATTTTTGGAATTTGATTTACAAAATTTTACATAAATGTATACGATACCCAAATTTATCAGTAGCAAATTTTTTGTTAAAAAATTCCAACAGAAACTTGAAAAATTGTGGATTTTGTGAGTAGTTTTCTACTTTTTAGAGACTGGAATAACAAAATTGTTAATAACTTTTTTGTTGTTGCAGATATTTTTATAAAATTTTGTACATGTATTCATGATACTACTAGATAATGTTAAAATTTTTGTAAGAAAATTCCAATGGGAACTTTAGAAAATTCATGATTTTATAAGTAATTTTGTATTTTAGTCATTATTTTTGGAATTTGATTTACAAAATTGTTAATAACTTTTTTATTTTTATAAATATTTTTACAAAATTTTACATAATTGTTTAGGATACTCAAATTTATCAGTAGTAAATTTTTTGTTAAAAAATTCCAACAGAAACTTGAAAAATTGTGGATTTTGTGAGTTATTTCCTATTTTTTAGCGACTGGAATAACAAAATTGTTAATATCTTTTTTGTTGTTGCAGATATATTTATAAAATTTTGTACATGTATTCACGATGCTACTAATTGATAATGGTGAAATTTTTGTAAGAAAATTCCAATGGAAACTTGAGAAAATCCATTGCATTTTTAATATAAATTCTTTAAATTTTGATATTCTTTTGAAAAATCAAAAAAAATTTTTATTGGGCCCCCGTACTTATTCAGTCAACTCCAAGGAGGTTAGGCTAGAAATCCTGGGTCCTTGTCTTCAGATCGTCATATTTTATAAAAAAATTTATAACGTTTCAATAAAAAGTCGTACCTAACTAAATCCATCCCTAATAAACGTTTTATGGAAGGATCAGCGTCTCCATCATTATCTTTGGTCCAAACAGCTTCATTGCCAATAGCAACACCACTTTCGTTTGCACCCATCTCAGCCCCCCACATCCATGACGGTTTACTTAATATAACAGCCTTTTTAGGCCCATTTGTTGATTCGACGTCTATATACGTGCACTAAAAAAATCGTTATGAGATACATAAGCAGTTTTTCTATATAAAATATAATTATACCACATAATTACAAGTAAAAGCAATTCAAACCTTGATTGTTCCTGTTTGCTCTTCAGCGGGGAAATAAAGAACTTCCTGCACTTCTCCCTGCGGTCGATCAGAATTTTTACCAAAAACCACCCCATTCTTAGTAAATGGGGGTAATACTACAAATGTATCGCACGATTGAGGTGCCAGCTGAGCAGACATATTGCTTAAAATAATAAAAACTACAGGTGAGATTAATTACAATTAAAAATACCTACATACTTAAGACACCTTCTTTTAGGTTCATGCAATAAGGAAATTTAAAGGAAAATATTAATAAAAATTCGTGCTTACTGTAATTATAAGAGAAATTTGATTAATTTTAAATTCGGGGTCACTGATCGACTGAATCTCTGACTCACCACCAGCTGATTTTATGTAAAGGAATTTCTTTCTTTCCGGTTCTTCGCTTGACGTTTGGCGTACCTACCTAACCCCAAATAACAGATGACCTCTATGTATCATTAAAAATTATAAAATTTGTTTTTGGGACTTAATTTATTATTATTTTATAACAAAATATTAATTTTAATAAAAATTAAACATTTTTATAAATAATTGTCTGTGGCGCCATCTAGCAGTAAAATACAAAAGTAAAATTCGCTATCTATGATCAATATACAGGGTGTCCCAATTGACCCGCCTTTTAAATTTCAACTTAAAAAACGTGCCTTATGAAAGAATTATCATTACATTGGCATTATCATTAAATATTTAAAACAATTTCAAATGTTCATTTCATTTATTTTATCAGTAAGCTAATTAA
Organism: Stenus bimaculatus; assembly: GCA_963971135.1. Taxonomy (NCBI): domain Eukaryota; kingdom Metazoa; phylum Arthropoda; class Insecta; order Coleoptera; family Staphylinidae; genus Stenus; species Stenus bimaculatus. The sequence goes on along the minus strand of OZ020183.1, from coordinate 50,956,864 downwards.
AATTTATAGCATTTCCACGAACATCATATTTAATTTTCAAGGATTTGCACATAATTTAACATGTAAATAGCAGTATTGTGATTTTGCTAATATAAAAACGAGTGTTTTAAAATATTAACTTTAATTTACAAGATGAGACTCTTACAATTTATTTTCCTAGCTGTAGCTACACAGTGTATTTCTGGTAAGATAAATAATTTTCTCATTAAAATAATTTAAATTTTTTTTTTTTTTATTTTTCAGGTGAAGCAGATAAAGGATGTGCAGTATCGCCTTTATTTTACGAAGAACTAAAATGTAAAGCAATTTATGAAAAAGCGAGTGATCGCTGTGCTAAAGCTTATGATTGTTCCCATATGGACAGTTATACAGATGATAAATGTGTTCTTAAGGGAAAAGTTTATAACGAAGGTGATAAAATTCCAGCAGAAGAGACAAAGCAAAATTGTAAACCAAATTGTAGATGCACTAAAGGGTAATTTTGATTCATTATTACCAAAAAAATTTTGCAGAGTAACCAAATATTTTTTTATAGAGGAAAAATTGTTTGCGCTATCATGGACTGCCCCATGATGAAAATACGAGGTGATTGCTATAAACAGTTTGATTTAAATGTCTGCTGTAGTACAAAAATAGCTTGCCGTAAGTTGTTTTAGTAAAAATTTTAGTGTACGCCACTGGTATTGTTATTTTAATATTGCAGCTCCATTAAATAATTCTACCTGTATGGCTGACGGTACAGAATACAAAGAAGGTCAAAAGTTCACAAATCCAAACGATAGATATTCAGAGTGTGTGTGTAAAAAAACTTCTGAAGGAAAAGGTGTTAAACCATGTTGCCAAAAAAAATCATGTGCCTTTGAAATTTCCCATTATCTTAACATAAGACGTCATTGTGCTCCAGTTTTTTGGAATTACAACCACGAATGCCCAATAGAGTTCCTATGTCGTAAGTATCTAAATTTACAGAACATTTTATTTACAACTTCACTAAAATATTGCGGATATACATAAATTTAATATTTACACAATATTATAAAAAGATATTTACACAATGTGATAAGAACCATATTATTTAAATGTCGCTGGAATGTTGTACTCACAATATTGTCCTTCCATTGTTTCACAATACTGTGAATATATTGAAAAACGATATCACAATATTGCCACAACATTATTCTATAATACTAAAACCGTAAGAAACGGGGAAGATCTATTAAGGGGGCGGAGATACGACCCCTTTTGTATTTTTACCCCGAATTCGGACGTTTTATGCGAGGAGCGGCCGAAAGGGTGGTATTTTCATCCGATTTAAAGAATTCCGGTTCCAATGTAAAAAGAGATGTTGATTCCAAGTGTGGATCGAATTTTAAATTTTTTAGACCTCCCCAACACTTTGAAAAAAATTCAAGAAAATGGCCAATTTTTCTCGCTTTTTTTTGGGTTTTCAGCGGCGTTAACTTTGAAAAATCGCAACTTCATCGGATTCTAAAGGGAAGCGAAGAAATTTGGACCCTTTTATTCTAACTTCCAGGGGATTACCGTGACCGATTTTTAAGCCTCCCGACGCAAAGGTGTGACGTCACGGCCCCGAGACGCAAACTGTACAATTCTACCGTTTTTTGGCTTCGATTACAAGTTCGGCAGGAAGAAAAAAAAATCCGGGTTGCTTTATTCCTCATCTAAATTCCACGTTTTATCTTAAAACGGGAGTTCTTTTTGGTGCGTTTACTGTTTATGTCGTTTTGGTGCCCCCAAAGTGACGCTTTATTTTTCGCGGTATTTCGACGCGGACTTTGAAAATTTGTAACTTTTCATCGGAACAATCTGTAATACTCGAATATTTTTTATTTTACTTATTTGGTATTTACTTATGAGAGAAAAATTTGACACCTTGAAACTTTTACCCTGGACCTTTGAAAAAAATCAAACGTAAAATGTTCAATAAATCGGGTAAAACGCGGTTCAACCTAGGCCCATCTGGCTCCAGCAGTTTTCAAAATTTTTGCAATTTTCTTTCGCAACTTTAAAAAGGAATATTTTTTACAGTGTATAGGCTACTCAGATTTTTTATATTTGGTAGGGTTGGGAAATTACGTACAAATAAACTCGAAATTTTGATTTTAGGGGTGAGTGGCTCCCGCCGGCTCACTTTTTAACGGATTTCCAATTTTAAAAACACTTAAGAATCTACTCTTTGAACCGAAAGCTACCACGTATACGGTATTTTAAATTACGAAAAAATAAGGAAAAAAATATTTTTTTATATCGCATTTTTAAAAGTCGTATTTATGAGTCAAATTCAACCTTCAAATTACATTTCATCCCTACTTTATGTACCTTCCCTAAAAGCTCTTTAGGTCCACTTTACGTCAAAAAAATAATCACTTCGCTATCTCTTTCCGTTTTCGAGTTATCACCAAAAATGTAGCTAAAATAAGCAAAATCTCCGTTTGGAGCCAAAATTTCAGTCTGAAATTTTTCACTTTTCACAAAATAATTAATATCTTCGAAACTATTAGCACCATCCAGACGTTTAATAGCTTAAAATTCACACAGTCACCTCCTCCACCAAATTCCGTGAAAGTTTTAATTTTCGGTTTAAAATTGCGCCGTCCAGAACCGTATTTGTACCAAAATTTTGTCGAAGCTTTGCGAATTTTTTCCAAAAATACTATTTAACCGATTTTAACCAAATATTTTTTTAAACGCGTCTATCTACGGTGTTTACTTTTGGTAAAAATTCTAAACCGGTAACTTTTATAGTTTACGAGAAAAAAAAAACCGATTTCCATTAAAAATTTCAAGCTTTAAAAATATCTAAAAATTTTTTTTTTCGAATTTTTTCAAAATCGACCCCGTAAATGAAAGATAATAAACAATGGATGAAATGTAGGCGTTCACCTGCCCTCTACACACCCCCAAAAAAATTTTACTCCTCCAAAAACTCAAAAAAATCAACATTTTTTTAAGTAATGTATCTCAAAAAATAATTAAATTTAAAAAAATTTAAATTGTTAATATCGGTAATTTTTAGAAATTTTATTTTAACTTTTTTCCAGCTTCTACTGATGATGATATTGTTAAAGCTGATGCAACTTCAGAAAATTCAGGTTTGTATAATTCTTGGAAAAAAATAAAACTAAATCTTCATTTTTTTAGAGATAAAATGCAATTGGGGAAGCAATTTATTAAATATTGGAGATAAATTCAAAAAAATTGAAATAAATGAATATGAAACAACTGAAACTATTTGCGAATGTGCTGTCCCACCATTTGTAACTTGCAATAGAAAGAAAATTTTACTTGATTAATCATATTTTATTTTAAAATATTTGTTTACTCCATCAGGATATCTAAAAAATATAATAAGGAATATAAATAAAAGACCCAAAGTAAAATAAATACATTTAACATAAACAAATTATTGAATTATAGTTGCATTTTTCATTTTTTCTTCCTGTGCCAACTTCCATTTTTTAATGTGCCGTTCATGTCTACGTTTCATTTCTAAAATTTCTTTCATTTCTTCCTTATCTTCGTCCTAAAAAAATGTTATTAAAACCTAATTTTTATTCATCCTTGATTTAATTACTGATTGATTCAAACGTAGCACAAGAGCGCGTTTATCATCAGACATGGGTTGTGAATATACCATGAGTTGTTTTAATCTTTCAGCAGGGCTTACACCTCTTTCAACAACCAATACTATTCTAGCCCACTAAAAAATAACAAGCACATGTAATAAGTGTATGATTTAATGATTTTTTTTTGAAAAATTCCAATGGAAACTTGAGAAAATCCATAATTTTATAACTAATTTCGTATTTTAGTCATTATTTATTTTTGGAATTGGAGTTACAAAATTGTTAACTTTTTTATTGTTGCTACTATTTTTACAAAATTTCGTACATGCATTCATGATACCACTACTTAATAATGATAAAATTTTTGTCGGAAAATTCCAATGATTTTATAAGTAATATCGTATTTTAGTCATTATTTTTAGAATTTGAGTTACGAAATGGTTAATAACTTTTTGATTGTGCTAATATTTTTACAAAATTTTTTACATGGATTCATGATACCACTACTTAATAATGGCAAAAATTTTGTCAGAAAATTACAAAGGAAACATGGGAAAATTCATGATTTTATAAATTATTTCGTATTTTTGTCATTAATATTATTGGAACTTGAGTTACAAAATTTTGTACAATTGTTTATGATATAATCATTTTTTTGTAATGAAAATTTTGTAATAAAAAATAATTTTTGCTGAAAAAAAAATTGAAATTTAATTTAATTACCTGTCTTTGCCACTCATTTCGCGTTTCTGCAATTTTTTGGTAAGTATTTCCCATCATGGCAATCAACATGTTGATTAATAACACTCCTACTATTACAATAAAAATGACAAACATTATCTAAAAATTTAATTAATGATATTTTTAGATTTGTTATTTAAAAAATAGTAGGTACTTTTGCACCAATTTCATGTTCGGTTTTTTCAAATGCGTTGTAATAATCTCCAAAATTGGTCATTGACATTAAAAACATTGCCATAATTGATTCTGTTGGTGTTGACATTAAATTGGTACTTGAGTCATCAACATCATCGGGTGTTAAAGGATTATCAAATGACAGAAATATTATGTAAAATGCTGAAATAGAAATAATTTTTAGACCCAAATCAAAAGTTTTAAATGTATAATATATACCTTGAGAAAATCCCATAACAAACACGAGATAAATCGAAGCAAATCTTAGTAAATCACCCATCACCATACGATAAATCATTACAACAAAAGGACCAACGGTTTTAAATCCCCTGTAATAAGTAGACGAAAATCGAAAAAATTCTATAAACAACAGTAGATGAGTATACCTGCAAAAAAATAAGAAATATGGCGAAGTCGTTAACATAATAACAACCGCTACAAGATCTTCAATTTCATCCGTGCAAGTGAGTCTTAGAATAGGCAAAGTCAACATTAAAATCCGGGAAAATAAAAACATAACTCTAGAAGGAGCAGTCATCTACGATAAAACAAAATAAATTCAAGTTAATGACATATTTTACAAGTTACAAGGTTTTCAAAAAACATCCTTCCTCCCAAAAATCGTGCCTCGCGAAAAGCAGCAAATAGGTAAATTATTGCACCGACTAAAGCTAAAAGCTCTGCGATTAATCTAATTTGCTGATTTAAGTCTGCAAAATTCATTAAACGACATTCTTCCTGCAAATTATCCCACCACTCCTCCACATCATTATCATCGTCTTCTGTAAAAAAAACATTTATATTCTTATTTTTTAGTAGTAGCCCCTGTAGAAATCAAAATTGTGTTTAGCTTGTGGTAATGTTGTGGCAATACTTTGATGTTGAGATATCGTTTTTGAATATATTCACAATATTGTGAGTACAACATTTCAGCGACATTTAGACAATATGGTTCTTATCATATTGTGTAAATACTCTTATGGCCTTAATTACCAAACGAATTGGAATTCGTTTGGTAATTAAGGCCCTTTAGTCGAACTATTGGATATCATGAATCACCAAACTACTGGAACCTTCAATTTTTAAGTTACTCTTATGTACCTTTGATAAATACGGGAGTAAATCCTATCGAAGTGTTTTTATCACTTAAAGTTCGATTTTCGATGTTGCGAGTTAAGTTTTTCTTGTCCTTTAAGTCATCTTCTTTTCCCAGCGCAGGTCCAGGTCTTAAAATAAAACTAATAACTGAAATAATAAAATAAAAAGAAAACATGAAAAACTGTCGGTAGAATTTATTTTTCACAAAAGTGTTCCATTTTGCATTAAGTAAGTCAATTAAAACTCCATCCATCAGCTCCAAATGTTCATCTTTATCCTTAAATCAATTAAAATGAATGCAATTAGCAATTAGAAAAAATATCGTGTAGAGTCTTACACCAAAGACGACTAAATTTAACGCTGATGTTTTGCTGATATTTCCAGTTTCTGAATCAATTGTATCAATTTGATTCAACGGATAAGCTGCGCACGTTATACTACCTAAAAACAATGAAAAATTTCCCAAAAATGTAATAGTAGAATAGCCCGATCAATTTAGACATGCCTCGATCCCGTACCTGGAAAAAATTTTATTCAATGTCAAAGGTCTTAAAAATGGGTTTTTCGCGTTTTCAAGCAAAACAGTAAGTTTTATCATAAAATTAGATCTGACAAAAATTGTAGATCATATAATTATCTATAAAAAATGTCATAATACTTTTTTCCCTAAAAGCCACCGTTTCGGTGATATAACGATTGTAAAAGTTGCAATCTTCATAAAATGCACATTATTCGTCAGATTCATAATCGTCTAATATTCACGATAACGGGTACATTTTTTAACCAAATTTCAAAAAGTCGGTCTCAAATTAAAGGGGAATGTTTGTTTTATAATCCTATCCGAATGGATTTTTTTTAGCGACGGTAAAGCTTTCAAAAGGCCTCTCGAAAAAGTCAATTTTTTCGCGGTTGTTTTCGAGCGTCCTCCGCGCCGACTTTGAAAAATGGTGGCTCCGCCGGGTTCGGAATCGAAACGACCCTTTTTCCCACATCCTCGTTTACTATATCCAAAATTTCCGACCCTCCTAGGTTAATCCTGTGGCGAGGGCGAATTTTTCTTTGAAAATGTCAAAATGTCGCGTTTTTTAGCGAAAAAAACAAAAAGGTAATATTGCTTAAATTTGACTGTAACCGGAGGGAAAAATACACGAATGGCATTTTCATCAAGAGGAAACAGACTTACGTACCCATAGCGGAGCACTTTTTCGAAATTTTTGTTTGTATCTCATATTCTGACGTTTGAAAATCGGGGAAATTTTGGATACCTACCAAACTACTGGACCGATTTTAACGAAACACGGCTTATATTGTGGCTAAAAGTACCGTTAATACCCAGAAAAATAATCGGTTTTGTCCGGCGCGTCCAGCGGCGTCGGGATTTTTTTTTTCCAAAAGCGTAGAAAAATATCAATAAAAAACGGCGCGTAGAGAAAATTGGTAAAGGAAATGGGGCCAAAACGGGACAAAAAATGAAAAATCGCTACAAGTGACCTGCAAGAGGATTTATCGAACGAGGTCGTTTTAAAATTTTGAAATCCCTATCTTTTCATTTCACCTCACATCAACCTATTAAAATCAAAATTGTGTTTTTTCAACCCCCAGCGACCAAAATAATCGCTGTAAGGTACCAACACATCCTATCGTCTAACTAAAATATTCGTTGGAATAAGATTTTCAAGTACTACTACGAGACGCGTTGACTTTTTTCAATTTCAAAAAAGAAACTCAAAATTTTAATCGCGCAAAAAACTTGCTATTTTGACATTTTTTTTACCCCCCTGCCCATTCATAGATTTTAACGAATAATACCTTATCTTAAAGGTTTTAGTGTAGGCTTTCACAGAAAAAAAGATTCGTTTTAATATCTTTATTCGTTTAGAAGTTATGACCGAATAATCGTTGAAGATTTGAAAATTTCACTTTTGAACGAAGAAATTGGTATGTACTTTTTGATTAATCGGAAAATAATTAATTTTGACCGATTAGATGGATTTATGGCTTACATTGACCGATAGAAAAATATTTTTACTTGTATTACAGTTTCAGTGATGTGTATACGTGGCGTACTTATGCTATTATGAAGATTACAACTTTTTCAACTTTTATAATCGTTATATCTCCGAAACGGTGGCTCTTAGGATAAAAATTATAAAGACATTTTTTATAGATAATTATATGATCTACAATTTTTGTCTGACCTAATTTTATGATAAAACTTACCGCTTTGCTGAAAACCGCGAAAATCCCATTTTTAAGACCTTTTACCTTGAATAAATTTTTTTCCAGATACGGGATTGATGGGGACATTTCAGGATTCATTTATAATGGTGTTCCGAACATTTATACCAATTTTTAGCTCTACGCTAATTTTTGCAGCTTTACTACTATTTTTAGGGCTAAATTGACCGGACTAGTATTACAACAACGCACCTATCTGCCAATAAATTTCACGTTCTAAATTTAAAATATGGAAAAACAATTCAACACGCGCTAATTGAGCAGCTAAAGTCAGAGGTGTTAAATTCAAAACATTTCGTATATGCAACGTTGCTCCTACTTCATAAGCCATGTCAAAAGATTCCTAAAAGCACACAATTACCAACAAGTTTCTATAAAAAATAATAAATTATACCAGTTTTTCATAAATAACTAGCAAATGCAAAACCGTGTTTCCATTTGTGTCTTGAGCATTTGAATCTGCGCCCCTTGCTAACATTAAGCGATAACAATCCTCTTGACCCAAACATGCTGCGAAAGTTAAAGGATATTCTCCCCAATAAACGTACCTACAAATTTTGTTTGTGAAAGTTTCAAAAATTGAGCTACAAAATTAATACCCATCATAATTTGTAACTGCACAAACATTAACCCATTCATGATCCAAGGAATCGGTACGTGATGACTTTTGATCTTCGGGACACATAAAGTTTCCAAAACAACGCTCTTGAATATTTACTCCTGCTTGAAGTAAGAACTTTACCATTCCGGGATCCTCGTTTACTATTGCGATATGTAAAACATTTTCGCCTATAAAGAATAAACAATTTCGAGTTATGATGGGATTATGGTCTGTCCATTTTGGAAACAGTATTTTCTATTGCACTCTTACACTCTGCAGGCATAGTAATCCTTCATAAGTGCAAGCGAGAGAAAAATCTTGTTTGCAAAACAGACAGCTATAGAACTGTGAACTGTATTAGGTAAAACTTACCATAATACTCATCGGACATGTAAATATCATTGATTAATTTTGGGTAAAAACGCAATAAACGTTTAGCAATGTCTGCATGCCAGGATGTGGCGTGAAGCAAACATAAATGCAATATTGTTTCTCCTACAGCTCCTCTATCTTTTATTTTCCAACAGGTAAGCCGGTATAGAGAAGGATCTAAAAAAATAATACTTATACCTCAACATTACTAAAAAATAAACTAAATATGAAATTTACTTCTTTGATATTCTTCTTCTGTTATTTCTGGACCTTCATCATCAATTTCGTAATCTTCAGGATTTTCCATCCCCTTCAAAGGAGGTAACTGCGAAAAATACCATAAAACAACAAGCAATTTATAGTTAATTTTATTAGCTTACTAGTTTATGTCTTGCTCTTTCTTTATTTCTCAATAAAACTAAATCTGAAATTGGAATATACCTCCCTTTACCTTTATTATATAAAAATGGTTCAATCTAAAATAAAACGAATTATGAAAATTTTTAAAATTTTAGTATACTTACTTTTGTTTTAATTGCATGGTCTATTTCAGCAAACTGCTTATTTTGAGTAGCCCTTTTCATTAATTCAACAAGTAATCCACCACCTTTTAAAAATATTAATAAATTCAAACAATCAGTTTCTCAAAAATGTTACCTTTTAAATCGCAAAATTTATAAATGGGCTGCATAGAGGCGCCAGCCTGCTTTTTAACTCCACTCGTAACATTACTTTCAGTATTTCCCATTTTTAAAAGGTTTAAATTTTATAATAAGCTAAAATTAACTACATAAACTAGAGTAAAATAAAATGTTATTGATCAAACAACACTAAAAGGTAGTCTATGTACCAAAAAATAGCGAATAATAGAAAATTGTAGAATATTAAACAGATTTCATCAAAAAAAAATCCAATACCCAGCTTAGTTTTTAATTAGGCCTTTGAATTTTCGATTTTCGTTATTTCAAAATTGGGTCACTTTAATGTAAGCAACCAAATATACGTTTAGGTGTTGCTAGCTTCACACCAAAAGACGCGTCTTCACTACCAGTATTCTATGGTCGTAAAATGTCAACTGAAATAAATGTGTCAATTAGTGAACTGTCAAAACTCAAGGTTAAACTGAAAGTTTTATGTTGTGGTTTTTTGTTATTTTAGTAATTTTGAGTGAATTTACGGTGGTTAAAACAATATGATTAAGTAATTTCCCACTTAAGTAATCTAGGCAAAATTAAACATGAATAATATTTGTCGGTCTTGTATGAATGAACAAAGTACTATGCGTAGCTTAAAGGAATTTTTTTCTTCGCACAGGGATAGTATAAAATTAGTGGATATGATAACAGCTTGCACATCTATCGAAGTGAGTAGACCATAATTTATTTTGACCAAGTTATTTCATCTTTGTATTGAAGGTTAATTTTAACGATGGGCTTCCTAGTCAAGTATGTAATCACTGTGAAACCAGGCTTGTTGACGCATATAACTTTAAGCAACAATGCGAGGAAAGTGATGTCAAGCTGCGTAAACTCATGAGATCAGAAGATTCAAACTTAGATTATGAATCAAGCGATGACGATTTAAATAACGAGCTTCCTAATGACGATGAAGACTGGGATCCCAGCAAAGAGGAAAATAATTTCAAAAACTACAAGTGTCCCCATTGTGATAAAGAATTTACAACTGAAAAACGGCTTAATTCACATTTGAAATCACACCATTTTCAGAAATGTAATATTTGCAAGAAAAAAATAGCAACTTCCTTATATGATAAGCATGTAGAGAGTCACTCTGGTGAGTTTGAAAATTTTGTAGCGCATGAAACGGGGTCAACAGGTATGATTGAAAAGGTGAAGAAGGAGATTAATGAAGATGATGGTTTTAATGGCACAAATTGGGAGATGAAGGAAAATGTTTCTAAAAAGAAACATTTCCAATGCGAAATATGTAATAAAGTTCTAACGACTTATATAGGCTTAAAAATTCATAAAAGAAGACATAGTGGTATTAATTTGTATAAATGCCAAGTGGATGTAAGTATTGTCGCCCTTTTTTTTACGATATAAAAGATTTTTTTGTAGGAGTGCTCAAAATCTTTTACTAAATGTAGCCATTTGAAACGTCACATGAAATCTATGCACAAGGTGGAATATAAGCCAGGACAAAATATCCCGAGTGATAAGAAGGTTATTTTACTTATTTTTCAATTGAGCTTTTTTATTTTTGTTTTATTTTCCAGGAAATGGTGTGTGAATTCTGCGATCGTGTTTTTAAGTATCAAAAAAGTTTTAATCATCATATGCTTACTGAGCACGATGTAAAGGCAGCTGATAACGAAGATACTAAGGATGTTGAGATGTTAAACAATTCCTTTGATCCAAGTATACTTGAGCCCAATATTGAAATTACAGGTATATAATAAAACTGGTCTCATCCCGAAATAGAAGCCCTTATTTTTTTGTTGCAATTTAATTATGATTTTTAAAAATTTATAAAAAAATAACCACGTGAGTTAAAATTAATTTCACGGTTGATTTCAATAAATTAAAGAATTCTGCAAAAAATGAAACCGAGTTTATTGAATAATTCTAAGGGGAACATTAAAAAAATTGCGATTTTGTAAAAATTGCACTATTTAACTTGTTGATGCTGCAAGTTGATTTTTAAAAATTTATAAAAAAATAACCATGTGAGCTAGAATTTATTTTTCGATTGATTTAAAGAATTCTGCAAAAAATGAAACCGAGTTTATTGAAAAATTCTAAGGGGAACATTAAAAAAATTGAGATTTTGTAAAAATTGCACTATTTAACATATTAAAGCTGCAAGGTGATTTTTAAAAATTTATAAAAAAATAACCATGTGAGCTAGAATTTATTTTTCGCTTGATTTAAATAAATTAAAGAATTCTGCAAAAAATGAAACCGAGTTTATCGAAAAATTCTAAGGGGAACATTAAAAAAATTGAGATTTTCTAAAAAATGCACTATTTAACTTATTAAAGCGGCAAGGTGATTTTTAAAAATTTATAAAAGAATAACCACGTGAGCTAGAATTTATTTTCGGGTTGATTTGAATAAATTAGAGAATTGTGCAAAAAATAAATCCGAGTTTGTTGAAAAATTCCAAGGGGAACATTAAAAAAATTGAGATTTTGTAAAAATTGCACTATTTAACTTGTTAAAGCTGCAAGGTGATTTTTAAAAAATTATAAAAAAATAACCATGTGAGCTAGAATTTATTTTTCGGTTGATTTAAATAAATTAAAGAATTATGCAAAAAATTAATCTGACTTTGTTGAAAAATTCCAGGGGGAACATTAGAAAAATTGAGATTTTGTAAAAATTGCACGATTTAACTTGTTGAAGCTGCAAGGTGATTTTTAAAAATTTATAAAAAACTAACCACGTGAGCTAAAATTAATTTTACGGTTGATTTGAATAAATTAAAGAATTCTGCAAAAAATGAAACCAAGTTTATCGAAAAATTCTAAGGGGAACATTAAAAAAATTGACGTTTTGTAAAAATTGCATTATTTAACTTGTTGAAGCTGCAAGGTGATTTTTAAAAATTTATAAAAAAATAACCACGTTAGCTAAAATTTATTTTTCGGTTGATTTAAATAAATTAAAGAATTATGCAAAAAATTAATCTGACTTTGTTGAAAAATTCCAGGGGGAACATTAGAAAAATTGAGATTTTGTAAAAAATTGCACTATTCAACTTGTTGAAGCTGCAAGGTGATTTTTAAAAATTTATAAAAAAATAACCACGTGAGCTAGAATTTATTTTTTGGTTGATTTAAATAAATTAAAGAATTCTGCAATAAATGAAACCGAGTTTATTGAAAAATTCTAAAGGGAACATTAAAAAAATTGAGGTATTGTAAAAATTGCACTATTTAACTTGTTGAAGCTGCAAGGTGATTTATAAAAAAATAACCACGTGAGTTAAAATTAATTTCACGGTTGATTTCAATAAATTAAAGAATTCTACAAAAAATGAAACCGAGTTTATTGAAAAATTCTAAGAGGAACATCAAAAAAATTGAGATTTTGTAAAAATTGCACAAATTAATTTGTTGAAGCTTCATGATGTTTTTTGAAAATTTATAAAAAAATAACCACGTGAGCTAAAATTTATTTTGCAGTTGATTTGGATAAATTAGAGAATTATGCAAAAAATTAATCCCAGTTTGTTGAAATATTCCAAGGGAAACATTAAAAAAATTGAGATTTTCTAAAAATTGCACTATTTTACTTTTGGAAGCTGTAAAGTGATTTAACTGTAACTTATTTAAATCCTAGGTGAAGATGAAAAAGATGAAGAATGTTCTCTTTCGAATAAATCAGGAGAAGATATTATCGAAGAAGAAAATCAGTACCAGAGACCAAAGCATGCATGCCATGTTTGTAACGCAGAATTTGCACGTCCTAATCATCTTACAAGACATATGATTTTACATAAGGCTATCTTATTGTTTAATTGCAACTTATGTACTAATTCTTTTGCAACACAAGAACATCTAGATAATCATGTACAAGAAGAACACATTAATAAGCCTTATACATGCACAATTTGCAAAAGAGGTTTTTCAAGAGGCGAGCATTTAATTCGACATTTAAAAGTACATTCAGCTGAGGAAACAACAGAGGACCAATTGCGTTGTTCAGTATGTGAAAAGGATTTTAGTAGGTAAAAAAATTTGAAAATTATTAACACCATTATCATACTGGCAACATGTATTTCTCCATAAGAGGTTTTTCTCCAATAACTATGTTCCTATTCGCTTTACAAAAAAAATAAGCACATTCTTATGAAGAAATACAGTTTTGTGGCTGGAATTAATTTAATGGAAGAAATAAATGAATTTCAGGTTTGATCATCTTTCGCGACATTTGAAACTGCATCTTCAAGAAGACAAACGTCATTTATGTTCCATTTGTGGAAAAGGATTTAACAGGGCTGATAACTTAAAAACACATCAACGTATACACTCAGCAAACAGGGAACAGGCGAAATTGCATCTTTGTGTGTACTGTGGTAAAGAATTTAACAATTCCAGCAACATGGTGAGAGAAATTTATAAACAACTTCTAAGTATTGAAGAAAAAACATAAATCTGAATTATTTTAGATTGTACATATGCGAAGACATACTGGTGAGAGACCCTATAAATGCTCTCAATGTGGAAAAGGTTTTCCAAGATCACATGACTTAAAATGCCATGAACGCACACACTCGGGAGAAAAACCATACCTTTGCACCCTATGCGGCAAATCATTTAATAAAAGCAATAAACTTGTATGTTTTCTTTTAAATTTGAATTGTAAGTATTAAAAGATATTTTTCCAGCTTCGGCATTCTAGAGTTCATACTGGTGAACGTCCATATGTCTGCAACATATGTGGAAGAGCTTTCACTCAATCAAATGATTTAGCCCTCCATATGAGGAGGCACACGGGATCACGCCCTTACGCCTGTGGAGTATGCCCCGCACGATTTATCCAATCAGGTCAACTTAAGAACCATAGAAAAAGCTCTGGTCACTGGATGGAAGTGCAGCCTGAATTAAAAGGCGGGCATCGTGTTGAACCTGTAGTTGTTTTAACAGAATCGACACCGATTAAATTTAAAACGCATGTTCCAGATGAAGATAAAGAAAAGTCAACAGATGAAAATGATTACTCCATGCAAGACAACACCGACATTGAAAGCGTAGAGGTTATAAAAGATGTTAAAGGAAATCCTGTTTTGAGTGTAATTAATAGTATAACCGCTGAAAATTCCTTAGTCTTAGGAAACGGCACGACAAGTACTATAAATAATGGAACTTTTATTATTCAAAGTGGCAATCCAAAAATGAAAATTGAAATCGAAGGTGATGGGAAGTTAAAAATAAGTCCAAGTACATTCCAAACTTTTTCCGTAGAAACAAATGAAAATGCTACATTTACAGAAATGGGTTCTTTTCATTATCAAACTTACAGTTAAAATTAATGTAACTATTGTTATTTTCTGCCATCAGTTATTCAAAATATTCAGGAAAAAAGTGGAGTACCCGGTATATTTACATAGTAAAACCATGGAATTGGACAACTTTAAGTTCCCACCCCGATTGTTATTTCCTTGCCACGTTTAATTATTTAAGTGGATGGATTTGAAAAGATTTTAGAGTAAGATCATTGAGAAAATAAAATGAATATAAAACTAGTTTGCAGTAAACCTTTCGCTATCCTTCACGCATTCATCTGTAAATTTGGTTGCCTAAAAATTAATGAACTGATTTTTTTTAAATATATTAATTTTTTACGGTCAGAGATCTTTAATTTTTAGGCAACCAAATTTACACGTGAATGCAATAGAAAACATAAATTAGGTAAAAATGAAAAGAAATACGAAATGCCTTAAATTTTTAATACTTTTTTTTAAGTTTAATAATTGAAAACAGCTGGATCTCAAGTTATTTACAATAAATGAAACAAAAATACACTAGTTATGTGAGCTAAGAAAATAAAACGATTTCTAATTAATACTTCTTTAAAGCTTTTCGAATAAGAGCCAATCTTTGTTTTTGAGACTCAGTAGTAAGACTTCTCTTATAAGGACGCAATTCATCTGTTCCAAATCCAGGAACCCACATATTATAATTTCTATCTAAAAAGTAATGGCATATATAATATGATTATACAATTTGTATATTTACTTAAAAATTGTTGAACATCTTTAACTTCTATGTTGTTATTACGCCGATGTTTGGCAATTTTGCTAGCACCATTTAATACTCGATCAACAAAATCATCAACGTAGTTTAATAAAATTTCCTCGACTTCATCTTCAAGATACATATTCGGATCAATATCTCGAACCATATCAGACATTCGGACTTTTGTTAAAATCTATAAAATTGATATTATTAAAGTTTAAATTAAATGATGTTTAAAAATTACTTGTGCACTATCTGATGAATTGCTTGGACCTGATGAGGAATGCATTGTGTGCATTGTTTTAACAGGAGTCGGATTATGTATATTCATGACCGTTGGTCCAGCCGTTGGCATAGCGTCTAAGACAATCGCAGTTTTATGCTCACCACTTTGATCGACTTGTTGAGTGGTAATAGGTATTCCATTGTTAGCATTAACAGTGGTCATTATGGTATGGGGTACCTGATTTATAACAATGTTTTGCTGCTGCATTATGTTACTATTAGTTAAATTCGGCATAGACATCTAGAAAAATATAAATTAATTTCTTGTACAGTGATTTTAATCAATTAACAATTCTTGTATGATAATTACATTTTATGAGTGATTATTTTAATAATATGATGGAAAATTACAAGCAAAATACAAATAAACAATAGTTTTTTAAGGTTAGAATAATAGAGTAATAAAATAGTAGAGTTGAGTTCAATTACGCAGCGGCCATCTTAATTACGGTTCGTTTAAAAACTCGTGTTTTCGAAATTACTTAATTTTTCAAGTAACATTACGTTTCCTTGATTAAAATGGGAAAGAAGAAAGGTAAGAAATAATTTAATTATATAAGTTTTACAGTAAATAACTCCTGAAATTCTTTACTTACATAACCTAAAAATATAAATATTTCAGAATTTCCTAATTTAACTTTGGAAGAAAGGAAGGTGTTAACAGTAGCTGAAATAATACAAACCCTCCTTAAAAGCCAGGAAGAACGACGTGATATTAATTTAAATTCATTGAAAAATAAGATTGCTTCAAAATATGGATTGGAATCGTCTCCTCGGTTGGTTGATATTATTGCTGCCGTACCTCAAGAACACAAAAAAAGGCTTGTTCCCAAGCTTTTGGCTAAACCTATCAGGACAGCTAGTGGAGTAAGTTTTTGATAAAATTTATTTTTTTCGAGTTGGTTTGTTTTAATGTTAATATTGTTAATAAAGATTGCAGTTGTTGCTGTTATGTGTAAGCCACATCGTTGTCCACATATTAATATAACTGGAAATATTTGCGTGTATTGTCCTGGCGGTCCAGATTCCGATTTTGAATATTCAACTCAAAGTTACACGGGTTATGAACCTACTTCAATGCGGGCTATAAGAGCGAGATATGATCCGTATCTACAAACCAGGCATCGTGTTGAACAGGTAATTTCATAATTTCTGAGTTAACATTTTCTAATTTTATTTTTTTAGCTTAAACAATTGGGACATAGCGTTGATAAAGTAGAATTTATAATTATGGGAGGAACTTTTATGAGTTTAACTACTGATTATCGAGATTATTTCATTAGGAATTTACATGACGCCCTTTCAGGACACAAAAGTAGCTCTGTTGAGGAAGCTATAACATATTCGGAACGAGCTAACTCCAAATGTATTGGAATTACAATTGAAACACGTCCAGATTATTGCATGGAAAGTCATTTAAGTGATATGCTCAAATATGGATGTACAAGATTGGAAATAGGTAATTTGAAAAATTTACTTTTCAAGAAAAAAATTAAATTAATCAATTTTCAAGGTGTGCAATCAGTTTATGAAGATGTTGCTGCTGATACCAATCGTGGACATACCGTAGCGGCAGTTTGTGAAACTTTTTGTTATGCGAAAGATGCAGGATTTAAAGTTGTGACACATATGATGCCAAATTTACCTAATGTTGATTTGGAAAGGGACACAGAACAATTTATTGTAATATTACTTTAATTCCAGTTGTGTTGATGTTAATTTATATTATTTTTGTAGCAATTTTTTGAAGATCCTGAATTTCGACCCGATGGTCTAAAAATATACCCTACTTTAGTAATCAGAGGTACAGGATTATACGAATTATGGAAAACTGGGAGATATCAAAGCTACCCACCATCAGTTCTTGTAGATTTAGTTGCGAAAATTCTAGCTTTAGTTCCACCTTGGACTAGAGTTTATAGAGTACAACGCGATATTCCAATGCCACTTGTTAGGTAAATAAAATAAATTGTTTTGCAAATTCCCAATAATAAATAATTTTATAGTTCAGGTGTTG
This sequence comes from Stenus bimaculatus, assembly GCA_963971135.1. Lineage (NCBI taxonomy): Eukaryota > Metazoa > Arthropoda > Insecta > Coleoptera > Staphylinidae > Stenus > Stenus bimaculatus. The sequence goes on along the minus strand of OZ020183.1, from coordinate 50,939,045 downwards.
AGCATGGTAATCTTCGTGAATTAGCGTTAGCTCGCATGAAAGATCTAAATTTACGCTGTCTAGATATTCGCACAAGAGAAGTAGGAATTACAGAAATCCACGAGAAAGTACGTCCCGAAAAAGTTGAATACGTCAGGCGTGATTATCGTGCCAATGGAGGATATGAATCATTTCTAAGTTACGAAGATCCCGAAAAGGATATTCTTATAGGACTTTTACGTTTAAGAAGATGCACTGATAAGTACACTTTCCGACCTGAATTAAAAGGAGGTGTATCAATCATTCGAGAACTTCATGTTTACGGCAGTGTGGTTCCTGTAAGCGAAAGAAACGTAAAGAAATTCCAACATCAAGGATATGGCGCTAATTTGGTGCTTAAAGCTGAAACAATTGCAATTAAAGAGCATCGTTCTAAAAAAATGGCGATTATATCAGGAATCGGTACTAGGAATTATTACCGAAAATTAGGGTATGAGATCGAAGGGCCTTATATGGTTAAAAGTTTAATTAGTGGGGAATATAAAAGTGCTCATGATTGCTTATTTAAGCCTCCACGTGTACTTACATTTAGCAAAACACCTCGTGTTATTAAAAATTTTATCCCTGACATCGATGAATTTTTAAAGGCCGAGGCTATTCGAAGAGGAGAAAAATTGTAAGTACAAACAACAAAAAATTGAGTTATATTTATTTTTTTATTTAATTTTAGGCAAAATGACGAGGATCAATTTTTGTTACTTAAAGAAGAGAAATGTATTAGGCAGATGTCTCAATTACAAGTTTAAATACAATATTCACTACTCAAAACATGTACAGCTCCTGAAAGATGGATAAAATTATATTATTTATAAGATATTCTTGTTTAATGAAATTATTTTGTTAGTTTTCAATTTTTAAATAAATTGTATCACTAATTATTGGTTTTATTTTGTCAATAATTACTTAAATTTTATCGTAAAACCAACAATATTATCATAATAATTCGTTCAATTATAAAAATTATGGTGCAAAGTATAAATTTAGAAATATACTTTAATGAAATGACTAAAAATTAGTGTTAAAATTTTGAATAAATTGTGTGTAAATTTGGTTGCCTATAGAAATTTATTAAAACAATATTTTCTAGAAAATATTTAAAGAATCGCAGTTACTTAAACTTTTATTTTTATTTTAAGACAAAAATAAATTAGATAAATAATTGATTTTATTTTTAGCAGTTACGTAATTTGTTATTAAGCGAGTTCAAAGTGAAATAAAGTTTACAAACCTAACCTTAAAAACACATCAAAAGTAATTAAAATTATAGCAATGTCCTTGCTAGTGCATTTAAATCCCGTGATAAAACAGTTTAAAAACATGCAGTTAAAATTATCTGGAAAATTAAGCTTAAATACGTCGCAAAAGGTAAAAAAAATAAAATGGAAAAACATAACCTTAAATAAATATAAACAAGTGTAGTATTTTAATAATTATTATAATCTATACAAATTAGAATTTAATTAAATAAAAATAACATTTATGTTTGTAGGTTATTTTATTGTCAATGACTGCTGGGTTAGCACTTTTGGGGGCCCTTGCTCGATACATGAGGCGTAAGAAGCAAGTTGTTGACCCTAAAAAGCTTAAACGTAGCTTTAATAAAAGGACAAGACCTTCTGGTATTAGAAGCCCTAATGCTGGTAATATATTATTTAAAAAAACATGTCTTTTAATATTTTGTAAATTTAGTTGCCTAACTTAATTTGGTATAAAAATTATATAGGCAACCAAGCTACCAAAACTTAGTATACAGGGTGTCTCAAAGGAGGTTATATTGCATTGATATATTTTTTATTGTTTTTTATAAACTAATAATTTTTTTAATTTTCAGATTTGCTGAGTTTGGCAAGCAGTGGTCGAAGAAGTAATGCGTACAGTAATTTTAGTGATAGAATAAATGCGAGGCAAAGTTCAATTATGGGAATAACCAGCGAAAGGGCTTCTTTAGCATCTGGAAGCTTGGTGGGAACTAGTGCGCAAATAGAGGGACAAGCTGTCAAACTTACCCCTCAACAGTTGGGAGTCATGGGTAAGTTCGATTTAAAAAAATTAAAATATTTTGAATAACTAAATTTTGCATCATTTCAACTTAATGGTGGCTATATTTTTTAAGATTGTTATCACTTGTAAATTACTGTTTAGAAATTTCGCTTAATTAAGCGCGCAACCCTTGTTTGGAAGTGTAATTAAACCAGATTTGAAAGCATGTAAAATATAATTACCGGGTGTATGGTAATAAAAATGGTAATTACGGTAAAACATTGTTGAGGTATTCTGTCTCGCTGGAGAGACAATGGGATAAAAATAGTTACGTGGGTGTTAAAGAGTAGTTGTGAATACCATATCGGGTGTTCCCATCTGACACTTGAGGAGGAGTGCCTTTTAAATTTAACCTTAACCCCGGCATCTTCAGTTATAAATTTTAATAAACAAATTTATGAGTCTTTTCAATAAAAAAAACGAGTAAAATAAAGGGCATTGTAGGCAGTGCTTTGAATTAATTTCTATAGCCTATTATGTTTTTATTAAGAGCTACTTCGTGTTTAAATCTAGACAATGCTTAGGAATTTGATTGAATAAATAAAGGGTTTATTAATAATTGTTTTAAATTTAAAACATTTTATTAAAATAATAATGAGGCTGTATGTGTGGTTGCTTGTATTTATTAAGTAAAGTGCTAGGTTTACTACATCTACCTTCACCGGCTCGTTGGTCTAGGGGTATGATTTTCGCTTAGGGTGCGAGAGGTCCCGGGTTCAAATCCCGGACGAGCCCACTTTCTTTTTTTGATTTTTTTTTCATTTAATAAATTGATCTACTCTTTTACATTTATTAATTCATTTGTTTTTACAAATTTAATTAAATTTAAATTATAAAATTTATATTTATTAAAATTTAAGAGCCTTTTGCACCACTTCCACTTAAAATTTAATTTAAAAATTGACTTTAAATAATTTAATTGTCATTTTAAGAACAAGTGGTGATTTTATTTTTTCTTTTTGTTAATTTTTTTATCTTTGAATTAGTTGTTTTGTATTATCAGGGCCTACATTTTGTTATCGATCGTAGAATTCGCAGGTTGGAAATGTGTAGTGGAGCTTATTGAGGGTTGAAGCGACATTCAAGGGCGGTGGTCTTTCCCTTGGTGCCGGCTGGTCTACATCGTCTTGCCGCCCCCAATACGCATTTGCTATTCTTAGATTATCCATTTTTAATTAATTCCGTTTTGTTTCAACATTATCCTTGATTGCCACATTTAATTCAAAACTGTTTTGAACCAAAAGTTACACAGACCTAATATCCATTAATTAAATTTTTCAATTATATTACACTACCAAGGAAAATTGGAAGATGAAATACATACAGTGCGGACATAAAGTAAATACCCCCTGCTAACTTTTGAACGGTTATGTTTTTGATTCTGAAAATTTGTTTACGGAGGACTCAAATCGCGAACTTTCTAACAAAGGTATTTTTGATTTTGTGAAACTTCCGGTTATACCGGAAGTGGATGGCAACTTTCTTATTTTAAATGGAACACCCAGTATATTTTTGCATTTTCGTGTTCTCCATAAAAATACCATTAAATTGACCTAGCATAGTGTGGTCTACGATTAATACTTTCGGAATTACGCCCATTCGAAAATTCGCATTTTTAAGCAACTTCACTTACACCGGAAGTGGAAAATTAACGAACTTAAGGTTAAACATAATTTTGTTTAAATTTATTGTTATTAACTTAATTGCAAAAGAAAATCATTTAAAATAAGGAAGTTGGGGCAGTTGGCTCCAACTTCCGGTGTAAATGAAGTTGCATAAAAATGTGATTTTCAAATGGGCGTAATTCCGGAAGTATTAATAGTAGAGCACACTACGCTAGGTCAATTTAATGGTATTTTTATGGAGAACACGAAAATGCAAAAATATACTGGTTGTTCCATTTAAAATAAGAAAGTTGCCATCCACTTCCGGTATAACCGGAAGTTCCACAAAATCAAAAATACCTTTATTAGAAAGTTCGCAATTAAATGCTTTAGTGGACAAATTTTAAGAATCGAAAACATAACCGTTCAAAAGTTAGCAGGGGGGATTTTCTTTATGTCCGCACTGTATACAGGGTGAACAAAAAGTTCAGCAACGCCCGTTTATTTTTGAAACAAAGCATTTTTGAAAAAAATGTTTTAAATAAAAGTTGTTCGATTCTTAGTACCGTACTTTTTAGAAATATTTCTCATGACTTTGAACAGCAAGATGAAGGTCAGGCGATAATCACTTAACTTTTTTAAATAGGGGCAACCCATTTTTATTGCAGATTATTATAGCCTGCTTTCACAGGTTTACGGAACATATTTTTTTATTTTTCTAAAGTAAACAGTATTAAAGTTATAACGGTTTAAATTTTTACTACATAAAGTTCGGCAACGTTGCTTTATTTTGTAAATTAAGCATTTTACAGAAAAATGTTTCAAATAAAAGTTGTACGATTCTTAGTGACGCACTTTTTAAAAATATTGCAATGACCTTGAACAGCAACTTGAAGGGCAAGCGATAATTTATTAACTTTTTTTAAATAGCAACCACGCAATTTTATTACGTATTATTAAACTTGCTGTTAGAGGTTTATGGAGCATATTTTTTTATTTTACTGAAGTAAATATTTTAGAAGTTTTAATAGGTAAATTTGGCAACGCCGCGCTGATTTTTTTTAATAACCACAAACCGTACAACTTTTATTTGAAACATTTTTCACGAGAATGCTTATTTTCATAATAAATCGGCGCGGCGTTGCCAAACTTACTTATTAAAACTTTAAACTCTTGTAACTTCTGAACTATTTACTTTAGCAAAATAAAAATATATGTTTCATAAACCTTTAGAAGCAAGCTTTGATAATACGTAATAAAAATGGGTGGTTGCTATTTAAAAAAAATTAAGTGATTATCGCCTGAGCTTTAACTTGCAGTTCAAGGTCATGGCAATATTTCTAAAAAGTACGGCACTAAGAATCGTACAACTTTTATTTGAAACATTTTTCTCAAAAATGCTTCATTTTAAAAATAAACAAATTTTTTGTTCACTCTGAAAAAAATGTAATTTTGTGGGACACCCTGTACATTGGTATAAATTTGAAATTGGATAGATCAATTCCGGGATGATTAAATTGTTAATTCATTATTTCATGACTGATTTAGCTCTTTGAAACGTAATTAATATTTTAATTATTGCTGTGAATTGAGGGCCATTAAAATTTCTATTGTTGTTTTAAAACAAACCCAAGAGTTTTATTTTTATGTTTTAGGTAATAACACACTTTTAAGTACTCACAGTAAAGTTGTAAATGCATTTTTTAGTGAATTACGTTTTTTTATAGACGATTGCACCAGTGACACTTAAATTTAAAAATTGTGTAACTTAAAAAAATGAGTGTTAAGTGCATTGCCAAATTAGATCTAAAAAACAATGGGCAAACGGCATTACTTTAGTGTCTATATTGCAGAGGTCAGATTTCCCGTCAAGATTTGAACCACATGATACAGAGTAACTATAATGACGTTGTGGTAATCGCTTTTTTAATAAATCGTAATCAATATTTCCACGATCATCCATTTGGTTTGAGGCTTTAAAATAGCACTTAAAAAATCTAAACACTTCATCGTCGTCTTGTAAATTACAGGCTAAATCACGATCATCCAAAAAAGTATCACCTTTTTCACATCTACATATGTTAGCTGCATCTTGAAAATGAAGAATGTCGTTTATTGCAATTTCATTCTAAAAAAAATTAATAATTTAACTATAATTTTTGCGTTGCGTCTTGTCTGTTACACCCGGTATATTGGATTTAGTTTGTAGGTTTTCATTTTTTTTTTAAATTTACACTAAAAAGATTATAAAAATCGACCAAATGAAACGGGAATTTTTTCAACACCCAACTCTAATGAATTTAAAATTACAAAAAATTGTAGTGAAATCTTACCTTTGCCCGAATAATTGTAATTAAATAATAGAATGAAAATAAAATTTTTATAAAATACATTTTATTAACATGAAGCTTTAAGTTGTACAGGAATTAAATTAGAAATTTCCAGTTTAAATAGGGTAAATTTAATGTACAAAAATTTAACAAATAAAATTTTTATTATTGCAAAAGTAAATACGGAAGAAATGCCTTTTTTAATTAGTCAATTTTAATAGACCACTAAACAAAGTTATTTGTTGGTTTTAAAAATTTAGCACTACAGTTCTTGTACATTTATAAATTCCCTTAAAATATCTTCTAAAAAATGGCACCGATTTAGCCTCGGCTGTTTCTGGAAGCTCTTCATCTTTTAAATCTTCAGCAATCCTTCTTATAAGACGTTGCACCCCGGGACATTTAATATTTTCTTTAAATTTTTCGTAATTAATTACTCCTTCCTTGTTCATAATATCAGCTGAATCCATGTAACATTTTGCAACTTTATTAAATTCCGCATTTTCTAAAGGATTACAAATAGTGCTATCATCAAATTTAAGCGAATCAGGCGCTTCTTTCAAACAGTTTTTTAGTACATCAGGCGAAATTATTAGTGATGATATTTTTTCATCAATTTCAACCTTAAAAGTTCAATTATTATAAATAAATAATTTATTAAATTATAGAGACCTTAGTTGCGTAAATTGTTGCAAAATAAATTGTTATCACTAAAAATAAGTACTTCATTCTGACGCGAGGTTTTTCAAACAATTGATAAAAATTTGCTTAAACTAAACCAAAACTGTATAATTTGGTTATGAATAAATTACTCATGAAAAGTAATTACGCTACAATTAGTTTTTAAAAGTGAAAATTCAATTTCTTGGCAAGTTCATTTGATAATTTCCGGTAAATCTACAACATCCGGGCGCCGCGATAATCACAGATTTATAGATATTGGCCGACTAATCCGTTTTTTATTGGAAATTGAAGTTCGAGCTTTAAAAACAATATTTGATGAGTCGTGAATGTATGTGGCATTCTTCAGAATAAATCTCTGCATCTGTAATCAACCATGAAGTTTAATTACATCTCTCCAGGAGACGAAATTGATGTGTCTTTTGTGATTAGATTTATTCACGAATTATCTTGAAATTCAAGCTTTGTGCTACAAAATATTTATTTGCGTGATTTTTAAATTTTCTGACTTTCTACATTAGTTCAAAAATATTAGAAAAACTACTTTTGTACTTGAGCAAAAAAATTTTAGATTCAAGATTCATAATAATTTTTTTAAATTATTTTCGGTTTCTTTTTTCATTTTGTACCTAAACATTTTTATTATCCCGTGATATAAATATAAAAAAATAAAATTGATGCTTTAGTAATTTTTAGATTTTTGTAATTTTAACATTTTGCAGGTTCTTAGAAAATCGGCAATAAAATCAAAATTATTGAAACCACACACGAGTTTAATAAGTCACTGTAATGATAATACTTACTGGTGTTTATTGATTTTTAAAAGTCAAAAATTGGTTAAGAAATGGCGGAATTATAACTTTTTTCGAAAAAAAATGATCAATTTTTAGGTTAACTCGCGGTTTTTGGCCTAAAAAAAGACTAAAATTACAAAACCTACAATTTTGGCTTAAATTACTGTACAAACTTTAATTTGAATAATTTTTGCAATTTTCATTAAACTGCATTTTGATTTTAAACCATTTTTATAATAAAATTGGTGATTTATACCCAGATTCTGGTCAAATAATTTAAGTTTAAAGGCCTTTAAATTTAAATTTGTTATATGGGTTGCAATGGACAATTTCCATGGTTACATTATTTGTTTTAAATTAAAGGCATTTAATTTTGACCAGAATCTGCCCATTATACCCAGATTCTGGTCAAATAATTTAAGTTTAAAGGCCTTTAAATTTAAATTTGTTATATGGGTTGTAATGTACAATTTCCATGGTTACCTTGTTTGTCTCTAATTAAAGGCCTTTAATTTTGACCAGAATCTGCCTATTAATGTCCTAAAAATAAAAATTTTGATTATTCTTATTTTATTTGGTGTTTAAAATCTCATGTGATAAATTAAAAAATTTAATTTTCAATTCGTTTATTTAAAAAAAGTATATATACAGGGTGTCTCAGACCACCCGTCTACCCCTTTTATTTTGAGAATGCCTTGTACATGGCTGAAATAAAAAAAATTATTACCAAAGCAAATCCGAAGAATGTATTGGTGCACTTATTTTTTTCCGGAATAATCCGGAAGTGCCCGGAACCGGAAGTAACTTTCGATTTTTAAATGGCAACATAGGTCGAGTATGGTATCGTTTCAAAGGTCTTTTAAAAAGAAACAACTTTTATTAAAATATTTTTTTAATATCTTTCATAATTAACAAATTAAACGAAAAACAAAAGCAAACAAGTGACAAATGGTTTCTTAAATTATGGAAAAATTAAAACACTACCATCATCCTCAATGGATAAGGGTAGAGGCAATTATGGTTTTTTAAATGGAAACATGTATTTTTTGCTTCGCTTGTTAAAAATAATCAACTTTTTTAGGTTATGTATTTACCTTAATTCAAAAAATAAAAAAAAGTTAATTATTTTTAACGAATATAGCGATAAACGCCAAAAATAGTTTCAATTTAAAAAAATCTCTCTCTTGCCCATTTGCGGATGATGGTAACGATTTAATTTTTCCATAATTTAAGAAACCAATAGTGTCACTTGTTTGCATATATTTTTTTCGTTTAATTTGTTAATTATGCAAGATATTACAAAAATATTTTAATAAAAGTTGTTTCTTTTTAAAAGAGCTTTCAAACGATACCATACTCGACCTATGTTGCCATTTAAAAATCGAAAGTTACTTCCGGTTCCGGGTACTTCCGGATTGTTCCGGAAAAAAATAAGTGCACCAATGGATTCTTCGGGTTTGCTTTGGTAATAATTTTTTTTATTTCAGCCTTGTACGACAAGGCGTTCTCAAAATAAATGGGGTGGACGGGTGGTCTGAGACACCCTGTATAGTATATTATAGTAATTTCGTTTTTTTTGTAATTTTTAGATTTAAAAAAAACGGCGAAAAAACGAAAAAATTAAAACTCTAACAAATTTACTTTTCCATTGCAAAAGCATTGGTTTTTAAAGTCTTTAAAATAAAAATTTGTTCAGGAAATAGCGGAGTTATTATACAGGGTGTTTCTGAACAAGTGTCGAATAATCTAGGAATGGGTTTTTGGACCAATTTTAAGACAAAAAGTAAGAATAATTTTTTTCGGTAAAATGCTCCATTTCGGAAATACAGCGCATTGAAGTTTACTTATTTTTTTCAATGTTTTAACAAAAAATCTACATTTTTAATAATATTTGGCTCAAATTTTGCATATACCTTACTTTTGGCAGCTGCCTTAAGATGAATTAGCAAATTTTCAAAAAAAAGTTAGGGTGAAGTTTTTCGGATGAATTAACCCTTTGAAGTACAAGTTTAATTAAGAGTCAAAAAAAATTAAAAAAAAATCAAAAAAATGAGTAAACGTCAATGCTCTGTATTTTCGAAATGGAGCATTTTAGCGCAAAAAATTATTCTCACTTTTTATCTTAAAATTGGTCCAAAAACTCATTCGTAGATTATTCGACACTTGTTCAGAAACACCCTGTATTATTTATCAAGAAATTTTGACTTGAAATTGACTTTTAAATTAAATCATAATTTAACCCCAATATAACCCAAAAATATTAAAAAATAAATTACAAAAGAGATTTTAATTACAGTCCGAAATTTAATTTAAATAATTTTTATTTGTTTAAATTACATTATGTTTTTAAACCACTTTTTTTGAAAAAAATTAAAAAATGTCGCTTTTGTTTATCAACCGATTTTAATAATTCTTGTTTACTTTTGTGCATCAAACCTTTAATTTTTTTCATGTATTAAGCCAAAAAAAATTTTTTGGTTATAATTTTTATTTTTTGTAATTTTTAAATTTGGTGGGTTCATAAAAAATTGTTGATAAAATCTAAAATATTTAAGACTGAAACAAGTCTAATATTCCATTAAAAAGTCAATAAATGTAGGTTTTTAATGTGCGTTTAAAATCAAAAATTGGTTAAAAAATGGCGTAGTTATTAACGTTTTTTGAAAAAGTTTTAATTAAAATGATTAGGAATTTCGGTTAGCAGAGTACTGATTGGGAGCGGTCGAAAGGGTGTTTTTTTCGTCCGATTTTAAAAATTACGGTTGCGATGTAAAAAGGGATGTTGATTCCAAGTGTGGTTCGAATTTTAAATTTTTTGGACTACCCGACACTTTGAAAAAAAATTCCCGAAAATGGTCGATTTTTCTCGCTTTTTTCGGGGTTTCGGCGGCGTTAACTTTGAAAAATCGCAACTCCGTCGGATTCTAAAGAAAAGCGATGAAATTTGGCCCCTTTTATTCTAACATCCTGGGGATTACCGTGACCGATTTTTAAGCCTCCCGGCGCAAAGGTGAGACGTCACAGCCCCGAGACGCAAACTGTACAATTTTACTGTTTTTTTCGAACGGAAAAATACCAAAACTTTTTGGCTTCGATTAGAAGTTCTGCAGGAGGATAAAATCGCGGTTGCTTTATTCCTCATCTAAATTCCACATTTTACCTTAAAACGGGAGTTTTTTGATGCGTTTACTCTTTATGTCGTTTTGGTGCCCCCAAAGTGACGCTTTATTTTTCGCGCTATTTTGACGCGTACTTTGAAAATTCGTAACTTTTCATCGGAACAACCTGTAATACTCGAATATTTTTTATTTTATTTATTTGGTATTTTCTTATGAGAGAAAAAATCGACACCTTGAAATTTTTACCCTGGACCTTGGAAAAAAATCGCACGTAAAATGTTAAAAAAATTGGATAAAACGCGGTTCAACCTGGGCTCATCTGGCTCTCGCAGTTTTCAAAATTTTTGCAATTTTTTTTCGCCACTTTAAAAAGGAATATTTTCTACAGTGTATAGGCTACTCAGATTTTTTATATTTGGTAGGGTTGGGAAATTACGTACGAATAAACTCAAAATTTTGATTTTAGGGGTGAGTGGCTCCTGCCGGGTCACTTTTTAACGGATTTTCAATTTTAAAAACACTTTAGAATCTACTCTTTGAACCGAAAGCTCCCACGCATAGAGTATTTTAAATTTCGAAAAAATAACGAAAAAAATTTTTTTTTGTAAATCGCATTTTTAAAAGTCGTATTTATGAGTCAAATTCACCCTTTAAATTACATTTCAACTATACTTTATGCACTTTCCCTAAGTCCACTTTACGTCAAAAAAAGAATCACTTCGCTATCTCCTTCCGTTTTCGAGTTATCACCGAAAATGTAGCTAAAATAAGCAAAATCTTCGTTTGGAGCCAAAATTTCGGTTTGAAATTTTTTACTTTTCACAAAATAATTAATATCTTCGAAACTATTAGCACCACCGAAACGTTTAATAGCTTAAAATTCGCACAGTCACCTCCTCCATCAAATTCCGAGAAAGTTTTAATTTTCGGTTTAAAATTGCGCCGTCCAGAACCGTATTTGTACCAATATTTTGCCAAAACTTTGCGAATTTTTTACAAAAAAACTATTTAACCGATTTTAACCAAATATTTTTTAAAACGCGTCTATGCACCCTGTTTACGTTTGTTAAAAATTTGAAACCGGTAACTTTTATAGTTTTCGAGAAAAAAAATAAAAACCGATTTCCATTAAAAATTGCCAGCCTTAAAAATATCACAAAATTTTTTTTTTTTTGAATTTTTCAAAATCGACCTCGTTAATGAAAGATAATAAAAAATGGATGAAATGTAGGGGTTCACCTGCCCTCTACACCCCCCCCCAAAAAAAATTTACTCCCCAAAAACTGTTTCTGTTGTTCTGCTAATTTTATGTATTTTTTTGAAAAATAGGTGAAAAGCAAGTAACTTCTAACATCGATGGTGATGATGCACGTTGTCGTCTTCAATTAATTAAAGGCTAGTCGTGTTATTAGCCCTTTGCAACTAAATTACTAGTTACATTTGCTATGCAATTAAAAGAGCAAAGCTACTGTAACATACCACAAAACGACGCCTAATTAATTCTTGCTTTTAATTACTTTATTACTTCAAACATCTTTTTACTGACCTACCACTTATGTTTTCATATAATTTTGCTTTGCTCATAAATAATTTTACTACTACACTACTAATTATAGCAAAAATTGCAGCCAATTACTTTTTGAGTCATGCATAAGTTATTTGCACCAAAACAAAAAAAAATGCAAGTTGTTTTAATTCAAGTTCAAAAGAAAAATACCCAAATGAAGATTCAAAAATTGGAAAATTAAAGAGTTTCTTCTTAAACTTATTTTTATTTAAAATATCTACATACATGAAATGTATAATATAATTAAAAACAAATTACTACATATCAGTCCGAGTTACAAATTCGTACAAAGACGCTTTTTTGGCGCCGAAAATCCTTTCTCCTCAAATGCAATCATCTTGGCTACAAATTTGATTGGAACGATTTCATATTTACATTACAATAGATTTTAAACAGTTTAAACACGGATGATAGGTTTTGAAAGTTCAAACTGAACGCCCACGTCAATCTTACGTAAGATCAAGGGGCCACATTTATTAAATTCTTTGAAACATTTAGTAGAGAAGCTATTGCACTTTCTAGAATAGATTTAAAGAAAGCTCGATTTGAGTAAATAGATTTAACCAATTATTTTTGATTAAAAAACAAAATTCCAATCACAGATTTAATAGTTTACAAATAAATATTAAAGAAAAATTATTTATAATTAGGCAACTTTAAAATTAACTTAATTTAATTATACATAAAAAACATCAATAATAATTGGTTTTATTTAATATATTAACATTAACAATAATATAGTATAAAAGCAAGTTCGAGTTGAATTATTTTGTACCACTTTGACAATAAATACTGTAATTTAAGACGACTACATTTAAACATTTAGTTGCAAAAATATATTACACATGCTACATTCTGTCGCTAGGCAGAAAAATATGATTTTATTCCTTTTTCTTTACATCTAGTGAACATACCTTCATCAGCTACAAACGTGGACGTAAATCGCGCGAATAATAAAATATCACTTCTGAGCGACCTTCAAACTCAAAAAAAAATTAAATAATTTGTCGCTAACCCTATCCAATTTGATTATATTTACAGTCTATATACATGTTTGGAATGATGTTTTTGATCTGACTAATAAAGAAAAAGTCTCTAGAAGGGAGGGGGTTTAAAAGAAGTAACTAAAAAACAAAAAAATCAAGCTTGGAGTATGTACACTCATATCACACATTGCCGCGCATTTCTTGCAAGCCAAGCCAAATGTTTTTTATGGATTTACGTCACTTTCCTAAGAATAACCAAAAAGAATAATAAAATATGGAAATTTGCGGCGTATTTCAAGATTCCACTAGATATAGATTCCCTGGGTTTGATCTCCTCTTTCTTCTTCAATGATGAAGCCTCGCCATCAGACATCATGCTAGCATTTTCATGTTTTCCACTTGTAGTCATGTTATCAACCTTCTTCTTTTTATCACTTTCCAATTTTGGTGAGGTAATTGGTATTAATTCTTCAGTCGTGGTCCTCATGGTTGTAGTAGTTGTCGTCGTGGTGGTGGTTGTTGTCGTAGTTGTAGTCGGGACGAAAGAATTATTATACAAAAAGTAAACCGGCCCTAATTCAGGCATAACATTCTTCATGGCCACCTCAATTCTACTATCTTTAATCAATCTTTCTTTACGTTCGTTATCTTTATAAAAAGCTGTTACAGTTGCAGTATAAGCTTCATCAGACTCGACGTAATCACCTCGTAGTGTCACATTGACTGCAGTACCAGGCGCCAAATAAGCTTCAATTTGAGCTACCTCAACCTTCTCAATAAATTCCTTCAAACCCCACCTCCATTTATCGAGTTTCGTACCATTCGGCAAAAACACCACGTAAGGTAATCCATTCAACATCCCATGCCCGTGCCCCCAATGCAAATTATAAGTATAATTATAACTTATAACAGTATCCACGCGACTAGTATCACCATCCTCATTCTCATTCTTCAAAACAATCTGCCCCAAAATTCTTGGCTTCGAATTAATCCTCTTCCTAAAGTTATCAAACTTAATATTCGACAACTCATACCTTATAGGCTCCGTTTCCACCAAAACCTCCCCATCTTCAAACTCCAACTCCTTGTTATTCTCATCAATCACTGTATACTTCCCCATATTCTGCGAAGGATCCAATTTCCCAAGAAAATACGTTAAAGAGCCTTCTTTATTCTCGTACTTATTACTCCTTCGGGCCACGAAAGTGCGGTAATGCTCGTCGCCACCGGTTACCGAACCAAGGGGATATAATGAGTACTTATCCTTGGGCACCCAACTGAGCCTTGCACTGTCTTCAATGTTGATCAAAATCTCGTAACGATCAAAAATGTTTCCTCGACCATGAAGCGAAACTATGCACCTGCGATCATTCGCTCTAACCTGGCCTGAAATCCAAATGCCGTTTTGTTTCGCCCTGCAAATGTACACTGGTTGTCCGGATACGCTTGTCAAAGCCCCGTTATCTTCTGTTCCTTCATCTATAACAACAAAATTATTAAAACTCCAAAAAACAACTAAAAACCCTACAATTACCTGCAACATTTTGATACGCTCCAATAACCGCGTTATCAAAGTTTGGAGACTGTTTCGAAGAGGAAGCCCATTGAAGTGCAGTGGAGGTGATTACTTGCTGGAAGTTTTCGGAAAGAATGTAGACCGACGATTCGGCTTGAATTCCTGGCAGTACCAAACACGCAACCACTGCAGTTAATAACGACAATCCGTACATCTATAACAAAATAGGTCACATTACTATTCCCGTTTTTGTCATATTGATTTTACTTCACATCTTTAATTAAATGTGATATTGTTTAGTTAAAATCTAATTGTTTCTCGTTTCTAAAGAGATCTCTTTGAGTGACATAACTAGGGCTTTCCAAATTTACACCTCTATTGATGATAAAAGACTTGATACTCATCAAAAGCAATTACGATCACCGCAAGCTCTACAAAAAGTTGCAATTCTCGTGTTTAAAGAGTTTATTCCTGTTCTCCTTGAAGAGTAATGAGCAGTTTCCGTTATGAGTCGTTGAGATTGTAACCTGCACACATCCATAACAAATAATAGGTAATGCAATAGATAATAGAAATTTTTAATAATAAAAAAATCCAATGTTATTGCGTAAGTGGATTGTTACGGTTTTTTTATGTAAAACAAGAGTGCTTCGTTTCAAATTAAAAATTTTAAAGTTAATCCTAAAAAGTTTTTTATTTTTTTTGAGTTTTTGAGGAGTAAAATTTTTTTTGGGGGGGGGTGTAGAGAGGGCAGGTAAACCCCTACATTTCATCCATTTTTTTATTATCTTTCATTTGCGGAGTAGATTTTGAAAAACTTCGAAAAAAAATTTTTTAAATATTTTTAAGGCTTGAAATTTTTAATGGAAATCAGTTTTTATTTTTTTTTTTCGAAAACGATAAAAGTTATCAGTTTCAAATTTTTACTCATTTTTGGTGTATAAAAAAATTCTAAAAACTTAATTAAAAACTGCTAGTTTCGATAAAATTATAAAAACATTTTTGTTTAAATTAAAGATTAGGGTGTAATCTATAATACGAAAATCAAAAATCAATGATGGGCCAAAAAATAAATTTAATATAACCAATTGAAGTTAAAGTATTTTTTTGGGGAAATTTTTAATCGAACTTTAATGACCTAAAAAGAGTATTTATAGTAAAGATATGATTATAAAATAAGTTTTATTATAAAATATGGTTAATTTTGTATAAAACGAATCATTTAAAAAATAAAATTCGCAATGGAACCTTTTTTGAAATCCCATTTAAAATTTGTATAACGCTTTTAATTAAAATAACAAGAGTTTTTTTTGGGGGGGGGGGAGTATATAGAGGGCAAGTGAACCCCTACATTTCATTCATTTTGTATTATCTTTCATTTGTAAGGTCGATTTTGAAAAAATACGAAAAAAAATTTGTTGAGATATTTTTAAGTTAAGGCTAGAAATTTTTAATGGAAATCGGTTTTTATTTTTTTTCTCGAAAACTATAAAAGTTACCGGTTTTAAATTTTTACCAAAAGTAAACACCGTAGATAGACGCGTTTTAAAAAATATTTGGTTAAAATCAGTTAAATAGTTTTTTTGGAAAAAATTCGCAAAGTTTTGGCAAAATTTTGGTACAAATGCGGTTCTGGACGGCACAATTTTAATTCGAAAATTAAAACTTTCACGGAATTTGGTGGAGGGGGTGACTGTGCGAATTTTAAGCTATTAAATGTCTCGGTGGTGCTAATAGTTTCGAAGATATTAATTATTTTGTGAAAAGCGAAAAATTTCAGACCGAAATTTTTGCTCCAAATGGAGTTTTGCTTATTTTAGCTACATTTTCGGTGATAATTCGAAAACGGAAAGAGATAGCGAAGTGATTCTTTTTTTGACGTAAAGTGGACTTAAAGAGCTTTTAGGGAAGGTGCATAAAGTAGGGTTCAAATGTGATCTGAAGGGTGAATTTGACCCATAAATACAACTTTTAAAAATGCGATATAAAAAAAATTTTTTTTTTTCGTTATTTTTTTGAAATTTAAAATACCCTAGGCGTGGGAGCTTTCGGTTCAAAGAGTAGATTCTAAAGTGTTTTTAAAATTGAAAATCCGTTAAAAAGTGACCCAACCACTCACCCCTAAAATCAAAATTTCGAGTTTATTTGTACGTAATTTCCCAACCCTACCAAATATAAAATATCTGAGTAGCTTATACACTGTAGAAAAGATTGCTTTTTAAAGTTGCGAAAGAAAATTGCAAAAATTTTGAAAACTGCGGGAGCCAGATGGGCCCAGGTTGGACCGCGTTTTAGCCGATTTTTTTAACATTTTACGTTCGATTTTTTTCCAAGGTCCAGGGTAAAAATTTCAAGGTGCCGATTTTTTCTCTCATTAGTAAATACCAAATAAGTAAAATAAAAAATATTAGAGTATTACAGGTTGTTCCGATGAAAAGTTACGAATTTTTAAAGTGCGCGTCGAAATAGCGCGAAAAATAAAGCGAAAAATCGACCATTTTCGAAAATTTTTTCAAAGTGTCGGGGAAGTCCAAAAAATTTAAAATTCGAACCACACTTGAAATCAACATCCCTCTTTACATCAGAACTGGAATTCTTAAAATCGCACGAAAAAAACATATTTTTTTGAAAATTTTTGAACTTTTTAAAGAAGCATTTCCGAACAATATTTTATAAGTCAAAAATGTTTAGTTTTACCTCCTCTACTCTACAAAAAATTTGTCACAGTTATTCAGAGACACCCTGTATAAAAATTGGGACCCACATATTTTTATCGCCTTGAACTGGGTTTGGTACTCAGGGGGATAAAAATCACTGTGCCATTGATACAATTATAAATTTGTAATATAAATTATGTCCAAAAATGTAGCAATGACATTAATGTTAATACTTTTAGTCATGATTTATCAGATAATTTCTTAGTAACGCCTACTTATTTTCAAATTTGAATATGACTCATTTAAAATTCCTTGATTTAATTAATCTTGTACATTGTAGATTGTACACTAAACGTTCAACAGGTGATTGATTTAATAAAAATGGTAATTTTGGCGCTTTTTTAAATTGCCCAATTTTGAAATAGCTGAGCTTTGGAGCTTTAAACAAGTTCGCGGTGATGTCATACTTGAAACTAGTTTTGGTTTAATTGGATGCAGTGCGATTTATCACCGTAACTGTTCTTTCTAAAAAAACCATGTCTCCGGTCTCCTTGAAAGCGAGAGTCAAAACGTGTATTCGCAACAAAAGATTAGTTTTTTTATGTTTAACCCGAACGATAAAATTCTCATAAATTGTTATTCACAGGTATAATATTAAAGGTGGAAAAAGAGAGCACTTAACTAGATAAATTCGTTATAATTTTTGGTTTAAATTATAGGATACAGGACATTAACTTTTTGTGTATTAAGGTGATAAATTATTTGATTAAATTTAAAGCCCGCATTTATTGAAATAAGCCTTTTATGTGGGTGTTAAACTGTTAAATGTTAACAACGAGCTTTTATTTGTAAATTCTTTTTTAAATTGATGTTCGAAAATTATGATTGTATTTACAGTACGACATTCCTACGTGTTTCAAACTTTTTGATCAGGGATTGTAGTACTTAATTTTCATTGGATTGGACTAATTTTATCTTGAGACTTTAATAAGTGGTTTACTTGATGTAAAAGCTGAAACGCGACCTAATTACAAGCTTTAATTGAAATTAATAACGCTAAAAGGTTACTAGTCCCACGATCTAATTTAATATTTAAAAGCTTGTAATAATTTTGGTATTGTTCTCGAAATTTCAGGAAATCAATATAGCGTGCAGTTGACGCTGATATAACATACTTTTGTAAATTGCAAATTGCAAATTTCCACACTCTACAAATATGTACTTCCTATCTTCCCCTAACCCCAGTTTTGGAATTCGAAGTAAATTAAACTGATTAAGCTTGTACTATGTTTCATGTACAAATTTACTTTACAATCCACGCTCGTTTAATCAAATTTATTAAAGCTGTCCTTTTTCCTTTGTAGCTTCATTTTTCTTACCAATAATTTACATTTTGTATGCAGTCCTGCAGACTTATCTCGTATGCTAATAGCTTTAACATGACCTACGACCCAAATTTTCCTTCACGAGTAATTAACCTCACAAGATGGATGCAGTCATGACAGCTTTGACACGAAAATATTCATCAACAACTTACTTCACACTAGAAAAAAGTTACTATTTACACTCCTAACCAGTTTCCAGAAAAACAAATTGCCAGTTTTTATAGTAGTCCGGTCAATTTGGCCCTAAAAATAGTAGTAAAGGAGCACAAATTAACGTAGAGCTGAAAATTGGTATGAATGTTCGGAACACCATTATACATGAATCCTGAAAAGTCCCCATCGATTCCTTACCTGGAAAAAATTTTATTCGCGCTCAAAGTTCTTAAAAATTGGTTTTTCGCGATTTTCAGCAAAACGGTAAGTTTTATCATAAAATTATGTCAAACAAAAATTGTAGATCATATAATTATCTATAAAAAATAACTTAATACTTTTTCCTCTAAGAGCCACCGTTTCTGAGATATAACGATTATAAAAGTTGAAAAAGTTGTAATCTTCATAATATGCATAAGTACGCCACGTATACACATCACTGAAGCTGTATTACAAGTAAAAATATTTTTGTATCGGTCAATGTAAGCCATAAATCGTTCTAATCGGCCAACTATTTCGGTCAAAATTAATTATTTTCGGATTAATCAAAAATTTCATAGCAATTTCTTCGTCCAAAAGTGAAATTTTCAAATTTTCAACGGTTATTCGGTCATAACTTCTAAACGAATAAAGATATCAAAACGAATCTTTTTTTGTGTGAAAACCTACGCAAAAACCTTTAAGATAAGCCATCACTCGTTAAAATCGATGAAGGGGCAGGGGGTAAAAAAAATTGTCAAAATCGCATTTTTTTACAATTTTTTTTGCGCGATTAAAATTTTTGTTTTTTTCGAAATTGAAAAAAGTCAACGCGTCGCGTAGTAGTACTTGAAAATCTCATTCCAACGCATATTTTAGTTAGACGATAGGATGTGTCGTTACCTTACAGCGATTATTTTGGTCGCTGGGGGTTGAACAGACACAATTTTGAATTTAATAGGTCGGTGTGAGGTGAAATGAAAAGATAGAGATTTCAAAACTTCAAACCGACCTCGTTCGATCAATCTTCTTGCAGGTCACGTGTAGCGATTTTTCATTTTTTTGTCCCGTTTTGGCCCTATTTACTCTACCAACTTTCTCTACGCGCCATTTTTTTATCGATATTTTTCTATGCTTTTGGAAAAAAAATCCCGACGCCGCTGGACGCGCCGGATAAAACCGATTAATTTTATGGGTATTAACGGTACTTTTAGCCACAATATAAGCCACGTTTTGTTAAAATCGATCCAGTCGTTTGGTAGGTACGATTTTTTAAATTTCGTTAAAAAATGTCCAAAATTGTATCCCGATTTTCAAACGTCAGAATATGAGATACAAACAAAAATTTCGAAAAAGTGCTCCGCTATGGGTTGTCTGTTTCGTCTTTATGAAAGTGTCATTCGCGATTTTTTTCCTCCGGCTACAGTCAAAAACTAACAATATTACCTTTTTGTTTTTTTCGCTAAAAAATGCGACATTTTGACGTTTTCAAAGAAAAATTCGCCCTCACCACAGGATTAACCTATTAGGATCGGAAATTTTGGATATAGTAAATGAGGATGTGGGAAAAAAGGGGGCCCGATTTGGTCATTTCGATTTCGAACTCGGCAGAGCTACGATTTTTCAAAGTCGGCGCGAAGGAGGTGCATATTATGAAGATACAATTTTTATAATCGTTATAGCTCAGAAACGGTGGTTTTTAGGAAAAAAAGTATAAATACATTTTTTATAGATAATTATATGATCTACAATTTTTGTCTGACCTAATTTTATGATAAAACTTACTGTTTTGCTGAAAAACGCGAAAAACCCATTTTTAAGACCTTTGAACTTGAATAAAATTTTTTCCAGGTACGGAATCGATGGGGACTTTTCAGCATTCATTTATAATGGTGTTCCGAACATTTATACCAATTTTTAGCTCTACGCTAATTTGTGCATCTTTGCATGTCTAAATTGACCGGACTAATAAAAGCGTTATAAAAATGTAAATGGGATTTCAAAAAAGGTCCCATTGCGAATTTTATTTTTTTAAAGATCCATTTTATAGAAAATTAACCAAATTTTATAATAAAACTTATTTTATAATCATATCTTTATTATAAATACCGTTTTTAGGTCATTAAAGTTCGAATAAAAATTTCCCAAAAAAAAAACTTTAACTTCAATTGATTATATTAAATTTATTTTTTGGCACATGATTGATTTTAGACTTTCGTATTATAGATTATACCCTAATCTTTAATTTAAACTCAAAAATGTTGTTATAATTTTATGGAAACTAGCAGTTTTTAATTAAGTTTTTAGAATTTTTTTATACACCAAAAATGAGTATTTTTATAATCAATTTTCAAAAAAGTTCCTATAAGGAAAATATTACTTAAATAAGTGTATTTTATAGGAAATTGTCTAAATTTTTTAATGAAACCAATTTTGTAACTCTAGCTTCAGTGGAAATAACATTTTTGGGCGTTCAAAGTTCAAAGTTCAAAAAAAAAATTTTTAAATGACATTTGTTGATTTCTGAAATCTTTTTTGAAAAACTAGAAAAGTTATTTAAAAAAATCATAAAGCGAAAGTTTTCTTTCATAGCCTTGCATTTGTTAGATGTTTTTTCAAAGTAATTTAGTATCATCAATAATGATATCATTAATTACACGATTAAATAGATAAAATGTGTAATTTGCGTTTACAAAACAATTTTTGTTTAAGTAAATGCGTTTTCTGCAATATTTGCAATTAATTTCAAGGTTCGGATTTAAAAGTATAAATTCAATCGTAATAACTCTTATCGCGAATCACATAATGACATTGATTGTGATTAATTACGAATTACGATCAACTGGTAAGACATTTAAAGAATTTAAAACCATTCATGAAATAAGGTTAATTTACTGAGATTAACTTCCGTTGTGGTTTTACCTTCGTTGATCACGTTTTAATCGCTGCGGGGTAAAATAGTGTTAATTATTAACAATATTAACTAACTGTATTGGTTTCGAGTTTGAAAAGGTTTATCCCAAGGCTTAATTATTGTTCCCCCTTATCCCTTTATAGAAATCTTGGGCTTGTGTGTGAAATGTTCCCCTTTGTGGTGACTATTAGAACCTCCACGTCTATTACTAATAAATAATCACAAAGGAAGTCACAGGGGCGTAATGAGGAACTTTCCCTTCATAAAGAACTCAATAATGCCGTAATTTAGTCGAGGACTTCGACCTTATGGTTTGAAACAGTTAGAATATGAAAAATTATAAACGAGCACTAATAAACTTTAATTAATTATTCAACTCAATTTATTACCTAAAAGCACGAAATCAATAATATTGAATATTTAATTTATGGATTTATTACCCAGAAGGGCGTCACGAATACGTTCATTTTTACGACTCTACAAATTGGAGCAATCATCGGGGAGCCAGGAATTATCGATTCTGAAATCCTTGAAAACGAAGAAGGAGGACGAAACATAAAATTTATTAATAACAATTGCGTGGACTAGGAATTTGTGTTATGAACTGGATGTTTTTATTAAGGACACACCAATTAATTATGACATTGAGATACGTTATGATATTATGACGACTCTTCATTAAGATAACAGCTTCGTGATGAAATTTTTAATTTATTTTTATAATTCTAAAGCTCACCCATTAATTAATGCGTACTTGCTTATTATGCAGTCACAGTAATTACAGTTTATAGCACTGAGCTTGAAAAACAAAACTTTTATAACACCTTTAAGAGGATAGGAATAAATTTTTATTTCAAAATAGCATAACGTTATTTTTCCCCACAAAATCATTTATTGCTTTTCGTGTACATCCTACCATTTTTTTTATTGAGAATTTATGTTTATGTTTTAGTAAAAAAGTTGGTATGATCTGGTTAATTTTTATGTTCATCCATTAAGTGTGTTTTTGCTCATAAAACGAGTTTTTCATTTGTATCAACTTATTTTACATAAATAATAAGCGACACGTACAAGTAGATTCAATTAGGTGCATGTAAGACATGAGTAATAACATTCTTGATCTTTAAGACTTTGGAAGGAAGCAATAATAATTTTTGAATGGAATAAATTGCAGGTGATTCATTGATACAGCGGAAAAATTTGGCTCGTGCAAAGCCTATACAAATCATTCTATTTATCATATCACTTTAGCTAATAAAGCTAAAGCTAAGAAGTTACATAGACACAATTTGTTGCTACAAGTATCTATGTATGTACAAGCCAGCTTCTTTATGCCATAAAATACGATCTGGCGCTGTAAATTATAATAAATTTTAATGAGAACATTAGAGGTGAGTTATGAAAGTATTCAAGTAGTAAATTCAAAGCGAAGGTTTGAAAGTACTAAGCATACATGATGTCATGATACTCAAGAAGTGGTATCTTGAGAAAGGTCATGATTGTAAAAGCATCAAAAAAGGGCAAGCAATAAATTAATAAAATCTTGAAAAATTAATTTACTGTGTCATGTACTTTACAGACCATCAAGTATTAATTATAACATGCTTCAACTAGATAATTGATTTCAAATAAAATTGCTACTGACACAAAAGCTTTTAATTTGGTATTGGTATGTACTGCAATTTGATGCAAAAATTAATTAAAAGTACATGTTCGAAATTAAAGCGGTTTGCCATTGTTGTTTTTATAGATTGGAGTTTGGTGTTTTAATTTCATTGAAAGGTTTCTCCATTTTCAACCTCTCACTTTTGGTCGTACGCATCCTTCAAATTGTTTTGTTGTGGACAAATTATTTGACATTTAATTGGAATTAAATGAAAATTTTCCCAATTTCACCTATTTTTAGAGATCTCACAGATGTAATTTTATATAAATCATTTTTGAGTTGGTTGTATTATACAGGATATCCCACTTTTTTACCAACAACTATGAACTAATCTTTTTCTTTTTCGACTTCTCAAGAGTTTTCCCATGTAATTCTTGACCATACAAAATTTAAAAACGTGGTGATTCCATGATTTTCCATCAACATGGTATGAATGAAATCTTAAAAAAAAACTTTAAATTCGCTAATTAAACCAATGTTTTTTTTATTTTTTTGGAAAGAGCTTTAAATAAGACATACGCCAGAACAGTTTTTAATACTTTTAGTTTTTGAGTTATAAAGAAGAGTATTTCGTTTCAAATTAAAAATTTGAAAGTTAATAACTTATATTTAAAGAAAGTAAAAAAAAAATTCAAGTCTCTACAATGTTTCGTTTAAAAGTTATGAATTTTTTTATAAAATATGGCATTCTGGTAAATGAGTATTTTGAAAAATTAATATTTCACTTAATAACTATAATTAAAAAACAAAAATTCGTAGAGACAAATTTCTCAAAATTACTGATATTTACATATTAAATTTTTTTAAATTTAATTATTTTTTGAAATACATTACCTAAAAAACTTTTTTGGGGAGTAAAGTTTTTTTTTTTTTTGGGGGGGGGGTCAGGTGAACCCCTACATTTTATCTATTTTTTATTTTTTTATTATCTTTCATTTGCGGGATCAATTTTGAAAAAATTCGAAAAAAAAATGTTTGATATTTTTTTAAGGCTTGAAATTTTTAATGGAAATCGGTTTTTATTTTTTTACTTGAAAACTATAAAAGTTACCGGTTTCAAATTCGCAATGGGACCTTTTTTGAAATCCCATTTAAAATTTGTATAACGCTTTTAATTAAAATAACAAGAGTTTTTTTTTTTTTTTTTTGGGGGGGTATAGAGGGCAAGTGAACCCCTACATTTCAGCCATTTTTTATTATCTTTCATTTACGGTGTCGATTTTGAAAAAATTCGAAAAAAAATTGTTAATATTTTTAATGCTACGTGGCTTGAAATTTTTAATGGAAATCGGTTTTTATTTTTTTTCTCGAAAACTATAAAAGTTACCGATTTAAAATTGTTACCAAAAGTAAACACCGTGAATAGACGCGTTTTAAAAAATATTTTGTTAAAATCGGTTAACTAGTTTTTGTGGAAAAAATTCGCAAAGTTTTGGCAAACTTTGGTACAAATACGGTTCTGGACGGCGCAATTTTAAACCGAAAATTAAAACTTTCATGGAAATTGGTGGAGAAGGTGACTGTGCGAATTTTAAGCTATTAAACGTCACGGTGGTGCTAATAGTTTCGAAGATATTAATTATTTTGTGAAAAGCGAAAAATTTCAGACCGAAATTTTGGCTCCAAATGGAGATTTTGCTTATTTTAGCTACATTTTCGGTGATAATTCGAAAACGGAAAGAGATAGCAAAGTGATTCTTTTTTTGACGTAAAGTGGACTTAAAGAGCTTTTAGGGAAGGTGCATAAAGTAGGGTTGAAATGTAATTTAAAGGGTGAATTTGACCCATAAATACGACTTTTAAAAATGCAACACAAAAAAATTTATTTTTCGTTATTTTTTTGAAATTTAAAATACCCTATGCGTGGGAACTTTCGGTTCAAAGAGTAGATTCTAAAGTGTTTTTAAAATTGAAAATCAGTTAAAAAGTGACCCGGCGGGAGCCACTCACCCCTAAAATCAAAATTTCAAGTTTATTTGTACGTAATTTCCCAACCCTACCAAATATAAAAAATCTGAGTAGCCTATACAATGTAAAAAATATTCCTTTTTAAAGTTGCGAAAGAAAATTGCAAAAATTTTGAAAACTGCGGAAACCAGATGGGCCCAGGTTGGACCGCGTTTTATCCGATTTTTTTAACATTTTACGTTCGATTTTTTTCCAAGGTCCAGGGTAAAAATTTCAAGGTGCCGATTTTTTCTCTCATAAATAAATACCAAATAAGTAAAATAAAAAATATTCGAGTATTACAGGTTGTTCCGATGAAAAGTTACGAATTTTTAAAGTTCGCGTCGCGTCACTTTGGGGGCACCAAAACGACATAAAGAGTAAACGCATCAAAAAAAGTCTAAGGTAAAACGTGGAATTTAGATGAGGAATAAAACAACCACCATTTTTTCCTCCTGCTGAACTTTTAATCGAACCCAAAAAGTTTTGGTACTTTTTCCGTCCGAAAAAACGGTAGAATTGTACAGTTTGCGTCTCGGTGCCGTGACGTCACACCTTTGCGCCGGCAGACTTAAAAATCGGTCATGATAATCCCCAGGATGTTAGAATAAAAGGGACCAAATTTCTTCGCGCCCCTTTAAAATCCGACGGAGTTGCCATTTTTCAAAGTTAAAGCCGCCGAAAATCCGAATTAAAGCGAGATAAATCGACCATTTTGGGGATTTTTTTTTCAAAGTGTCGGGGAGGTCCAAAAAATTTAAAATTCGAACCACACTTGGAATCAATATGCCTCTTTACATTGGAACCGAAATTCTTAAAATCGAACGAAAAAAAAAACCCTTTCGGCCGCTCCTCGCAAAAAACGTCTGAATTCGGGGCAAAAATATGAAAGGGGTCGAAAATCGGACGAAAAAAACTACTCTTTGTTTTTTCGAAAACTATACGGGGTACAATAACGTTTAAACGCTCAAAATTTAAGGAATGAATTTTATTTTCTGATCATTCTAATAAATTGTTTGAATGTCGTCAAATAAACTCTCCAAAGCCGGATTTGTGCCCAAATAATTTGCGATTTTATTATGGAAAAACTAATCGACCGATTTTCACCAAATATTTTTTAGAATACATTTAAGAGCTATATGTTTCTGGTATAAAACTTTGGTATTGATAACGTTAGTAGTTTTCAAGAAAATTATTGAAATCGTAAACCTGGAAAATATTAAAAAAATTAATTATTAAAAAAAACTTTAAATTTATTAATGAAACTAAGGTTTTATACGTTTTTGGAAAGGGTTTTAGATAAGATTTTGTTATCACTTTTCGTTTTTGAGTTTTGGACAAAAATGTGCAAAATCCCACCTTAGAGTCAAATACTGTAATTTTAGATTTTTTTAGATAAAAGTTGATTTTTCGAAAAATATACGAGGCACTATCTTCTCAGAGGGGGGGGACCCCCTTTTCGTTCCGCCATTGTTTTCCATAAAAATTAGGACTTCTTAGGAGCTTTATGTATAATAGTAACTTCAAATCCTTGGATTTTGCCCAGTAGCTTTTTCTATGGTTTCTTTTTAAACTAAAGAGCAGCGTTTTAATATACAGGGTGTTTCACAAAAATCATTAAAATTTTTTTGCTAAAAAACATAGTATTTGCGGTTAATTAAATTTATCATTGAAACAAAAATGCATTTTATTTATCCAATTAAAATTTTTCAATTAAAATTTAAAGTGGTTTTTAATGCCGAAAGTTTGGGGCATAAACGACGGATACTAAATAAAGCAGAGCCATTATTTCAGTTTCAATTTCAGCGTTCGCCTTTTGGTTATAATTTACAGACTTGAAATTCTTACGTGCTTAGGCATAAAGTCGTTATTCACTTTCCACGAATGTTCTTTATTGGCTCTTAACTTTTGCTCTCCTGTTTTACGATTGTTTAACTTAAAACTTGTTTCATTTGTTTACTCGAAATGTCGCCTTGATGACTTATGCAATCCTTCTTTTCTAGGCCTATAAGATTATTTTAAATGCCAAGTTTCTAAACACACGTTTAATAAAAAATTATAAATAGACACTTTCTAAGAGGAATTTTACAAAAAGTTTAATTAATATTCATGGATTTATTGCAGAGCTTTTTATTAAAGCTCATTATTAGCTTTACTACCGTTACTGATTTAAATTTTAATAAACAATTTTAGTTTGTTTAAATAAATATGATAAAAAATCTTATTTTTAAATACAGTCTATGTTTACTTAAAAAATATTGGAATAACTGTGCTGACTGTTATTCTGATAATTGTCGTAAAATTTCACTCGTCAACGAAATAAGCTCATGTACAAAGCTGTGAATATTCTCAAGTACTCTTGAAATATTCCCAGGCCAGAATAATTGATGATAAATAAAAACTAAAACTCGTTATATTTAATGTTTGGAACAGAGCTTTCAATAGCATTATTGTTAATCAGTTCGAATCATAACCAAGTAAGGTGCAAGTAAAGCAAGTCTTAGCGAGGCAACGACCTGTCGTCCCAGCAAAAAGCAAACAATTGCCATTACAAGCAGTTGTATTCATAAGTACACTCTGCAAGTATATTTTTCCTGTTAGATACTTAATCTTACGAGATTATCCTATTGATTATCCCGAGATAACTCAAGTGTAACAACTGTTGAGCACAAGAAGAATTTCATAATTGCTTATTAACTCCAGCTTATTTACATAGTACGAGTTTAATTAAACATAAATCAGGCGACATATTCTTGAACCACTCCACACGATGTCGTATACGACTTTTGTCATGTCGTATACGACTTCGTTTCGGATGATTCCAGAAAAATTCGTGCAAAACCAATCAACTTATTAAGAATATCCTCGGATGTATAAATTTATCCCTTCAAGAAATGGAAATTGTATTTGCCCCATTTGGAAACTTTCTTTAATCGCTTTAATTATTATCCCTGGGTTTTAATGATAAGGGTGGAGACCTGCTCAAGTTATGGGGATGTAATTTTTATTTCCGCTCAGGAATATCCCGGAAATTAAGGTATTTTCCAAAAAAATTCTTTAACAAGAAACCCCTTAATTGATCTACAAAATCTAATTAATTCATAAATTTTTTGCTTCGAAGTCTTTAAGCCCAGAAATAAAAAAAAATTTCCAGTGAAGTGGTTTTTTTTTATATTATTTCCTGCAATATTTACGCAGATTGGTTTTGATGTTATTGGGGTGAGTTTTTCTTTGCGATATTTTCTTTTCAATCAACTTTAATGTTGGGGGATTTAAAAATTTACAGTCACGGAGATATCGAGGGGAGAAAAGGTCTACGTTCTTTCTAGTCGTGTGTCACAGGGCAACCGTTGTCATTTCATCCTGAGCCTGCAGCCCT
The DNA here is from genome assembly GCA_963971135.1 of Stenus bimaculatus. Taxonomy (NCBI): domain Eukaryota; kingdom Metazoa; phylum Arthropoda; class Insecta; order Coleoptera; family Staphylinidae; genus Stenus; species Stenus bimaculatus. The sequence goes on along the minus strand of OZ020183.1, from coordinate 50,910,289 downwards.
TACAGGTAAAACTAGGGGAAAACAAGACTACTTATTCCACCAGAGGCGTAAAACCTTACTTGAATTACACCAAACAAAGCAAATTTACACTTTATTCGCCAAAGTGTAATATCATGTTTATTCGCTTAAGAAATTAGAAAACATTAATTTTAATTAAGTACTTGCGTTATTTTAATGAATTTCTTTGGTGTGGAAATATTTGTACCAAATTTTTGTTTTTGTATTTTTACACAGAATTCTAGTTGCATCGTAAAGAGGCATGTTGATTCTAAGTGGGGTTCGAATTTCAAATTTTTCGAAGCACTCTAAGACTTTAAAAAAAATTCCAAACTCGGTCGATTTTTCTTGCTTTTTTTTTCGGTTTTCATCGTCGTCAACTTTGAAAAATCGCACCACCGACAGGTTTTAAAAGGAAGCGATGAAATTTGGCCCATTTTATTCCCACATCCTAAGGATTAATCAGTACAATTTTTAAATCATCAGGCGCAACGGTGTGACGTCACGGCGCCGAGACTTAAAATGTGCAGCTTCGATCTTAAAATCCATCGGTGCAAAAAAATCGGGTTTTTTTTGATTTACAAAGAAAATACCGGTTATTATGGCCATCCGAGCGCTTTTTTTTATATCTTGATTTTTTATATTAATTTGGGGCCTTTAAATTTGCATTTCGTTTTTTTAGCTTTTTCGACGTGGACTTTGCGAATTTTTTCTAAAGAAACTATTTAACCGATTTTAACCAAATATTTTTTAAAACGCGCCTATCTACGTTGTTTATTTTTGGTAAAAATTTGAAACCGGTAAATTTTATAGTTTTCGAGAAAAAAAATAAAAACCGAGGCTTAAAACTAAAAAGTTGCTTTTTTTTGTTTTGTGCTCAATTTAAAATTAATTTCCTGGTAAAATATTAATCAGTATGTTATTATAATACCCGCATGTCTTTAGGTTATCATGAAATTTTATCAATTTAAATAATGCGTTGATGTTTGAATTTTAACACATTATTATTAATTTATAGAAAATTAATTACTCCTTGGAAACTACATAAATTACTTGAAACAAAAAGCTGCATTTACTGCTTTAACAATAATTTTATTCAATAAAATTTGCTTTTCACTTTAATTATTTTAAACGCTAAGATATTGAATAAATCTTAATTTTAAATGATGGAAAAAGCAATTACTGGTTATATCTATTTTTAATGTACTAAACCCAATTAAAGTTTAGAAATTATAATTGGTTAAAACGCAATCGAGAGGTCAATGCTAAATTAGCGAACTTGGAAATCAACAAATAAAGGCAAAATGTGTTGTTTTGAAGAGTTGGAATGTATTTTTTGTAGACGAAACATGCAAATTGCAGCTTAAAAAAGCGATCACGTGGTTTTTTTTAAATTTAACTAAAACAGGCGAAGATAAATTACGGTTATTAACCTTTTTAGAATTTTTAGCATGCAAACGTGTGTGTTCTCAACACAATTTTTTATATAAAAAATACAATTATTTTTTTTCTTGCTATTCACGTATTTCCTGGACAGGTAAATGTGGCCCATTTTAATCCAAAACCCACGATTTAATAACACCCATTCGGTTTGTATGAAGAAAGTAGTTTACGTTTACTTGTGATACTTGTAGAATAATTGTAATTATTGGGTTAGTGTACTGCATTTCCCATAATTACTTTGTCAACAGGCCAAATTGATTAGTACTTGCTTGTTTTATGTAACTGTAATAAATTATTCAAAAAAATAGGTAAATTTATAGCTCGATTGTGTTCCAATTGCTCGCCTTCATAAAATCAAAACGTTTTTAATGATTTCCTCTACGAATGCCAGTGGCGTAGTTATAGGGATTAATCGCGAAAGCTACCTTTCATTTATTTTTTTTATACATACATTATAGTTTCCAGCCATTTATTGCGTGGATTATTGAAATATGTTAATAATTACTTCAATAACCTAATTTATATACAGGGTGCCCCAACGAAAATGAAACGGTTGAGTTTTAAAATAGTTATACATATACAGGGTGAGTCAGACCACTCGTAACAGCCTTTTATCTCGAAAACGGTTTGTCGTACATAGATAAAATAAAAATTTTAATTACCAAAGTGAACCCAAAGAATCCATTGGTGCACTTATTATTTTTTGGAACAAACCGGAGGTAACTTTGATTTTTTAAATGGTAACATAGGTCGAGTATGGTATCGTTTGAAAGGTCTTTTAAAAAGAAACAACTTTTATTAAAATATTTTTTTAATATCTTGCATAATTAACAAATTAAACGAAAAAACATAAGCAAACAAGTGACAAATGGTTTCTTAAATTGTGGAAAAATTAAAACACTACCATCATCCCAAATATGGGTAAGGGTAGAGGCAATTATGAATTTTAAATGGAAACTTGTAACTTTTGCATTTTTCGTTTCGCTTGTTAAAAATAATCAACTTTTTTAGGTTATGTATTATCCTTAATTAAAAAAAATAAAAAAAAAGTTGATTATTTTTAACGAATAAAGCGATAATAACTGCAAAAAACAGTTTTTATTTAAAAAAATCTCTCTTGCACATTTTCCGATGATGGTAACGATTTAATTTTTCCCTTTAAGAGACCAATTGTCACTTGTTTCCATATTTTTTTCGTTTAATTTGTTAATTATGCAAGATATTACATAAATATTTTAATAAAAGTTGTTTCTTTTTAAAAGACCTTTCCAACGATACCATACTCGACCTATGTTGCCTTTTGAAATTTTAAAGTATTGATTCTTTGGTGCACTTATTATTTTCCGGAACAATCCGAATGTGCCTGGAATCGGAAGTTACTTTAAAAGTTCAAATGGCAACAGGTCGAGTATGGTATCGTTGGATAGGTCTTTTAAAAAGAAACAACTTTTATTAAAATATTTTTGTAATATCTTGCATAATTAACAAATTAAACGAAAAAAAAAATATGCAAACTAGTGACTATTGGTCTCTTAGAGAGAAAAATTAAATCGTTACAATCATCGGAAAATGGGCAAGAGAGATTTTTTTTAAATAGAAACTCTTTTTTGCAGTTATTATGGCTTTATTCGTTAAAAATAATTAATTTTTTTTTATTTTTTGAATCAAGGAAAATACATAATCTAAAAAAGTTGATTATTTTTATCAAGCGAAACGAAAAATGCAAATTTACAAATTTCCATTTAAAATTCATTTTTCCTCTACCCTTACCCATATTAAGGATGATGGTAGTGTTTTAATTTTTCCATAATTTAAAAAACCATTTGTCACTTGTTTGCTTATGTTTTTTCGTTTAATTTGTTAATTATGCAAGATATTAAAAAAATATTTTAATAAAAGTTGTTTCTTTTTAAAAGACCTTTCAAACGATACCATACTCGACCTATGTTGCCATTTAAAAATTCAAAGTTACCTCCGGTTCCGGGCACTTCCGGTTTGTTCCGGAAAATAATAAGTGCACCAATTGATTCTTTGGGTTCACTTTGGTAATTAAAATTTTTATTCTATCTATGTGCGACAAACTGTTTTCGAGATAAAGAGCTGTTACTGATGGTCTGACTTACCCTGTATACAGTGTGTCCCATTTGACGTTGGACTGTATGGGTATCTTTGTTATTATTGGAGATAGAAAGTCGGTTAAATGGACAAAGTAGTAGAGATTTTTTCGAATATTAATAATTCATTTACAAAAAATTTGAATATCGCATCGTTCCAACGCTATCTTGAAAAAACAAGAAAATGCGATTTTTAAAATATGGCTATAACTTCTTTATTTTCTGTGGTACCAAAAAAGTTTTTTGAGATAATACAGACAATTTTTTGTGTATAATACAGTAAAACAAATGAATATTTTTTTTTGTTAACGGTTTGACCGGAAATGAACCAAACTTATTTTTTTCTTATGGCAGCCATATTGGATTTACACATATTCGGAATCAGTATTTTTTTCTGAGTAATTTGGTATATCATATGTCATATTTAAAAAAAATAAAATTATTTGATTTTACATACTAACATTGGCCTTTAAGAGATGTAAATTGTCAATAACATAAATGTAACTATTTAAAATATTAAATGTAAAATAAATCTTAACACATATGTATTGACAGTTTACATCTATTCAAGGCCATTTTTGGTTAGTAAAATAAAATAATTTCTATTTTTCTTAAAATATTACATATGATATATCAAATTACTCAGAAAAATACATTAATTCCGAATATGTGTAAATCCAATATGGCTGTCATAAGAAAAAAATAAGTTTGGTTCATTTCCGGTCAATCCGTTGGCGAAAAAAAATATTCATTTGTTTTACTGCATTGTCACAAAAAATTATCTCTATTAAATTAAAAAAATTTGTTGGTACCACAGAAAATAACGAAGTTATAGTCATATTTTGAAAATCGCATTTTCTTGTTTTTTTCAAGATAGCGTTGGAACGATGCGATATTCAATTTTTTTATAAATGAATTATTAATATTCGAAAAAATCTCTACTACTTTGTCCATTTAACCGACTTTCTATCTCCAATAATAACAAAGATACCCATACAGTCCAAAGCCAAATGGGACACCCTGTATTGTGCATTTTTAAATTGAAATATCTTTAAAACGAATCGATTGTTTTTTGTATGTTACTCAAGTTAAAAAGATCTTTTTAACTTACTACAATATACCTATTATAATTTTAGGTGTTGTATCCAAAACCAAATTTGACCTGTCCGAGCGTTTTTTTTTTCATTTTTTTTACTATTTTAAAACTCCACCGTTTCGTTTTCGTTGGAGCATCCTGTATACACAATTTACTACTATTGACATTTTTTGAGACTCTACTACTACAACCCACACTATGTAAATAATTGTAATGGTTATTTCGAAAATTAAACAAACACTGGCTTAGTGTTTTAATTAAACATTAATTTTTCATGCTGCCAATTAAGGAAGTCGATCTGATTGAAATGTTTACGTAATTACCGATTTGCATACTAAAAACACGCGAGTCTCCAAATTTGGTCAAAGAAGTCCATATAAAGATCAACAAAAGTGCCTGAGGTTACTAACTTATTAGTTCCTTTTGAACCCAATGCATTTTTCGACTTTTTTTTCATTATGCGAAGGTGTGTTAAGCCAAGCTGTCTAAAATTATAGAGCAGAGGATAAATCAATCATGTTTTATAATGATAGCTTGGAACAATAACAAGAGTTGCGCTATAATTAGGTAGTTATCTAACAAGACTACTTTTAAATGTGAGAAGTTTTTCGATTCAAATTTATTAAAATATTTACACACGATTCTTCGAAATTATCCTTCCAAAAGTTCGTGTTTATTTATCCACAAATTTTCTTCAGGTTAATCACTCCGGAAATTGAAAAAAAATCCTTGAGTATCAATACAGAGTGTTTCAAATTTATGATGTGAAAATCCATAAATTCACTGTAAGTAATAAGATTTTCCGGTGGTTTTTCCGTAATAAAAAGGTTTAATGTTTTACATGTGCTTGTTATTGGGAGCACGTGTAGGTGCTTGAAAGTGGGAAAAAGCTCGGGATTGGCAACAAGAATCCCGCAGGTCTTAAACGCGGGGTTGCAGAATTCAGTGTGTTTATGGTTGCACCGTGTAAGGGTGTTGTCATGGATACATTGCGACTGGTGGTCAAATCAACCCTCATCAGGCACAAGCTTTATCTGCTTTAGACTAAGCTAATAAAACTAATTGATGCGCACATAAACAATTAACAACTTAATTGCAAAAGTACTCACCAGTTATAATCACCAATTTATTTGCAAAATTGATAATCAACTTTTTCACCCATACCAAACTGAAATTTGGCAACATTTTCGTGGATGAAAATTAAGAAGAGCCTGAAAAACCATGGAAGAACCTTGAAACCCAACTAGGATAAGTCTCAAAATTGTTGAAGACTTGGAAAAACTCACTAAGCAAAAATAAATGTTTGTGAAGAAGATAACAAAAGTATGGTCATTAAAGCAAGCAACTTGCAAGTAATTATATGAATTTTTTTGTGATGAAAATCTGTAACCTTAATGGTCTGTAATTAGCAGAAAAGGCTTTAGAGTAATAATTAACCCATATTTCATTATTACATAGAATTAAAAGTTTTGAAATAATTAAAAGGCTATAAATTTAATAATAACTGAAATAATTATAAATTAAATAATGTGGTAGGCTTAAGTGGATCTTTAATAAGATCAAGTGGAAATCTGCATAAAATAAATTACTTGCAATTATCATCGACATAATTGGGATAACCTTCATCTCGATGCAACAAATGTAATAATAAATTCGATTCTAAATGATGACTTTATCTTATTAATTGCCGCTTAAGGACTTCACCTGAAGTTAATCAATTAAGGAACTTACTATTTTCCTACACTGAGATAATGGTAACTTTATACGTTGATAAATTTAGCATTTCATTGGGTTAAAGCGAGAAATGCTAGGATGCAGAGCACAGCTGCTGGATCGATAGGAACTTAGGGGCACGCCTCGATGTTTCACCTTGAATCCTTGAAAGATGAAAAAAGCAAAACGAAAATGCTACCTGATGATGCCTGATGCCTCCACCGCTTTTTAATTATGTTTTCGGCTTTAAAAGCCTTTACAGCCATGAAATCCTCATTAGTAGGTCTGAGGTTCATCAAAAACTGGGGTTGGAATTGCGTAAGTGTTTTTTAATTATCCCTTGACAATATGGAGAAATTAGGAAGTCGAGGTGCTATAATTGCAATTTTTATGAAGATTTACATTTTATGTAGGAAAATAATTAACCTGGAATTGACGTGATTCTTAAATAAAGTTTTGGTATGAAAGTTTTAATGTACGCAAAGTTTACTGCAGGAAAAGCTCTCATACTTCAAGCTTCCAAAGCTTAATGTAGTGATAAACCATTTGTTGGTTGAAATATCTGAATATGATACCAGTACTCGTTGCGATGGGAAGTGGGAAGCAAAAATAATTCTAAACCGAAATTGAATCACCGGAAGGTAACTTGTTTATGCAATAACAATTTTGAATTACAACCCTTTTACCAGTTGCACAAAAACACTCCAATTTCAATATCAAAGGTATCAATTTGGGGCGCTACTGAATTACATAATAATTATATTACTATACAGGGTGATTCTTTAGCTCTATAACAAATATTGTCATATTATGAAAGTACATATTAAATAACGTTTTTCTCCAAACATCATTAAAGTACGGCCTTCTGTGACGTTAAATAGTTCATTACTCAACTGAAATCAATTGAGTAATGAAGCCATTACTCAATTGAAGTAGAAAATTTCTATTAAATTTATTTGTACCCTCATAACTCCAAAACACAAATGAAAAATGGGAAATTTTTTTTCTCAAAATTGTATCAGCTTTTATATGAAAAAGTTTGTCATAGAGCTAAATGATCACTCTGTATGGAAAATATAAAAAATATCTTAATAATATGATCATCAATAATGTATTCCCTCAAGGATATAACTTTATCAAAGTTATTCCTGTCTCTTCCTGACATTTATAAAAAAATATTTCGTAAGTGCTCGCAACTGTGGTAAAGGACTTTAAGGACTAAAAAAAGCATCGCAACTTTTTCACGTTTTGGTGAATGAACTTTGATAATCGATTCTTGGCAGCTACTAAGGGGAAACAACACGCAAAGGTCTACCTTTTATACAAGTATAATTTATATTTCAACAATATATGAGGATAAATCCGGACAACCTTTCAAAATTATTTTTATTTTATCATGCACCCATAAAAAATACTACCCTTGACTTATCTAAAAAAGTTACTTTTATTTTCAAATATCAAGAATATTTGCATTTTTCTAATATCTTCGTTGAATTAAATTAATAAAAACGTCGCATTAACAGCTGTTTTAAATGAAATAACCGCCATTACTATCATTTGTGGAAATACTGCGGTTTAATTCTTCTATTTTATAGCAAAAAATTTAATGCCCCACGTAAATCTCGCGTTTTTATGAACTCGTTTAAAAAGGGTGAAAACAATAGAAGGGACTTTAAAGAATAACTGTGGTTTCCAATGGGGTTTACATGAAAAATTTATATCGTAATAATTCAAATTTTTTAAATTGCTTCTAGATTGAGCATTTTTGATGAACCCAGTTTTTGGTTTCTTTTCGTGTCAACAGTAATTATTAAAGGTGTTTTGGGGTGAAGTGGTAAGACAATCTGGTGGTGTATCCGATATCAATTTACATACAATCAAGTCCAAGCTGTTACAAACATGAACCATCCCCAAAGTTTTCAACGATTATTGTGTGTGAAGGGTGAATTTTATTACTTCCCTCCAAATCGATGAATATTATTAAACAACCCGAATGTCAATTACCCAGACACATAATCGAAATATGGTGACTCTACTCTTCTAAAATATCAGACACATTATTACTTTAATAGCAAATGTCACGAAAAAGACATTATTTTGATAAAAAATCAATAACAAATACATGAAATTCATTAAACCAAAAATTTGTGAAATATTTTTTTGTTATTTAAAATATTATTTGAGGTTCAAAAATATGTAACACTCAACTTTTGTTTTATAACAAAAATTACTTTATGTTGTTAAGTAATGACTAATAAATTTCAATTGGTAGCATGTGTATGGTGTTCAATTTATAAGACCCCATTAAATTTAATCGATTTTAATAAATAAAAGACAGTTACTAAACGAAAGTTCTATTTTCAATAAAAATAAACAGTAAAACCTAAACCCCTAAGCTAAATTGGAAGAAAAATTGAAACTGACGTGGAATTGAAAAATTGAAATACTTTTATCACTTTTATCTGCTCCAATTTCAACTGAATTTACTTAACGTGTGCAAACAATTTAAATTTAAAGTTTTATTCCAGAAAATTGGTTGAAAAGAAATTTGTTCACGAAAATAAATATTTAGGTTTAATTATTTTTTAGAAAATTGGAGGAAAAAATAATTGTAATGAACCCCTGTAGAAATCAAAATTGTGTTTAGCTTGTGGTAATGTTGTGCTAATATTGTGATATCGTTTTTCAATATACAGGGTGTCCACCCCTTTTATTTTGAGAACACCTTGTTGTACGTGGCTGAAATAAAAAAAATTATTACCAAAGCAAATCCGAAGAATGTATTGGTGCACTTATTTTTTCCGGAATAATCCGGAAGTGCCCGGAACCGGACGTAACTTTCGATTTTTAAATGGCAATATAGGTCGAGTATGGTATCGTTTGAAAGGTTTTTTAAAAAGAAACAACTTTTATTAAAATATTTTTTTAATATCTTTCATAATTAACAAATTAAACGAAAAACAAAAGCAAACAAGTGACAAATGGTTTCTTAAATTATGTAAAAATTAAAACACTACCATCATCCTTAATGGGTAAGGGTAGAGGCAATTGTGATTTTTTAAATGGAAACATGTATTTTTTGCTTCGCTTGTTAAAAATAATCAACTTTTTTAGGTTATGTATTTACCTTAATTCAAAAAATAAAAAAAAAGTTGATTATTTTTAACGAATAAAGCGATAAACGCAAAAAAGAGTTTCAATTTAAAAAAATCTCTCTCTTGCCCATTTGCGGATGATGGTAACCATTTAATTATTCCATAATTTAAGAGACCAATGGTCACTTGTTTGCATATTCGTTTAATTTGTTAATTATGCAAGATATTACAAAAATATTTTAATAAAAGTTGTTTCCTTTTAAAAGACCTTTCAAACGATACCATACTCGACCTATGTTGCCATTTAAAAATCGAAAGTTACTTCCAGTTCCGGGTACTTCCGGATTGTTCCGGAAAAAAATAAGTGCACCAATGGATTCTTCGGGTTTGTTTTGGTGATAATTTTTTTTATTTTAGTCTTGTACGACAAGGCGTTCTCAAAATAAAAAGGATGGACGGGTGGTCTGAGACACCCTGTATTCACAATATTGTGAAACAATGCAAGTACAACTTTGTGAGTACAACATTCCAGCGACATTTAGACAATATGGTTCTTATCATATTGTCTTAACATCTTTTTAGAATATTATGTACATACCTAAATATTAAATTTATATACAGGGTGATTCAGACCACCCGTGCCACCCATTTATCTCGAGAACGCGTTATCGTACATGGCCGAAATAAAAAAATTTATTACCAAAGTGAACCTAAAGAATCCATTGGTGAACTTATTTTTTTCCGGAACAACCCGGAACTATCCGAAACCGGAAGTAACTTTGATTTTTTAAATGGCAACATAGGTCGAGTTTGGTATGGTTTGATAGGTCTTTCAAAAACAAATAACTTTTATTAAAATATTTTTTTAATATTTTCCATAGTTTAGAATTTATTCGAGAAACAAAAAAAAATTGTTAAAAAATGTAAATAAAAATTATTGCATATTTTGAAGAATTTTATAAATTTATAAACTCTTTCTACAAATTCTAAAGTTTTACCAATTTTAAATATCATACTTGTCCATATTTCAACAAAATTCTTCAAAATATCCAATAATTATTATTTACTTTTTTTTTAGTTTTTTTTGTTTTTATAATAAATTCTAAAGTATGGAAAATATTAAAAAAATATTTTTATAAAAGTTGTTTATTTTGAAAAAACCTATCAAACCACACCAAACTCGACTTATGTTGCAATTTAAAAAATCAAAGTGATATCCGGTTCCGGATAGTTCCGGGAAAAATATAAGTATGGTTTGATAGCTCTTTTAAGAACAAACAACTTTTATAAAAATATTTTTTTAATATTTTCCATAGTTTAGAATTTATTCGAAAAACAAAAAAGAATTGTTTATAAAGGTAAATAAAAATTATTGCATATTTTACCAACTTTAAATATCATACTTGTCCATATGTAAACAAAATTCATCAAAATATGCAATAATTTTTATTTACTTTTTTTAACATTTTCTTTTGTTTTTCGAATAAATTCTAAACCATGGAAAATATTAAAAAAATATTTTAATAAAAGTTATTTGTTTTTGAAACACCTATCAAACCATACCAAACTCGACCTATGTTGTCATTTAAAAAATCAAAGTTACCTCCGGTTCCGTATAGTTCCGGGTTGTTCCGGAAAAAAATAAGTTCACCAATGGATTCTTTACGTTCACTTTGGTAATTAAGTTTTTTATTTTAGTGATGTGCGATAACGCGTTCTCGAGATAAATGGGTGACACGGGTGGTCTGAATCACCCTGTATATCAACAATATTTTATTGAAGATGTTAGACGTTATCTCAATTTACGCACGATGTTGTCACAACGTTTCCACAATATTGTCACAACTTTATTTGGGTCAACATTTTAACATGTGCAAATATTGTGACACAATGTTTACACAATATTGTAATATCGCAATACCGGGAAGGTGCTCTATTTTTTCGAAAGAAATTTCTTCGGATATACTGGGTGGTAATTAAGTTATAACTAAACGATCTGATGAGTTGTGAGAACGAGTTTCGCGATTAATTCCTAAATCGTTATTCAATTTCGAATTTTACGCCTTGCGGTTGATGTTTAATATTAATGGTAAGACAAGAACGAGGTGCAAGCGTTAATTTCTTGCAAGATGCATTCATGGCGTATCTAATGATCCCAATTCGATTCGCAGGAAACCCGAGGAAACGTGACAGGTGGATTTGCTTTGCAATCTTTGATTATCGAACTTGAACGTGAACTTTACGACCTCAAACTTTAATCCCATACCGGCGACTGCAAATATAAGGGACCAGAAAATCAGTTTTCCAAAGAATGAATTGATGGTACGTGCGGGTAAATATCCTAGTACCACTTTGTGAGAAGAATTAAGATTATTGTTATTATTAGTAATTTATGCGCGAGGATGGTTTTAAATTTAAAAACAACCATTACGTGGGTTTCAATTTGTTTCAATTTATCCCGTTTAGACGTTTTGTAAGTCATGCTGTGATTGTGGGTGTTACTAATATCTTATTATAAAATATTTTTAGATTATCGACACTAATTTTTTCAATCTAAAAGTTTCCTAATCTTTAGTCTTTTCATGATCAAACAACCACAAATTTTGATTACATCATTTGAAAAACAATACAAAGAACTTGTTTAATTAACAAAATTCTTGAATTCATTAACTAAACATCAAGGAAAATTAAAAATGACGAAATGTTTTTCGTGTGGTATTAATCTCGAAATTCATTGTTTAACATTTGTACAATGCATTTTGGTATGTTGAGTATCCAAAGCTCGATTAGAAAATCCTTGGACTGAAAACTGAAACGCACAACCTTTAATGGTGATAATAATTTCAATAACAAAACAATGAAGTAGAAAAAAAATAATGGTACATCTTAATTATCTGTAAAATAGTGTTGGGTAATGTATAACGGTGGTTTCAGGAAGGAGCGTTATGAAACTCGTTCTTGTGTAGCTGAAACACTTGGAACATCATTAAAGTGCTGCATCAAACGTTCTATTACCTTAAGTTGACCTAACACCATAAAAATAAATCATTTTTATGGCATTTCTTAAACAATAAATGTAAGTTACTTAATTACAATTATAATGTCAAAGTTTTAAATAATTTACTATTGTAAAAACATCAGATTTTTTCTTTTCATTGTATTAAAACAGTAAAAAAGTAAGTTACTTAAAGGCAAGGAAGTTGAACTTCCTAATGTTACCCAAAGGTATACTTCAGTGGAAACTACAAAACGTTGTTCAGCGACACGAAAACTACACCAAACATTACAAAGGACGAGAAAATAAAGATTTATTTATACTAGAATAATTTATGAGATTTAATTTATTTAATTGAGGCAATCACAATCAATATTTCTTAAATTAATACCTCGTTTTTCTTTTAATTTTCCATGCATGATTAACAAACCGCATTAAGCACTTCATTGAGATAATTATTAAGATTATCCCAGTTTTTGTTGATTAAAGAAAAATATATGGCAAATTGACGTATTTATGGATAAAGTAAATCATCCCAGTGTTCATAACTGTTATTATAATTAAGAGTTTACGCTCTGTCGACCATGTTTTTTTACCTTCTTCTTGCACTTCCTCCTTTTCTTTAAAAACGACGATAAAATTCGAAAAATTCTTTGATCTACGTTTATTACCTTCGAGATTAATATTGGATTTATTACAACAAAAACTGGCATCAAAGAGTGTTGATTTTATTAGAACAAGTTGATATATTATAACATTTAACTTGTTTTAAATAGTAAATGTCATTCAAAAAAAAATTATTTTTTTATAAAAACTTCTACGAAATTTGATAACGATTGAGGAAAAGTAATAATCTTTAATGAAAATAAGAGTGTTCTTGTAAATTTGTGGATTTTATTAGCAGAAAAAGTACAAAAATATAATAAAAACATTGTAGCATTTTGAACGCCCAAAAATGACATTTCCACTGAAGTTAGACTTACAAAATTAGTTCCATTATAAAATTTAGACAATTTCCTATAAAATAGGCTTATTTAAGAAATATTTTCCTTATAGGATCTTTTTTGAAAATTGATTATAAAAATACTCATTTTTTTGGTGTATAAAAAAAAATCTAAAAACTTTATTAAAAACTGCTAGTTTTGATAAAATTATAAAAAAAAAATTGAGTTTAAATTGAAAGATTAGGGTGTAATCTATAATACGAAAGTCTAAAATAGTGAAAAAATAAATTTAAGACCAATCTTTCCGCTCGTGACGTCACGCAATGTATTTCCCACCTATATGTATGCAAAATATCAATTTGTAGAATCGTTGTAGCAGCCTTATCAATTAACTATTTTTTTTCAAATTTGAAACATCGATAAATGAAATTCCAATCTGCATTTTCGCCGTTTTTAAGTTTTAAAATTCTTATTATAAATTAATGTTTTAGTCCATTGAAAATAGCATAATATGACCATTTTCATTAATAATTTACAAAAAAAGTATAAGACATTCAAAAAATTTAAAATGCCCAATATGGAGAGTAAAGATCGCTCTTTTAAATGCAAAAATAATTATTCCAAAATATTTATAAATAAAAGACCTACGATCATTCCCGTAAAGTTAAAGTTATTTTTTGGAGAAATTTTTAATCGTATTTTAATGACCTAAAAAGGGTATTTATAGTAAAGATATCATTATAAAATAAGTTTTATAATAAAATTTGGTTAATTTTTTGTAAAATGGAGCATTTAAAAAATCAAATTCGTCATGGGACCTTTTTTGAAATCCCATTTAAAAACATTTTGAACGCTTTAATTAAACCGACGTTTTTGATGAAAACTTTGTATGCATTTTAAACGCAAAAAAATGACATTTCCACTGAAGCTAGACTTATAAAATAAATTCCATCATAAAATTTAGACAATTTCCTATAAAATAAGGTTATTTAAGTATTTTTTTCCTCATAGGAACTTTTTTGAAAATTTATTTTAAAAAATATTAATTTTTTTTTCAACTTTATTGCAAAATATATTATTTAAGGTTTGTGCATTTACTTCTAAAGTGCATATTACAGTGTTAAGTGTAGAGATGTTAAAAGCATAAAAGAAATTTAATCATGTATTTTTTTAAAAAGAAGCACGCTCTAGTTATCTAAGATGACATAAACAATATCATCTTAGCAAAAATGTTTATTACTGCGAAACTGCGACCTATATTTAGTAAATAATATCAAAGTTATGCAGAAAGATTATGACATTTTTGTGACCATAAGCAGAAAAAACAAAATTTATCGCTGTTATAAAAATAATTATTATTTTATCTATTTTATTTTTAAACCTTACTCATTTTTATCTTAAATTGCCTATTTTATTTTAATTAAAAAATTATTGAGATTAAATTAATTTCCTATAATTCTTTGTAAATTGATACAATAATTTTTCTATTCTTTAAATTTTGTCGTGCAAAAAAGTAGCTCGATGTAGACATAACAAAAGACTAAGTGCATTCATGCACCCAAGCTTCTTTAATAAACACCTGGTGCACTTTAGGCCCCCTTGTGTCCTTCGGCAGATGTTTAGGGCATTTTGGCAAGCGTTGGGTTTCTGGTTACCTCCATTTTGCGCAATTATTCACACTCGTGATGAACGCCTCTTAAGTTGAATGACATCCTATTGTCCCATAATAATTGGCTTTAATTGTTATGATTGATTACAATCTGACCTATTTTTTTGAAGATTATACTCGGTTTATTAATCCAAAACGATTAACTCCAAAACAAAAAAAAATTTTCACGAAAACTATAAAAGTTAGCGATTTCAAATTTTTACCAAAGGTAAACACAGTGGATATACGTGATATTAAATGTCCTGATGGTGATAATAGTTTCGAAAATATTAATTATTTTGTAAATAGTCATAAATTTCAAACCGAAAATTTGGGTTGTAAATTCAAAAATTCTGCTTTATTTTCCTAACCCCGTCGAGTATAAAAACAAAAAATAGCCTATACACTGCAGAAATTACTCCTTTTAAGGTAAATGAAGCGAAATGTAAAAAAATTTAAAAACTGCGACCTCCACTGGGGTTCAACTCCGACCGCGTTTGTGCAATTTTTTTTAATATTTTACGTTCGATTTTTTTCTGAAGCAAAGGACGAAAATTTGGATGTGTCGATTTTTTTGCTCATAAATATTAATGTAATAAGCAAAATAAAAAATATCGCATCGTAATAGCCAACCCCTATTAAAAGTTACGATTTTTCAAAGTCCGCGTTGAAAAAGCAAGAAAAACAAAATGCAAATTTAAAGGCCCCAAATTAATATAAAAAATCAAGATATCAAAAAAAGGGCTTGTATCGTCATAATAACGGATATCTTCTTTGTAAATTAAAAAACCGCGATTTTTTTGCACCGGTGGAATTTGGTAAAAACCCTAAATTTGCACACTTAAGTCTTGGCGCCGTGACGTCACACCGTTGCGCCTGGAGACTTAAAAATTGCTCTGATTAATCCTGAGGATGTGAGAATAAAAAGGCCAAAATTTCGTCGCTTTTTTTTTAAACCGGATGAGGGTGCGATTTTTCAAAGTTGACGCCAACAAAAAACAGAAAAAAAAGCAACAAAAATTTTGGAAGATAACAAATTTTAATCAAAATTTTGATGATGTCATTATTTTTAAATGATTAAATTAATCTTAACCTTATGATATTAAATTACACAAAATATTTACAATTTACAAAGTACAATAATTCGTCGCAATTTAATAAGAATCTCGTTATAAAATTATCAGTAACCACAACCATTTATTGGTAATAAAAGTTGGAACGAGTTTTACAAAAAAATTGACACCTACGAAATTTTATTGAAATTAAATTGTAGCAATAAAGGTTTTATATTAATTTAGGTATATACAGGGTGTCCCATTTGATGTTGGACTGCATGGGTATCTTTGTTATTATTGGAGATAGAAAATCGGTTAAATGGACAAAGTTGTAGAAATTTTTTCGAATATCAATAATTCGTTTACAAAAAATTTGAATATCGCATCGTTCCAACGCTATCTTAAAAAAACAAGAAAATGCGATTTTCAAAATATGGCTATAACTTCTTTATTTTCGGTGGTACCAAAAAATTTTTTTGACTTACTACAGACAGTTTTTTGTGTAGAATGCAGAAAAATAAATGAATATTTTTTTTCGCCAACGGATTGACCGGAAATGAACCAAACTTATTTTTTTCTAATGGCAGCCATATTTGATTTACACATATTCGGAATTAGTGTATTTTTCTGAGTAATTTGATATATCGTATGTAATATTTTAAGAAAAATAGAAA
The DNA here is from genome assembly GCA_963971135.1 of Stenus bimaculatus. Classification (NCBI taxonomy): domain Eukaryota; kingdom Metazoa; phylum Arthropoda; class Insecta; order Coleoptera; family Staphylinidae; genus Stenus; species Stenus bimaculatus. Next base: position 50,893,515 of record OZ020183.1, on the reverse strand, counting down.
TAACCAAAAAATGGCTTTGAATAGATGTAAACTGTCAATACATATGTGTTAAGATTTATTTTACATTTAATATTATTATGTTATTGACAATTTACATCTCTTAAAGTCCAATGTTAGTTTGTAAAATCAAATAATTTTATTTTTTTTTAAATATGACATATGGTATACCAAATTACTCAGAAAATAATACTGATTCCGAATATGTGTGAATCCAATATGGCTGCCATAAGAAAAAAATAAGTTTGGTTCATTTCCGGTCAATCCGTTAGCGAAAAAAAATATTCATTTGTTTTACTGCATTGTACACAAAAAATTGTCTGTATTATGTCAAAAAAATTTTTTGGTACCACAGAAAATAAAGAAGTTATAGCCATATTTTAAAAATCGTATTTTCTTGTTTTTTTCAAGATAGCGTTGGAACGATGCGATATTCAAATTTTTTGTAAATGAATTATTAATAAACTACTTTGTCCATTTAACCGACTTTCTATCTCCAATAATAACAAAGATACCCATACAGTCCAACTTCAAATGGGACACCCTGTATATTACATTTTATTCCAAATTTTTTTCATGAAAAATTTAATATTTACAATAATGTGGAAAAATCACCAAAATTTTTAAATTTATAATTTTCGACAGGATGTAAAACTCAATAAAATAAAGCCGTTTGGCAAAATTTTGGTGCGTGCAAAAGAAAAAAATCAAAAAAAAATAGAACAAAGTAACCGATTTGTAATAAAAAAATAAAACTCTTTGTAGAAATTTTTTCTTATTTTTCACGTTTAAAAAAAAATCTAATATAATAGTAAATTTTTTTTTTTTTAATTTTTAATTGTTTAATTTTTTTTAAAATAGCAGGAGTTGTGTGGGTTGAAAAAACGTGGCTATAAAAAATTTCAACGTTACTTTGTATTTTTTTTTAGACATGACTTAATAATTCACATAACATAAAAATGTTTTTATTTTGTGTTAACCCATAAATTATGGTCATTCGTAAAGGCAATGTCCTGGAGTGCATGCTTTATCGGTCAGTAATGCAATTTAAAAAAATATTAATTTTTTGCGCACGTTTTTAAAAGAATAATATACGTTTTAATATGTTTGACTTACAAATTAATTTTTATTGGATTTTTCCATTTTTATTGAGTTATTAAATTTTATGGTAAATTATTTATAATAATAGATATTTATACAAGCGAATAAAGGAAAAATAAGCAATTATCATGGATTTCAATAAATTTTTCAAGTACGACGCATTTACTGCATTTTTTTGAATTAATGAAAAAATGTTTTTTTTTATTTTTATAAATTATCAAAAATTTTCCAATTGTTTTTTATTTTTTCCTGAGTCCTACCTTTTTATTTCTTATTATTGTTGCTGAGAAAAATAATAAAAAAATTGGTATATTTATTTAAATCCAATTGTTCCTCATAAAATGAGTGATTGGCCACAATTAATTAAAATAAATCACTTCACGAAACACAAATACTACGCGTTTTTTTTATGGACGCGCGTGAAAACGCTGTGCCGCTGTTTCTTTTGGAACGGGGAATGATCCGGTTGTGCGCGGCGGTATTCCGGGGCCCTCCACGTTTTGCCGGCGGCGCCTTACGGTGGGGGCGCCGGTTTTGTGTGCCGGATTGGTTCCGCCGTTGATGCGCGCCGGTTACGTCACAGGATTCCGGTCGATTCACGGAATGCTTATCTCAATTTCTGGTACAAACTGAAAAAAATGGGGATTACTCATCGCTCCATATCTTATGTCCCAGAAACTTCTAGACTAACTTGGATTGATCAAAAAATACAATTCGCGTATCTGATTTTTATTTGGAGCGAATATCAAAGCCAAGAAGTTTTACTTCATAACTCAGATTTTCCTTTGTGCTTTTTATGTCATAAAAATGGGAAAACTAGGACGGTTATGAGGCGGAATTGGGTTACTAATTGGATGAATGTACTCCACTTTAGATATTAACAAAAAATACGATTTAATACCAACTTAATCTTCCCTTTTATTAACTTCTCACGAACAAGTAGCAATTTCGGATTCCAAACCTCCGGAAGATTTCTCCTTGTGCTTGGCTAGGCACAAAAAAGTAAACACCGGAGAAACCCATTCATTCCACCAAAAAATCAATTTTCAAAAAATTCCTATGAGGAAAATATTACTTAAATAAACCTATTTTACTGTAATATGCACTTTAGAAATAAATGCATAAACCTTAAATAATATATTTTGCAATAAAGTTGAAAAAAAAATAAATACAAAAAATTAGTATTTTTTAAAATAAATTTTCAAAAAAGGTCCTATGAGGAAAAAAATACTTAAATAACCTTATTTTATAGGAAATTGTCTAAATTTTATGATGGAATTTATTTTGTAAGTCTAGCTTCAGTGGAAATGTCATTTTTTGGCGTTCAAAGTGCATACAAAGTTTTCATCAAAAAACGTCGGTTTAATTAAAGCGTTCAAAATGTTTTTAAATGGGATTTCAAAAAAGGCCCCATTACGAATTTGATTTTTTAAAAGCTCCATTTTACAAAAAATTAACCAAATTTTATTATAAAACTTATTTTATAATGATATCTTTACTATAAATACCCTTTTTAGGTCATTAAAATTCGATTAAAAATTTCTCTAAAAAATAACTTTAACTTTACGGGAATGGTCGTAGGTCTTTTATTTATAAATATTTTGGAATAATTATTTTTGCATTTAAAAGGGCGATCTTTACTCTCCATATTGGGCATTTTAAATTTTTTAAATGTCTTATACTTTTTTTGTAAATTAATAATGAAAATGGTCATATTATGCTATTTTCAATGGACTAAAACATTAATTTATAATAAGAATTTTAAAACTTGAAAACGACCAAAAAGCAGATTGGAATTTCATTTATCGATGTTTCAAATTTAAAAAAAAAATCGTTAATTGATAAGGCTGCTACAACGATTCTACAAATTGATATTTTGCATACATATAGGTGGGAAATACATTGCGAGAATAGGGACAACTCACGTGACGTCACGAGCGGAAAGATTAGTCTTAAATTTATTTTTTGACTATTTTAGACTTTCGTATTATAGATTACACCCTAATCTTTCAATTTAAACTCAATTTTTTTTTATAATTTTATCAAAACTAGCAGTTTTTAATAAAGTTTTTAGATTTTTTTTTATACACCATAAAATGAGTATTTTTATAATCAATTTTCAAAAAAGATCCTATAAGGAAAATATTTCTTAAATAAGCCTATTTTATAGGAAATTGTCTAAATTTTATAATGGAACTAATTTTGTAAGTCTAACTTCAGTGGAAATGTCATTTTCGTGTGTTCAAAGTGCTACAATGTTTTTATTATATTTTTGTACTTTTTCTGCTAATAAAATCCACAGATTTACAAGAACACTCTTATTTTCATTAAAGATTATGACTTTTCCTCAATCGTTATCAAATTTCGTAGAAGTTTTTATAAAAAAATAATTTTTTTTTAAAGACATTTACTATTTAAAACAAGTTAAATGATATAATATATCAACTTTTTCTAATAAAATCAACACTCTTTGATGCCAGTTTTTGTTGTAATAAATCCAATATTAATGTTTTTGATTCTGAAAATTTGTCTACGGAGGACTCAAATCGCGAACTTTCTAACAAAGGTATTTTTGATTTTGTGGAACTTCCGGTTATACCGGAAGTGGATGGCAACTTTCTTATTTTAAATGGAACACCCAGTATATTTTTGCATTTTCGTGTTCTCCATAAAAATACCATTAAATTGACCTGGCATAGTGTGGTCTACGATTAATACTTTCGGAATTACGCCCATTCGAAAAATCGCATTTTTATGCAACTTCATTTACACCGAAAGTGGAAAATTAACGAACTTAAGGTTAAACATAATTTTGTTTAAATTTAATCTAATTAACTTAATTGCAAAAGAAAATCATTTAAAATAAGGAAGTTGGGGCAGTTGGCTCCAACTTCCGGTGTAAATGAAGTTGCATAAAAATATTATTTTCAAATGGGCGTAATTCCGAAAGTATTAATAGTAGAGCACACTACGCTAGGTCAATTTAATGGTATTTTTATGGAGACCACGAAAATGCAAAAATATACTGGGTGTTCCATTTAAAATAAGAAAGTTGCCATCCACTTCCGGTATAACCGGAAGTTCCACAAAATCAAAAATACCTTTATTAGAAAGTTCGCAATTAAATACTTTAGTGGACAAATTTTAAGAATCGAAAACATAACCGTTCAAAAGTTAGCAGGGGGGATTTTCTTTATGTAGATTACACCCTAATCTTTAATTTAAAATCAAAAATTTTGTTATAATTTTATCGAAACTAGCAGTTTTTAATAAAATTTTTAGAATTTTACATCTTCAACAAGTAAAATAGTGCAATTTTTTTATGATCTCAATTTTTTTAATGTTCCTCTGGGAATTTTTCAACAATCTGGGATTAATTTTTTGCAAAATTCCGTAATTTATTCAAATCAACTGAAAAATAAATTCCGGCTCACGTCATTATTTTTTTATAAATTTTTAAAAATCATCTTGCAGCTTCAGCAAGTAAAATAGTGCAATTTTTACATGATGTCAATTTTTGTAATGTCCCCCTTAAAATTTTTCAATAAACTCGGTTTCATTTTTTGTAGAATTCTTTAATTTATTTAAATCAACCGAAAAATAAATTCTAACTCACGTCGTCTTTTTTTTATAAATTTTTAAAAATCATTTTGCAGCTTCAACAAGTAAAATAGTGCAATTTTTACAAAATCTCAATTTTTTTATTGTTCCCCTTAGAATTTTTCAATAAACTCGGTTTCATTTTTTGCAGTATTCTTCAATTTATTAAAATCAACCAAAAAATAAATTCTAACTCACGTGGTTATTTTTTTAAAAATTTTTAAAAATCATCTTGTAGCTTCAACAAGTAAAATAGTGCAATTTTTACAAAACGTCAATTTTTTAATGTTCCCCTTGGAAATTTTCAACAAACTCGGTTTAATTTTTTGCAGAATTCTTTAATTTATTCAAATAAACCGAAAAATAAATTCTAACTCACGTCGTCTTTTTTTTATAAATTTTTAAAAATCATTTTGCAGCTTCAACAAGTAAAATAGTGCAATTTTTACAAAATCTCAATTTTTTTATTGTTCCCCTTAGAATTTTTCAATAAACTCGGTTTCATTTTTTGCAGTATTCTTCAATTTATTAAAATCAACCGAAAAATAAATTCAAACTCACGTGGTTATTTTTTCTATAAATTTTTAAAAATCATCTTGCAGCTTCAACAAGTAATATAGTGCAATTTTTACAAAACGTCAATTTTTTAATGTTCCCTTTGGAAATTTTCAACAAACTCGGTTTAATTTTTTGCAGAATTCTTTAATTTATTTAAATCAACCGACAAATTAATTCTAGCTCACGTGGTTATTCTTTTTATAAATTTTTAAGAATCATCTTGCAGCTTCAACAAGTAAAATAGTGCAATTTTTACAAAATCTCAATTTTTTTAATGTTCCCCTTAGGATTTTTCAATATACTCGGTTTCATTTTTTGCAGTATTCTTTAATTTATTTAAATCAACCGAAAAATAAATTCAAACTCACGTCGTTATTTTTTTATAAATTTTTAAAAATCATCTTGCAGCTTCAACAAGTAAAATAGTGCAATTTTTACAAAACGTCAATTTTTTAATGTTCCCCTTTGAATTTTTCAACAAACTCGGTTTAATTTTTTGCAGAATTCTTTAATTTATTCAAATCAATCGCAAAATAAATTCTAGCTCACGTGGTTATTTTTTTACAAATCTTTGAAAGTCATGTTACAATTTCAACAAGTAAAATAGTGCAATTTTTCTTCCAATTTAAAAGATACCAATCATGACCATCAAAATTCGAAATAAACCCTCATTATTTTTGTAGGTACTTTTTTTGCTAATAAAAACCCCAGATTTACAAGAACACACTTCTTTTCATTAAAGATTATTACTTTTCCTGAATCGTTATCAAATTTCGTAGAAGTACTCGAAAGCACCCCTACATCATATATTTAATGGACAAATAGTGGATCGTTTAAAAATTATTGAGATATTGTGAAGTCGTCGGAAGTCGAGGTAAAACAAATAATTCCTCAAGTACTTCATCTTGAGCTGACTCATGACTCATGGAATGATGTATTCTTCTCAGAAAACTTATCAAATTACATATTTTACAAACCCTTCTTAAATCAAACCATTTAAACGCAGTTTTAGTTTTAGTCATAACTCAATTTTATTTATTATTTTTTTAAAACCATCGTTTATTTCCTCCATATTTATTCGATAATATTAATTAATAGACATGTTTACTAATTTAAATGATTCATTTTTATAGACGCAATAGGTTAAACAAAAATTAGAATATATAAACAAAAACACTGGAAAATTTAGTGATAAAGTCAGATCTTAATTTTTAAACTACTTAAATTATTTCCTAATCATTTAATAACTTGGTGGAAAAGTATTTAAATTATTTTTGAATGCGACCTTAATAATTTTAAAAATCAAACTAATACTTTAGATGATATTGATTTTGTTACTGTTTTTTTGCAGTCTTTATTTCTGCTGATTAAGCTGAACTCAAAATATAGCTTACGTCTTAAATTTAGGACAAATAGGGCTTGTTATTGTAGCGTCGTACGTACTAGAAAAGTATACTTACAAGTGCCTAAAAATAACGCCACTTTTTTATACACAATTATTATTTGATTGTAATCCTCTGCAATTGCTTACTTCCTAATAAAGTCGTCGAAATTCGCAACGCATTATAACATTAGATCTCATTAAAGGTAGGTCAAGTCAAACAATGAATTTATAAATTAAAGAGCCTCACGGCTATTACATAATTGCACCACGTAAATAATTTAATTAATCAGAAGAACTAATATCGTAAGAAACGGGGAAGTTGTTTTTTTCGTAAAGAGTTGAAATTTTGTAGGTGGGAGGAGGAGAAGATTTTAAGAAAAAAGTTTAAATGTCCCTTTTCGATCGGACCACCCCAAAAATTTGTATTTTTGCGAGGAGCGGCCGAAAGGGTGGTTTTTTTCGTCCGAATTTTGCCTAAACTTTGCGATTTTTTTCCATAAAAACTATTTAACCGATTTTAACCAAATATTTTTTAAAACGCGTCAATCCACGATGTTTACTTTTGGTAAAAATTTGAAACCGGTAACTTTTATAGTTTTCGCGAAAAAAAATAAAAACCGATTTCCATTAAAAAATTCAAGCGCCGTAGCCTTAAAAATATCTGAAAAAATTTTTTTTCGAATTTTTTCAAAATTGACCCCGCAAATGAAAGATAATAAAAAATGGATGAAATGTAGGGGTTCACCTACCCTCTACACCCTCCCAAAAAAATTTTACTCCCCAAAAACTCAAAAAAATCAAAAAATTATTATGTAATGTATCTCAACTTTTTAACGAAACATCGCAGAGACTTGAATTTTCTTTTACTTTCTTTATACTTTAAATATAAATTATAAACTTTCAAATTTTTGATTTGAAACGAAACACTCTTGTCTAAAACTAATACTGAAAATTATTTTCAAGGTATGGAATCTTTAGAAGCGAGTATAAACTTCTGGGAAGACGCCTTGGCGATTTATAGATCTTCAGATAATGTTGGACCATTATCAGTGCTAGGTCCTGAAGAAGCTGGTTTCTGCAGAGATCTTCAACAACTTCTAGATGCGGCTATAGAACTGCAGGAGCATTCCGAAATGCTCTTCCTAGACGAAAGATCCGTCCTCTTCCGACCTTCCAGAAATGGAATTAAAGAAGAAGAGAATGGGATTGATACAGACTTATCAGGAGCTGAAAGTTTTGCTTCAGCTCAAGATCAAGTAATATACCAAATAAATTTTAATAAAAATAATTACGTAAAATAATTTTAGGTGGCTGATTTACGTGAATTCGAGGAATTTACAGAGCTCTTTCCCGAGTTGGAATCGTTACCTTTATATCAAGAGGCTCTACACCAATTGGAAAATACGGGAATCCCGTATAGAACTTTACGAACGGAATTAGTGAAATGTGGTTCTGATGGTGAATATTTAGCAAAACTGCACTGCCTACGTTTAGCTTTCCAACAATTACTTCAAAACAGCACAACGTATTCCTTCTTTGTAGACTCAGGAAGGCAAATCCTAGTTGATCTATTGCTTTTCTCTGATAAGGATCCTAAAGATTTTCTAATAGGTTATGAAGAAATGTTGAAGTATATTCAAATTCCTTCGAATTGGCGGGATATAGAGGATGAACTTAGTAGTAAAGGCGTAAAAGCCTTAACGTTTTACGACGTCGTTTTAGATTACATTTTAATGGACGCGTTTGAGGATTTAGATTCCCCGCCTTCTTCTGTAACTGCGGTGATCCAGAATAGATGGCTTTCAAATGGCTTTAAAGAAATTGCTCTTACCACAGCAGTTTGGTCGGTGCTTAAAGCCAAGCGTAAAATGCTCAAATACCCCATGGGATTCATGGCGCATTTTTATACAATTTCAGAACAACTTTCCCCTCTCATGGCTTGGGGATTTCTAGGACCAGACGAATCCCTCAAAGAAACCTGCACTTACTTCAAAGAACAAGTTATTGGCTTTCTAACTGATATTTTTAACTTCCAAAAATGTAAATTTACCACCATTGATGAACTTTCAGTAGATGTTAAATCACTATTAACTACTAGAGTTGAAAATATTTGCCAAAAAATGTCTACACAAACATAATTAGTTTAGGTATATTTTTAGTTTCAATTTATTAAGCGGGTAGAACGTAGTATTTTTAAACTGTTTGTATTTTGTACAGATTTTATTTATACTCAATAATTTTTAAATAATGATGGCATTCCTCTTTCTATTATATAAGTTTTTGTTTTTATTAAAAAATAAATACTACAAACAATTTTAGGACTAATAATTCTTTTCCAGTCATTTCTTTCAAACCATTATACAGCATAATTATCAAAAATTAATATTTAAGTTTAGACTCACCCTGTAGATATATTTGAAGTATTGCCAACCTAAATTTAAAGCTAAAACGAACGTAGCTGTATCATAGAACGTCTTTCAAGTAAAACAGTTATATGGGATTACCGTTTCCTACTATACCGGCACTGATGAAGCTGTCATATTTGAAATTTAAAATAACAATATTCATTTCGTTTAGTTTATTAAAAGCGTACATTTAATTAAAAATACAAATTATGGAAGAAAGTGAAGATTTTTCTTGTACTCCACCACACATCAAAGAAAATGCAGTTGGGGTAAGTTTAAACTTGTACACTCATAAAGAAAATGCTTCCTAAAAATCAATTTTGGGTTAAGTAGTTAAACAATAAAAAGTATTCCTAAAAATACTAAAATCAATACAAATTATTTTGACTTTTAATTTTTATCATCAAAATTATTACAGGGTGAGCTAAAAAAAAGATTGCGGTTTGATATGTAGGCAACCAAATATGCAGGTTGGTAGAACTACAAATTTAAAAAGAAAACGACACCAGTGAAGGCTACATTTTAGCATAATTTTTGGAGAGAAATCAAACAAATTTGTCTTTTTAATTAAACTTATTCATAATATATTTATTTTCAAAAATATTTAAATGCTTGTAATAGAATGATAACAACAAATGGATTAATAAACCCAATAATTATAAAATTACTTAGTGACATTGTGCATCGCATGAGCTAAATACTCGACATTTTTGGAAGTTACTCCAGCCATTGAAATACGACCATCTTTAGTTAAATAAACATGATAATCTTTTGTAATTTTTTCAACCTGTTCAGGTGCCATTCCACTATAACAAAACATCCCAATTTGATTAGTAATATGTTCCCAATTTCTTGTGGATCCTTCCTTTTTAAGAAGATCACGTAATTGAGTGCGAACAGAAATAATCCTATCAGCCATTCCTTTAACTTCTTTCATCCTAAATAGCACGAAATTAACAAAAATAAACCATTAATAAAAATAAATATTACCAATCCGCTTTTAGTGCTGGATCACCCAAAATTTCAGTAGCAATTCTAGCACCGTGAATAGGAGGATTTGAATACATCGGCCGGATTATAATTTTGAGTTGTGACATGAGCTTATCCGCGGTTTCTTTATTATCAGTTACAAAAGAGAATGCACCTGCTCTTTCACCATACAACCCCATATTTTTCGCGAAACTTTGGCATAACGCAATTTCATGACCATCCTTAAGGAATAAACGTACCTAAAAAATTTTACTTATTAACAATTCTTTCAACAAAAATTCAAATATACCGCAAAAGCATCTTTATCGAAATCTCCTGAAGCAAAACCCTGATAAGCCATATCAAAGAACGGAAATATATTCTTCTTCCTAATTAATTGCGACAATTCCTTCCATTGTTCCTGCGAGGGATCAATACCAGTGGGATTATGTGCACACGCATGCAGAAGTATTAAAGACTTCTCCGGCATTTTCTAAAACAATTATTTCAATACCCAAATATTACACCTAAATCATAAACATACATTAATATCATTGCAAGCTGCTTGAAAATCAAACCCGCAAGTCTTCGGGTCATAAAACGAATAATTTTTAACTTCCATACCGGAGTGTTTAAAAATAGGAACATGATTCCCCCATGTGGGTGTTGGAAGATAAACCACCTTCGGCCCAGGGAAAAATGAATTGAAAAACGCAGCTCCTACTCTTAAACTTCCCGTCCCCGATATGCATTGCACAGTAGCATTACTACCATTACTAACATGAGCGGAATCTTGACCCAAAGCTAAGCTAATGGTTTGTTTACAAAATTCCGGTGTACCACCTATCGCGCTATACTCTTTATCCATATTTTTAGACATCATTCTATCCTCAGCAGTTCGCACTGTTGGAAGCACGTATGGCTTACCATTATCATCCCTATAAGCACCAGCTCCTAAATTTATTTTATTAGGATGGGTATCCTTTTTAAACGCTTCAGTTATTCCTAAAATTGCATCAGGCGGCCCCATTTGTACATGTGACCACCAAGAACTAAAAAAATAATTTTTACAACAAATTTTACCGATTTACAAAAATTATACCTTGCCCTTTGTAAAGACGCCCCATTTTTATTTAAAGCAAATAAAAGACTCGTTTTTAAAGCCATTTTAGTAGCAGTAGAAGTTATAATAAAGTTATTAACCTCTTTTCACTTAACCTTTTTCACAATTTATGTTTTTATGTGGATGTATTATTTAAAGGACTTTATTGACGATAATTGTTATCTATTACGTAAAAGGTTCAACAATAATCTATGTTCAGATAATTGTAATAATTAAACAAGATTAATTTTTTTTCAGGGTCAAAAAAAAAACGCATGAATTACATATTTTTTTTAACTGTCTTTTTAGTGTGCTTAAAATAGTATTTTATTTCAATTATTAAATTAATTTTGGTGATATCAATAAAATATTATTTTTAAAACTTTAATTTAATAAATTAAAAAAATAATAATTCATACAAATAGGCAACCAAATATACATTCGTTCACAGAATATCAAATTCATAGACAATAGTCCGAATGCTCAAATTAATGATTATTTTTAATTTCAAAAATTATTTTAGAAAATAAGAAATAAAAATATAATATACTAGAATTTTTAATTATAGGTATAAAAAATTTCATTTCAAGTTTAATGTTTCTGTGACATATGTTTATACAGGGTGTCTCATTGAAATCTTCAAATGTCGATTATTTGATTACAAATTTTTTTTCAAAAAACCGAACACGTCCAAAAACTCCAACAGAAAGCTGAAAAACTGTTGATTTTGTGAGAAATTTCTTTTTCTATTTACACCAAATTTTGCAAGTGTATTCATGATACTACTATTTAATAACGCTAAAATTTTTGTCGGAAAATTCCAATGGAAACATAGGAAAATTCATGATTTTCTAAATTATTTCGTATTTTAATATTTTAGTTTTGATACCAGAGTTACAAAATTGTTAATAACTTTTTTATTGTTATAAATATTTTAACAACATTTTGTATATTTGTTTATAATACTCCAATTTATCCGTAGTAAAATTTTTGTCCAAAAATTCCAACAGAAACCTGGAAAAATTGTAGGCAACCAAATTAGCTTGAAATAAATTTGTTTTTGTAAAAATAGATGTCGCTACTATAAATAAATATTTAATTCTTATTTAAAACATAATTTAAAATGCGTTAATTAAATCATACAGGGTAATAATAATATAATTAGTAAAATTTTATAATTCATGGGATCAAGCAATCAAATTAACATTGGAATAGGCACGGACTTATGATAAGTGGGAGAAATAAGAATAACGTACTTGCTAAGTTTAAATTTTGCAAAATAACATCTGGTTTTGAAATTTGAAAGGAACGGAACACTTGGCTCAACTTGGCTCATGCTCTCATTCATTCGCCTGCATTCTCCAACAATTGATTCCGTAAGTAACTGTATAAATTATATAAAAACGATTAACATTCGTTGTACTGAGATAAATAAATTACATTGCATTATTTTATTTAATTAAACAACAAAGCTCAAGTTAAGAGAAAGATTTTTTTTAAGGAGTACTTTCTCACAAATTTTAAACCTGGGGTACGGTTGTAACCCGCTCAGTACGACGAAGGTTAATTATTAACCCATTATTAACCTTTATTATTAATTATTAATATTATTATTAAGAGGATAATCGGCAAATTTGAGCGCTTGATTTTGAAATTGGCTTGATATTTGTGGTTTTCAACCGAAAATTAAATTCTGGCTCACGTGGTTTTATAATAAATTTTAAAAAATCACCTTGCAGCTTATTCAACAAGTTAAATAGAAAATCTCAATTTTTTTAATGTTCTCCTTAGAATTTTTCAATAAACTCGATTTCAATTTTTGCAGAATTCTTTAATTTATTTAAATCCATCGAAAAATAAATTCTAGCTCACGTGGTTATTTTTTTATAAATTTTTGAAAAACTTGAGAAAATCGTCGATTTCTTGAATTATTTTGTATTTTATTCACCATTTTGGTTTTTTATTTTTATAAACATTTTTACAAAATTTTGTATACCGTGCGGACATAAAGTAAATTAGCCCCCCCCCCCCCCCTGCTAACTTTTGACCGGTTATGTTTTCGATTCTAAAAATTTGTCCACTAAAGTATTTAATTGCGAACTTTCTAATAAAGGTATTTTTGATTTTGTGGAACTTCCGGTTATACCGGAAGTGGATGGTAACTTTCTTATTTTAAATGGAACACCCAGTATATTTTTGCATTTTCGTGTTCTCCATAAAAATACCATTAAATTGACCTAAAAGAGAAAAATTCATAACCTTTAGTCATTTTTTTATTTTTTACACGAGTAAAAACTTCTTATGTTTTCTTTTATTTTTAGGATAAGAAAATAAATTTAAAAAAATTAATTCGACTTTTTTTCAAACTGTGAAAAGTCATAATCGCGCCCTTCCATCTGGATCTGGATTCAATTTATAATTTAAATATTAGTATTAAAAAAAATTATATAAATTAATAAAAATGCATGGAAGTACGAGCAAAAAGAAGGTGCAGGCTGTTTCTAAAAAAACTGTGAGATTAAAATTTAATGTAACCTTGAGTCATAAACTCCCTCAAATTCTTTTGATAATGGTAGTTCTTCTATTTTAAAAGCTACACTATGAAATCTCAGCTGACGGGCTATACACACATTCTTCTGAGTTATTCATATCCGTAGCTACAATCTCCATAGCGGCTTCTCCACGCTTCTCAATGGCAGTAATAAATTCGTTAAATTCTTTGAAGTGAACCTTCACCCTACATGCCTAATCTAATCATATAAGCCATGTTGCGAGGTTAGGTTAGGTTAATAAGAAGAAATTTAAAAAAAATTAATTCAACGAGCAAAAAGAAGATGCAGGCTGCTTTTAAAAACTATGAATATTAAAACTTAATTTAAACTATGTGTTTTATTTTATTTTAAACTATTTGATAATTTTATTAGTGATTTTAATTTGTCTAATTTATGTAAATTTATGAATTATAATTGATGTAATTGTAACAAGTACTTAATAAATAATTAAAAATTAATAAAAATCGTTTTTTTGGAATTTATTAATTTAGAAGTTGCCCGGGACTATACTTTATTTTTTCACTAGGAGGAGTGACAGGGATAGACAATTTACACTATAAAAGTTACTAGAAAAATAACCAAACAAAAAATATTAGCGTTTTAAAATTTTATTTGTACCAACCTGCTTATTTGGTTGCCTACATATTAAACCACAATCATTTTAGGTCACCCTGTATATCCCTCGTCTATGGCAGAGAACTTTAGTCTATAGTTTTGAATTTTGACAGAATTTTTAACCTAAAACTTTGAATAATAAATAATAATTACAAATTTCGATTTCCTTATTTCACCGACTTCACAGTATAATATAATAAATGGCTGTGCAATTAATAAAACGACCTACTTTTATAATAGCATCAAATTTTAAAAGTATTAGTATTAAAGGTACATAATTACATGGACTTGTTTATTGATGTTTGTTTTTTTAGATTTAACAAACAGCTTAAGTAGGCCTCAAAGAATTAATTTTGTTACTCTATGTAAGTTTACACCACAACATGAAAATAATAGGAATTTTTGTGTTACACAGTCGTTTACTCTAAGTAATCAAGTTAAAGTAACCCAAGTGGAGAAATTAAGTATGCAGCAAAAACTAAAAAAAGCTGTTGCAGAATACGGCACCACTGTGATTGTGTTTCATATTTCGATTTCACTTTTATCACTGGGAACTTGTTATTTTTTAATCTCAAAGTATGATCATTGTTGTTGACAAACTTTTTTTAATTAAATACTTTTTGTAGTGGTTTTGATGTAGGGTACTACGTTCAACAAATTGGAATTTCAAATTCGGTCTCTAGTAAGCTCGCAAGTGGCACAGGAACCTTTGTAGCTGCCTATGCTATACATAAGGTGTTTGCTCCTCTTCGGTTAGGAATAACGTTAACAACAACTCCTTTCATTGTAAGATATTTAAGAAATAAAGGAATACTTAAAAAATAAATTATAAAGGTATGTGTATTAGGTGTAAATTAATTTTTTTAAATTAAAATTTGAGGGATACAAAATGAATTTTTATTATATTTTAATTTTAGAATTTGACATTTAATTTACATACAACACACTATACAATGTTAGCGTATATTGGGTTGCCTAAAATTCATTTCTACTTTTTTTTAAATTATAATTTAATGTTAATTATAATTAACATTGTTTAATTTCAATACGACATGTATATTGGGTTGCGGAGTAAAAATTTAATTATTTCTACTCCTAGGCAGAACAAGTAGAACGTGACCATGGAATCAACGAACCTAAAAAGTGACATTTTAACTTTACTTTAATAACGTTTGAAGAAAAACTGTTTTTTTTATAAAATTTGCAACAAATTTGGAAATAACTTGAAAAATTACCCAAAGAAAAACTCCTGAGACACGCTTTGGTTAAAGTGACAGATCAGATTAAAATTTGAATGAAAATTAACAGGTACACAAACTTAGCAAGTCTAAAATCACTACAAAGTATGTTTGGTTGCATAGTTGCGGTTTCAGTCTTTTGAATTTACTGTATTTGAGGAATATTGGTAACAAATTTGGTCAAAAAATATGATCTGGAGAACACCCATGTATTTAAAGGTTTTGGAACGTGTTTTTCTTGTTTTTTTTCGACAAATTGTATGACAGTTTAGATTCAAGAGTGAGAGGTTTCGTCCCTGGTGTTGGAAGGTCTGAGAGACCTAAAAATTGATTTTTTTCTTGACCCGCTGTCCTGGAAAGGAATATAGAATTTATGAAAAATAAAGGCAACAAGAGAAAATTATTTTAAAATTACTTTTATTAATAAAACAAATTTAGATGCTGTAATTACGTAACTTTTATATAAATATCTTAATAAAATTAAAAATAATAATTTTGTTTCAATAATTTCAAACAGATTTTCAGGGTTTATGAATAAAATTAAGTGATATAAAAAATTTAGGAACTAGAAATTATGATATAATTACGTTTATTGTTTATCACAAAAATTCTTTTACAAAATAAGTCTGTTTCAATAGAAATGAATTGATTGGCAGGCGGCTATTATACTGATAAGAGATCAATATGAGATAAGTGTGTCAATAATACAAACTACCATCCTCTGAAATATTTTTTTGATGCACCTTTTAAAACTGAAACTTATCACTTTTGTTACTTAATACTTTTAAGTACAGATACTAAATACTGTTTGCTACTTTACTCAATTATAAGTTTTCTTAATATCCCTGCTGCTCTTCATCCAACTAATTAAACCTATGAGTATAAATAAGCCGGCTATGCCTATATGGTAGATACCATAAGCTAAAAATTGGTTTCTTGGACTTAAAGCTAAACCTACATTCTTAGTAACGAAAATCATGGTTAAAGCCGTTTGCAAAATTAATGCTACAAAAGTATTAATTCCAAAAATTAAACCGTAGCCGTCTTGAACTATACATTTTGCTATTTCTGAACTGGCTATTGTAATCATAAAGTGATAAATTGTACAGAAACCAACGTAACATGCGTAACTCACAACCACTTCTGTAGTTTGTGAGCTAATTAATGTAATACTTGCTGCACTAATAGAACAAATTGATAAAATTAATTCCCCCTTTTGTTTCCACTCGATTTTTAAATATCCAGCTAATAACGCAGACAAAGCTCCTAAAATTGTTGCTACAGCTTCAACAGCGCCATTATAAACCGTCCCTTGATTCGCCTTTGCGTCTTGAATTTCTGTCCACAAGGGTTGTGCATAATATTGCACTTGCACAAAACCAGCAGTTGTTAATGCCCACCATAAAGACCATTTTATTGTGTAACGGTTGTTGAAAGATTCCATAAAGTGCTTTCGCATTAGGGCAAAAGCATTTTTTATCTTTGATGTTTGTATGCGTTGAGTGCTAACTTGGTGGAAATATATTGAGCGTTTTATTGGTGGCAAAAAAAGCGCCCAAACAGTGGCAAGAATTAAGGCTAAAAAATAGTAGTATCATAAAAACAGAAACGACAATAAATAATTATACAGGGTGTTTGTCTTTACAACTTTTGTTTGTATATTGATTTTTTTTAATTCATCGAATTCGGGATGTTTATGTTCAATAATTTACCTCCTAAAGTAATGTAGTTTAATTCTTTATAATCCATTATTTTGAAGGAAATTAAAATTTGAGCAATTATACTGGAGAGTGCTCTTCCGGCTAAAATTGCGGCTCTCGTGTGTGAACTGACTTCTTGGTAATGCTCATCATCAACTTTTGCATAAATGTAAGTGTAGTAAGCAACTTCAGTTGCCATGAATGTACCATAAAGAACCTGAAATAGTAAATAGTAATATAAACATTTTTTTTTAGTAAATATTAATAATGTACGATAGGCGAAATAAATTGATAAAAAAATTTCGAAACAGTTGTTAGAGACGCTTTGGTTAAAGTGATAGATCAGATTTAAATTTGAATGAAAATTAACAGGTACACCAACTTAGCAAGGCTAAAATCACTACAGAGTATGTTTGGTTGCATACTTCCGGTATCAGTCTTTTTTGAATTCACTGTAATAATTTTGTTGATTAAAAATCAAAATAAATTGTTTTCACTTTGTATTGATTTTTGTATTTTAGAATTAAAAGATGTAAGCGTGTATATTCAATTTCAAATCCTAACCTATAAACACGAATTTTAAAAAAGTTTATTTTCATTTCACTTGACTTTTACGTTTATAATTATAAAAGATACATTAGTAATATTACACCGTTATCTGATTCAGTTTAATTTATGGGAGTAATTTTTATTGTTTAATTACTTAACCCAAAATTGATTTTTAGGAAGCATTTTCTTTATGATTGTACAAGTTTAAACTTACTCCAACTGCTTTTTCTTTGATGGAGTACAAGAAAAATCATCACTTTCTTCCATAATTTGTATTTTTAATTAAATGTACGCTTATAATAAACTAAACGAAATTAATATTGTTTTTTAAACTTCAAATATGACAGCTTCATCAGTGTCGGTATAGTAGGAAACGGTAATTCTATAGAACTATAGTTCTATGGCTAATCTGCGTTCGTTTTACATGTTACTCTGCATGTTACAAACCAAAAACAATAATATGATTATAATTTATAATTTATTGGTCGTGCAAAATAACTATTTTATGTGATAACTTCAGAATAAATTATTAGAAAAATTTCAGAACAGTTTTATTCATTAGATTTCATGAAAATACAACAAATGAAAGTTTTCAAATTTTTTTTTATAGAAAAATAAAAAAGTTACATTTATCATTTCGCATTTTTTGAAATTGCATTTGTTTTTTTTGTCAAAAGTACACCCCCCCTTTAAAAATTTCTGGTCTTCTGTAATACTAAAACCGTAAGAAACGGGGAAGGTTTTTTTTTGGTTGAAAGTTGAAATTTTGTAGGTGGAAGGAGGAGAAAATTTTAAGAAAAAAGTTTAAATATGCCTTTTAGATCGGACCACTTTGAAAAACGTTATTCCGCCCCGAACGAAAAATCGAGTTCATCCCTTAAGTGTCCTAAATTCACCCCAAATCGCACCACATTTTAGTATGTTATGGGGGACCGAATTCTGAAGACAGCGGTTTTGACCCGCGTGGATTTATCTATTAAGGAGGCAGAGATACGACCCCTTTTGTATTTTTTCGGACGTTTTTTGCGAGGAGCGGCCGAAAGGGTGGTTTTTTTCGTCCGATTTTAAGAATTCCGGTTCCGATGTAAAGAGGGATGTTGATTCCAAGTGTGGTTCGAATTTTAAATTTTTTGGACGTCCCCGACACTTTGAAAAAAACTCCCGAAAATGGTCGATTTTTTTCGCCTTTTTTCGGATTTTCGGCGGCGTTAACTTTAAAAAATCGCAACTCCGTCGGATTTTAAAGGGAAGCGATGAAATTTGGCCCCTTTTATTCTAACATTCTGGGGATTACCTTGACCAATTTTTAAGCTTCCCGGCGCAAAGGTGTGACGTCACGGCCCCGAGACGCAAACTGTACAATTCTACCGTTTTTTCGGACTTCAAAAGTACCAAAATTTATTGGCTTCGAATAGCAGTTCGGCAGGAGGAAAAAAAATGCCGTTGCTTTATTCCTCATTTAAATTCCACGTTTTACCTTAAAATGGGAGTTTTTTTTTATGCGTTTACTCTTTATGTCGTTTTGGTGCCCGCAAAGTGGCGCTTTATTTTTCGCGCTATTTTAACGCGGACTTTGAAAATTCGTAACTTTTCATCGGAACAATCTGTAATACTCGAATATTTTTTATTTCACTTATTTGGTATTTACTTATGAAAGAAAAAATGGACACGTTGAAATTTTTACCCTGGACCTTGGAAAAAAATCGAACGTAAAATATTCAAAAAATCGGGTAAAACGTGGTCCAACCTGGACCCATCTGGCTCCCGCAGTTTTTAAAATTTTTGCAATTTTCTTTCGCAACTTTAAAAAGTAATATTTTTTACATGGTATTAGCTACTCAGATTTTTTATATTTGGTAGGGTTGGGAAATTACGTACAAATAAACTCGAAATTTTGATTTTAGGGGTGAGTGGCTCCCGCCGGGTCACTTTTTAACGGATTTTTAATTTTAAAAACACTTTAGAATCTACTCTTGGAACCGAAAGCTCCCACGCATAGGGTATTTTAAATTTCGAAAAAAATAACGAAAAAAATTTTTTTTTATATCGCATTTTAAAAAGTTGTATTTATGGGTCAAATTCACCCTTCAAATTACATTTCAACACTACTTTATGCACCTTCCGGTAACTTTTATAGTTTTTGAGAAGAAAAATAAAAACCGATTTCCATTAAAAATTTCAAGCCCGTGCCTAAAAAATATCTCAAAATTTTTTTTTCCGAATTTTTTCAAAATCGACCCTGCAAATGAAAGACAATAAAAAATGAATGAAATGTAGAGGTTTATCTGCCCTCTACACCCCTCCCCCAAAAAAAAAATTTACTCCCCAAAAACTCAAAATAATCAAAATTTTTTTAGGTAATGTATCTCAAAAAATTTAATATGTTAATATTAGTAATTTTTATAAATTTATAGAATGCCATATTTTATAAAAAAATTCATACCTTTTGAACAAAAGCCCCCCAAAATAATTTTACTCCCCAAAAACTCAAAAAAATCAAATTTTTTTTAGGTAATGTATATCAAAAAATAATTACCTAAATTAAAAAAAAAAATAATTTAAACGAAACACTCTTGTTACGTCATTAATAGGTAATATCGGAAAACTGTAGTAATACCACAGATACTAAAATATTTATAGTTTTCTTGGAATGAAAGATATTTTATTTCAATAGGTCAATGATTACTTATTTATTTATTTTGTTATAAAAATTACAAAAATAAAAATGAAATTAATAATTACTTAATTTGTTAGGAATATTATTTATGTAAAAACAAATGCTACAACGCTTTTTATTAATATTATATTAGCGAGCGTAAAGCGTGTAAAATCGATTGACCAAGACTAAAACGCATTTGATATTATTTCAACAAAACCCGCTTAAAAATCGATTCGGTTTAATTCAATTTCGAAACAAACCTCCACAATCTGCAAACTAATCAAATCCGTGGTCCAAGAAAGCATACTCCAAATTGCAATCCCGCACATGCCCAGCAAAATTATTAGCGGTTTGTACCGCAAAACATCGGTTATAAGAAACACCAGGATTAGTACTATTAAACAACTGTAAGTTCCAATGGGAAGAACATCCTGGATAATTTGTGCGTCTGAGAGATTCCTCCATGGCCCGACCAAAAATTCAAAAATGTAGGGTTCAGAAGGGCGAAATTCTTTGAGAAAACCGAAAAAACTTAAAAGCAATGAAAGACGAAACCAACTTTCACGAGGAAGATTTTCAAGAGAGGAACACATTCTTTAGTTGAATTTGATTTAAATTGATTAAGCTGTAATAATTATTATTAGTTGGAGATAAAATTTTTTATCAGTTTAATTTCATATCTATCTACTACATTGCCTAATAATAGAATGATCGTATCGAATTCGTTTGTTACTATGATACTTTTCTTACCTCTAATATTTGCAAATTTAAGAGCGATGTTGTCCAGATGAGCATGCTCCAAATGGCTATTCCAGAAATTCCCAATACAACAATCAACGGTTTGTAACGAGCAACATCGGTGATCAAAAAGACGACGATCAAATGCGCCAAATAACTATAAGTTCCCACTGGATAGACTTCTTGCAAAACTTGTTGTTCAGTGATATTCCTCCAGCTTCCGACGAGGTACTCGAAGACGAAGGGCTCAGAAGGTCGAAATTCCTTGAGGAAGCCGAAAACGCAAAGCGCCAAGGAGACGCGAAACCACGCCATGCTGCAATATCTACATACATTATTATATAAATCGGAATAACTAAACTTCGACATTGAGAATGATTCGATTGGTTTATTTAATTTCTAATTAGCACCGTCAATTGACACTTATTAAAGCGCGCTCATGTTTTTTCATGGGATTAAAGTATCCCATCGGAGGTTAAATAGCGATGTTGCGTCGCGACGCTTCGTTTAGTGAAAGAATGATAATAAAAACGCTAGTTTTGCGCTTGCTTCAAATAATACTCGATTGAATAGTTAATTATTAATATGGACGTGCCTTTATTCTAACTTCTAACATTTAACACATGACGCTGTTACGTTAGCCAATTGGAAATAACGCATATTATCATTGATACTTTCAACATTTTTATTTAACGTTTCCCTTCACGAATAATCACGCATGACATCATTTTTATGATAAAATAAAAGCCCGCCTAATTTCCTTGATACCACAATTATAAAGGATAATACTTTTATTGGTCTTCAAAGTTTTACACTGATAACAAAATAAACAAAAAGATTAAAACATTTAACATTTACATTGCAAATTATGCCATTTTTAGCATAATATAATTTAAATACGTTAATATGCTTATTATCGTACAGTGTGGACATAAAGTAAATCCCTCCCCCTCCCTGCTAACTTTTGAATGGTTATATTTTTGATTCTGAAAATTTGTCTATGGAGGATTTAAATCGCGAATTTTTTAATAAAGGTATTTTTGATTTTGTGGAACTTCCGGTTATACCGGAAGTTCCACAAAATCAAAAATACCTTTATTAGAATGTTCGCAATTAAATACTTTAGTGGACAAATTTTAAGAATCGAAAACATAACCGTTCAAAAGTTAGAAGGGGGGGGGGATTTTCTTTATGTCCGCACTGTATATACAGGGTGTCTCAGACCACCCGTCCACCCCTTTTATTTTGAGAACGCCTTGTCGTACATGGCTGAAATAAAAAAAATATTACCAAAGCAAATCCGAAGAATGTATTGGTGCACTTATTTTTTTCCGGAATAATCCGGAAGTGCCCGGAACCGGAAGTAACTTTCGATTTTTAAATGGCAACATAGGTCGAGTATGGTATCGTTTGAAAGGTCTTTTAAAAAGAAACAACTTTTATTAAAATATTTTTTTAATATCTTTCATAATTAACAAATTAAACGAAAAACAAAAGCAAAAAAGTGACAAATGGTTTCTTAAATTATGGAAAAATTAAAACACTACCATCATCCTCACTGGATAAGGGTAGAGGCAATTATGATTTTTTAAATGGAAACATGTATTTTGCTTCGCTTGTTAAAAATAATCAACTTTTTTAGGTTATGTATTTGCCTTAATTAAAAAAATAAAAAAAAAGTTGATTATTTTTAACGAATAAAGCGATAAACGCAAAAAAGAGTTTCAATTTAAAAAATCTCTCTCTTGCCCATTTGCGGGTGATTGTAACGATTTAAGTTTTCCATAATTTAAGAGACCAATGGTCACTTGTTTGCATATTTTTTTTTCGTTTAATTTGTTAATTATGCAAGATATTACAAAAATATTTTAATAAAAGTTGTTTCTTTTTAAAAGACCTTTCAAACGATACCATACTCGACCTATGTTGCCATTTAAAAACCGGTTTCGGGTACTTCCGGATTGTTTCGGAAAAAAATAAGTGCACCAATGGATTCTTCGGGTTTGCTTTGGTAATATTTTTTTTATTTCAGCCTTTTACGACAAGGCGTTCTCAAAATAAAAGGGGTGGACGGGTGGTCTGAGACACCCTGTATATTATTAATCCAAAAACAATGACTAAAATACGAAATTACTTATAAAATCATGGATTTTTTCAAGTTTCCGTTGGAATTTTCCAACTAAAATTTAACCATTATTAAATAGTGGCATCATGAATGCGTGTACAAAATTTTGTAGAGATATTAGCAACAATTAAAAAATTATTAACAATTTTGTAACTCAAATTCCAAAAATAATGACTATAAAATACGAAATTACTTATAAAATCATGGATTTTCTCAAGTTTCCATTGGAATTTTTCAACAAAAATTTAACCATTATTAAATAGTAACATCATGAATGCATGTATAAAATTTTGTAAAAATATTAACAACAATAAAAAAGTTATTAACAATTTTGTAACTCAATTTCTAAAAATAATGACTATAAAATACGAAACTACTTATAAAATCATGGATTTTCTCAAGTTTCTATTGGACTTTTTTAACAAAAATTTAACCCGTATTAAATAGTGGCATCGTGAATGCGTGTATAAAATTTTGTAAAAATATTAGCAACAATAAAAAAGTTATTAACAATTTTGTAACTCAAATTCTAAAAATAATGACTAAAATACGAAATTACTTATAAAATCATGGATTTCCTCAAGTTTCCATTGGAATTTTCCAACAAAAATTTAACCATTATTAAATAGTGGCATCATGAATACGTGTATAAAATTTTGTAAAAATATTAGCAATAATAAAAAAGTTATTAACAATTTTGTAAAACAAAACTTTTGAGTAATAACGTTAACCCACGAGGTCTGCTCAAAATCATATGTAGGCAACTAGTTTTACGAGCAACGTGGTTTCCATACCTAAAATATAAACGAAAGAAATCTCTAAAAATTTTGATAATTTGGTGCATAATTCAATCTAAAATTCAGTAATATTAATTTGTTAAAAAATTTGTTTAATATTGTTTTTAATTATTGGAAAATTATTAACATTACAAAATATTACAAAACGACTACGTACATAACCTCAAAAAGACTGAAAACGACGTAGGTATACATGAATGAGATAAATACACACAATAAATTACTTACATTAAGTTCTAGTGAAAATCATGGCTCCAAAAAAGGGCGGTGCTAAGCCTGCAAAAGGAGGTAAAAGTGGCGGTGAAGACAATTCTGCTGATAAAGGTAAAAACTCGTTAACTCGTGCGTTTTAACTGCCAATTCTGCACAAGTGTGCACAACCAGTCACAAACTAACCACAACTTCCTTATATAATTTCGCCCTGTTTTTTCATTGCTAGTTTCTTTTTAACTTTTAACCTCCTATTATACATATTGCTTTACATCGTAAATCGTCAACATTTATTTACTTATTAGTTTTAAATATTTATACTGCTATTATTGTGGCCATTAATACCATAAAATAAAAATGGTGCTATTGGAACCCCAAGGCTGCTTGCTGCTTTACAATTGAAATTTTTATTTTTTCCAATTATTCATGTTGATGGTTGTTGGAAATTTAGGATAAAAATTGTTAATAATAAAAAAATATACAGGGTGTCTGTAAAAGGTCTTTACAACAGTTTACAATATATTCCTTAGACCGAAATAAATCGACAAGGACGTTTCATCGACATTATTTTTTTCATCGACACAGACGTTTCATCAACATCGACAGGTCAAATGTCTTAAAAATGGGTTTTTCGCGTTTTTCAGCAAAACGGTAAGATTTATCATAAAATTAGGTTAGACAAAAATTGTAGATCATCAAATTATCTATAAAAAATTACTTAATACTTTTTTTCCTAAGAGCCACCGTTTCAGGGATATAACGATTATAAAAGTTGAAAAAGTTGTAATCTTCATAATATGTAGAAGTACGCCACGTATACACATCACTGAAGATGTAATACAAGCAAAAATAATTTTCTATCGGTCAATGTAGCCATAAATCGTTTTAATCGGTCAAAATTAATTATTTTCTGAATAATCAAAAATTTCATAGCAATTTCTTCGCCCAAAAGTGAAATTTTCAAATTTTCAACGGTTATTCGGTCATAACTTCTAAACGAATAAAGATATCAAACCGAATCTTTTTTTGTGTGAAAGCCTACACAAAAAATTTTAAGATAAGCCATCATTCGTTAAAATCGATAAAGGGGCAGAGGGGTAAAAAAATTTATCAAAATCGCATTTTTTACAAAGTTTTTTGCGCGATTAAAATTTTAAGTTTTTTTTTTTAGTACTTGAAAATCTCATTCCAACACATATTTTAATTAGACGATAGGATGTGTCGTTACCTTACAGCGATTATTTTGATCGCTGGGGGTTGAAAAAACACAATTTTGACTTTAATAGGTCGGTGTGAGGTGTGAGGTGAAATGAAAACATAGAGATTTCAAAATTTCAAACCAACCTCGTTCGATCAATCCTCTTTCAGGTCACGTGTAGCGATTTTTCATTTTTGTCCCGTTTTGGCCTCATTTCCTCTATCAATTTTCTCTACGCGCCGTTTTTTTATCGATATTTTTCTACGCTTTTGGAAAAAAAAAATCCCGACGCCGCTGGACGCGCCGGATAAAATCGATTATTTTTCTAAGTATTAACGTTACCTTTAACTACAATATAAGCTGCGTTTCGTTAAAATCGGTCCAGTCGTTTGGTAGGTACGATTTTTTAAATTTCGTTAAAAAATGTCCAAAATTGTACCCCGATTTTCAAACGTCAGAATATGAGATACAAACAAAAATTTCGAAAAAGTGCTCCTCTATGGGTACGTAAGCCTGTTTCCTCTTTACGAAAATGCCATTCGCGATTTTTTCCTTCCGGCTACAGTCAAAAGCTAAGCAATATTACCTTTTTTGTTTTTTTCACTAAAAAACGCAACATTTTGACGTTTTCAAAGAAAAATTCGCCCTCGCCACAGGATTAACCTGGAAGGGTCGGAGATTTTGGATATAGTAAATGAGGATGTGGGAAAAAAGCGGGCCCGATTTGGTCGTTTCGATTCCGAACCCGGCGAAGCTACGATTTTTCAAATTCGACGCGGAGGACGCTCGAAAAAAACCGCGATCACATTGACTTTTCCGGAAGCGCTTTTGAAAGCTTTCCCGTCGCTTAAATAAAATCCATTTCGATAGGATTATAAAACAAACATTCCCCTTTAATTCAAGATCGGGTTTTTGAAATTTGGTTAAAAAATGTACCCTTTATCGTGAATATTGCACGTTTATAAATCTGACGAATAATGTGCATATTATGATTACAACTTTTATAATCGTTATATCTCAGAAACGGTGGCTCTTAGGAAAAAAAGTATCAATACATTTTTTATAGATAATTATATGATCTACAATTTTTGTCTGACCTAATTTTATGATAAAACTTACCGTTTTGCTGAAAAACGCGAGTATCCTATTTTTAAGACCTTTTACTTTGAATAAAATTTTTTCCATGTACTTTTCAGCATTTATTTATAATGGTGTTACGAACATTCATACCAATTTTTATCCCTACGCTAATTTGTGCACCCTTTATTTTGGTCTAAGGAATATGTGGTAAGCTGTTGGAAAGATCTTTTACATTAAGAAAATAACTAAAGCACCTTGTATACCATTTTTTCTCAAGTTAGTGCTTGTTTATTTAGGTGGGAAAGAAAAGAAAGGCGGAACTGCGGTTAAAGTACGACATATTTTGTGCGAAAAACAGAGCAAATGTCTGGAAGCCCTTGAAAAAATAAAGGCTGGACAAAAATTTCCGGAAGTAGCTGCTGCTTATAGCGAAGATAAGGCTCGTTCAGGAGGTGATTTAGGATGGATGACGAGGGGTTCCATGGTTGGACCTTTCCAAGATGCTGCTTTTGCATTACCCATTTCAACAGTCAACAATCCCATATACACAGATCCACCTGTCAAAACGAAACACGGATATCACATTATAATGGTTGAAGGGAAGAAATAAGACTTATAGTATATTATTTTTACACTTGTATTTAATATAAAAACTACAAAATAAATTATTTCTCAGTCATATTTTCATGGTTTTTAATAGATTTTCCTAAAAATAAGTTACTTAAACTCTGAGTTCCGGGTTTGTGTAGCGGACATATTTCAATAAATCTTCGTTTTCTTCACACACGAAAGATTTACGATGATGGCAAGCAACGTCGTGCCAGTTAACTCCGTCATTGTAGAACTGGTTGAGGACAGCAAGACAATTTTCACTGGCGCCTCCTTGTTGAGCTTCCCTGTTATCAGGTTGGGGTTTACCAATTCCTCCATTTTCGGACCAATCGTTTTGTTGGCGGTTGGTGGTCGGCGCCAATTTTTGAAGAACTGCAGTCCAGAACCAACCGTTGACAGCGAGGGGTTGAAGATCAGCACGGTCACAACCCTTAAAGTCACAAAGTCGACCGGAAGTCCATATGTATTTTACCTATAATTTATACTCATGTTAATAACAAGAAAAGAAGTAGAAAAAAAAATAAAAGAAAATTCAAGTCACTACGATTTTTTGTTCAAAAGTTATGAATTTTTTTATAAAATATGGCATTCTATAAATTTCTAAAAATTACTAATATTAACATATTAAATTTTTTTAAATTTAATTATTTTTTGAGATACATTACCTAAAAAAAATTTTGAATATTTTGAGTTTTTGGGGAGTAAAATTTTTTTGGGAGGGTGTAGAGGGCAGATAAACCCCTACATTTCATTCATTTTCTATTATCTTTCATTTGCAGGGTCGATTTTGAAAAAAATTCGAAAAAAAAATGTTTGGGATATTTTTAAGGCACGGGCTTAAAATTTTTAATAGAAATAAGTTTTTATTTTTTTTCTCAAAAACTATAAAAGTTACCGGTTTCAAATTTTTACCAAAAGTAAACACCGTGAATAGACGCGTTTTAAAAAATATTTGGTTAAAATCGGTTAAATAGTTTGTTTTGAAAAAATTCACAAAGTTTTGGCAAAATTTTGCTACAAATACGGTTCTGGACGGCGCCATTTTAAACCGAAAATTAAAACTTTCACGGAATTTGGTGGAGGAGGTGACTGTGCGAATTTTAAGCTATTAAACATCTCGGTGGTGCTAATAGTTTCGAAGATATTAATTATTTTGTGAAAAGTGAAAAATTTCAGACCGAAATTTGGCTCCAAACGGAGATTTTGCTGATTTAGCTGCATTTTTAGTGATAACTCGAAAATGGAAAGAGATAGCGAAGTAATTCTTTTTTTGACGTAAAGTGTACTTAAATAGCTTTTAGGGAAGGTGTATAAAGTAGGGTTGAAATGTAATTTGAAGGATGAATTTGACCCATGACTTTTAAAAATGCGATATAAAAAAATTTTTTTTCGTTATTTTTTTGAAATTTAAAATACTCTATACGTGGGAGCTTTCGGTTCAAAGAGTAGATTCTAAAGTGTTTTTAAAATTGAAAATCCGTTAAAGAATAACCCGGCGGGAGCCACTCACCCCTAAAATCAAAATTTCGAGTTTATTTGTACGTAATTTCTCAACTCTACCAAATATAAAAATTCTAAGAAGCCTATACACTGTAGAAAATATTCCTTTTTAAAGTAGCGAAAGAAAATTGCAAAAATTTTGAAAACTGCGGGAGCCAGATGAGCCCAAGTTGGACCGCGTTTTACCCGATTTTTTAACATTGTACGTTCGATTTTTTTCCAAGGTCCAGAGTAAAAATTTCAAGGTGCCGATTTTTTCTCTCATAAGTAAATACCAAATAAGTAAAATAAAAAATATTCGAGTATTACATGTTGTTCCGATGAAAAGTTACGAATTTTTAAAGTCCGGGTCAAAATAGCGCGAAAAATAAAGCGTCACTTTTGGGGGACGAAAACGACATAAAGAGTAAACGTATCAAAAAAACTGCCGTTTTAAGGTAAAACGTGGAATTTAGATGAGGAATCCGAAAAAACGATAGATTTGTACAGTTTGCGTCTCGGGGCCGTGACGTCACACCTTTGCGGCGGGAGGCTTAAAAATCGGTCACAGTAATCCCCAGGATGTTAGAATAAAAGGGGCCAAATTTCTTCGCTTTCCTTTAGAATCCCACGGAGTTGCGATTTTTCAAAGTTAACCCCGCCGAAAACCCGAAAAAAATCGAAAAAATCGACTATTTTCGGGAATTTTTTTCAAAGCGTCGGGGAAGTTCAAAAAATTTAAAATTCAAACCACACTTGTAATCAACATTCCTCTTTACATCGGAACCGGAATTCTTAAAATCGGACGAAAAAAACCACCCTTTCGGCCGCTCCTCGCAGAAAACGTCCGAATTCGGGGTAAAAATACAAATAGATAGATCAAAACCGCCGTCTTCAGAATCCGATCCTCCATAACATACTAAAATTTGGTGCGAATCGGGGGTGAATTTCGGACA
Source organism: Stenus bimaculatus (assembly GCA_963971135.1). Taxonomy (NCBI): domain Eukaryota; kingdom Metazoa; phylum Arthropoda; class Insecta; order Coleoptera; family Staphylinidae; genus Stenus; species Stenus bimaculatus. The sequence goes on along the minus strand of OZ020183.1, from coordinate 50,863,891 downwards.
CTTAGGGGATGAACTCGATTTTTCGTTCGGGGTGGAATAACTTTTTTCAGGGTGGTCCGATCGAAAAGGGACATTTAAACTTTTTTCTTAAAATTTTCTCCTCCTTCCACCTACAAAATTTCAACTGTCTACGAAAAATGTTTCTTATGGTTTTAATATTATAGAAAATATTCATAAAAAAAAACAAAATTTAAAAAAGACTTAATGGGATAATTAAAACCCACTTGGAGCTCACAAATTTTATTTTAATTATTAATTAATGTTGAAAATGCGCGTTAATGTTCCTTTAGCTGCAGGCTAAACTTTCCAACACGATTTTTTGTCCGAATCTTTAAAAATTACACGAATTTCGCATTTAAATGTCATGTTTTGGATATGGAAAATAATGGAGAAATAGGAAAGCGATGGTTTCACACATAAAATTACATACAAATGGATTTAAATGAGTGATATTTAACGTTTTACAAAAATACTTACTTTTTCTTGAACAATCCTTTGTTTAATCCATTCGTTTTCAGCACTAGTTTCAAGTGAAACCAAGTCCATGCACCTTTTTCTGCAATAATTCCTGGCACCCAACCAATCTTCCTCAACACCCTTTAACGCTGGTTCCCTCCAACTGAATAAATATCCCTTACCTAGTGCAAGAATATTTTGTAATTATTTCTATTCGATTTTCCAAAAACTACCAAAATCACCAAAGAAAATGCACGTTTTGAAAAATATAGGAGTATTAAAAAAATTAAAAAAACTCACCATCGGGAGTGCGTTCGTGAACTGTTCTTTGGGCGCAAAGGGCTGGCACTGGTGGTTCTAAAATTCTTCCTCCTGGGAACTGGGCTAGTGCAATGCCCAAAAGCGCAACGAACGCGAGGAATGTTTTCATGTTTATTAATTGCACGTGCTTCAACCTACAACCGCGATGTACAATGTACGGTTTTTGTATGTTTGTAAGGAAGAAGAAGGTTTGCTTTTATACCGAGGTGGGGCCTAAAAACGACCTGCACCGTAATTAGGCTCGATGAGGTATCTCACCTTGAACTCCACCACAGCTCTTCACTCTTCACTACACCTAACAACTGCTAAATAATATTAAATGGGTGAAAGCGGACTCGTTACTTGATATTCATCCAAAAAGCGTCGAGACGCCCAGATTTTTCCCAAAAACATTTTTTAACAAATAATTGCAAGGGTATCTAATTTTAAAGTATAACTAAAAAAACTCATGTAGTAATTCATCATTCAAAAAATCTTCCTACAAAAATAAACAAAAAAATCTATAATAATGTACCAACTTAATGTATTTTTAGCCCTGAAGAAGACTGAAATATTTAGTCGAAACATCAGAGTTCGTTTATTGCTGAAACTGTTCCCTAAAAAAAATCTACTAATTTTTTAGAAGACTTTAAAATTATTTCAAGTAACACGAGAAAGTTTTTCAATTAAAATCAATAAGAATAAATAGAGATTTTTGAAATTTTTATTCTCGGAAAATATGGCGTATTGTTGAGTTGAATGAAGTTTCCCATTTTCACTACCTCGAATTGATTGTTATTCATAAAGCAAATGAATAAATTTTTTGGGTCATGGATCGCACCCATAATAAAGGTGCCGTATTTTTAAACGTTTCCTCAACAATACATGAATATTGAGTAATTTGTTTAATTTTGAAGAAAGTCTGCATACCACTTTCTTTTTATTGCTTTAAAATTTAATAAAAATATTTGCAATGCTTGGCACAAATTTTAATAAAAGATAACCAAAATAAACTACTAATAACTAAATTAAACATTAAACAAACCAAGTTAATTATTTCTACCAATAGCGTGTATAAAATATTGGAAAAATATTAGCAACAATAAAAAAGTTATTAACAATTTTATAATTCAACTTCTAAAAAACATGACTAAAATACGAAATTACTTATAAAATCATGGATTTTCTTAAGTTTCCATTGGAATTTCCCGACAAAAATTTAACCATTAATAAATAGTGGCATCATGAATGCGTGTATAAAATTTTGTAAAAATATAAGCAACAATAAAAAAGTTATTAACAATTTTGTAACTCAATTTCTAAAAATAATAATTATAAAATACGAAATTACTTATAAAATCATGGATTTTCTCAAGTTTTCATTGGAATTTTCCAACAAAAATTTAACCATTATTAAATATAGTGACATCATGAATGCGTGTAGAAAATTTTATAAAAATATTAACAACAATAAAAAAGTTATTAACAATTTTGTAACTCAATTTTTAAAAATATTGATTATAAAATACGAAATTACTTATAAAATCATGGATTTTCTCAAGTTTCCATTGGACTTTTTCAACAAAAATTTAACCATTATTAAATAGTGGCATCACGAATGCGTATATAAAATTTTGTAAAAATATTAACAACAATAGAAAAGTTATTAACAATTTTGTAACTCAATTTCTAAAAATAATGACTAAAATACGAAATTACTTATAAAATCATGAATTTTCTCAAGTTTCCATTGGAATTTTTCAACAAAAATTTAACCATTATTAAATAGTGGCATCATCAATGTATGTATAAAATTTTGTAAAAATATTAGCAACAATAAAAAAGTTATTAACAATTTTGTAACTCAAATTCCAAAAATAATGACTAAAATATAAAATCATAAAAAAGTCGATAACCACCCAAGAGGAAAAGGGAGGGGGGAAATCATTAATTTACTAAAATGATTGGAATTTTGTAACTCAATTTCTAAAAATAATGACTATAAAATACGAAATTACTTATAAAATCATGGATTTTCTCAAGTTTCCATTGGAATTTTCCACCAAAAATTTAACCATTATTAAATAGTGGCATCATGAATGCGTGTATAAAATTTTTGTAAAAATATTAGCCACAATAAAAAAGTTATTAACAAATTTTATAACTCCAATTCTAAAAATAAATGACTATAAAATACGAAATTACTTATAAAATCATAGATTTTCTCAAGTTTCCATTGGAATTTTTCAACAAAAATTTAACCATTATTAAATAGTGGCATCACGAATGCGTGTATAAAATTTTGTAAAAATATTAACAACAATAAAAAAGTTATCAACAATTTTGTAACTCAATTTCTAAAAATAATTAATATAAAATATACAGGGTGTACCATTTTAATTAATCCAACTGAATATCTTGGAAACTAAGCGATTTCATTAAAAATGTTTCGGACAAAAATTGTAGCGGCTCGAGGGGGACATATAATTCAACCATGGGATTTTATGGGGGTTTTATGAGGAAAATTTTTTTTTCAAATGGGAACCTATAAATTTTATTATTGATTCACAATCCATGAAAAATAATAAGCAACTTTTGGTTGAAAATATTTTTTAGGAAATTCAATTTTTCATGATATTCGCCAAAATTAACAGACATTTTGAGATTTCGATTCAGGTTTTCTAGAAAACTATTTTTTTTTTAAATCCCCAAAGGCAAAAAGTGTTTAAATTAATGTAAAGATTTAGAAAAACCAGTAAAAAATTTTCAAAATTTATTTAATTTTATTTTTTTCAATTTAAAAAAAATTATTTTTTTACGAAAATGTAAAATTATTTTTTTAATATTAAAATTAAAGATAAGGTCGAAAATCATCATAAAGACCACTTTTTGCCTCTTGCGATTTTTCTTTAAAAGCTTTAGTTTTCTAGTAAAACTGAACCGAAAATCTCAAAATTGATGATTATTTTGGTGAATATCACGAAAAATTGAAATTTTCTAAAAAAATTGTTCAACCAAAAGTTGCTTATTATTGTTTAAATATTACGAATCTACAATAAAAATTATGGGTTCCCATTTAAAAAAAAAATGTTTTTCCATAAAAACACCATAAAATCCCATAAAAATTAAAAACCCACGGTACTGTCCCCCACGAAACGCTATAATTTTTGTCAAAAACATTTTTAAGGAAATCTCTTAGTTTCCAAGATATTCAGCTGGATTAATTAAAATGGGACACCCTGTATATTTATATACAGGGTGTTTCTAAATATATGCGAAGAAATTCTACAGGCGATTCCTTGACCAATTCTAAGATAAAAATAAAGAATAAAAATTTTCTCAAAAGTGCTCTATTTTTTAGTTATGGGGTGTCAAACTTTCTATATTTTTTTCATTTTTTGAGTATAACTTCTTTATTTTTTAAGATAATTTGATCAAATTTGAAACACACTCTAGTTATTATAGTCGTAACAAGATAAAAATATCAAATATGGAAATAAAATACAGGGGGATGTATTTTGAGGGTAAAGACCCCATTTTTTATGCCATAACTTTTTTGTGCTATCCCACTTAACATTTTAAATGAGATATTTAAATTCCTTGCTTTTTTTCTGAAAATTTTTGATTTCCTTAATTTTTTCACAGCTGGTACGGTTTAGAAGTTATTTAAAAACATGTACGAAGTTGTATGCCAATTTTGCATTAAACAGGGGTGGCGTTTTTTTAAAAATAAATACCAGAGACTTCCTAGAAGACTATTTTAAGACGAAAGCAGAGAATAAATATTTTCTCTAAAATGCTTCGTTTTTAATTTAAATTAAAATAAAATTAACAAAATAAAAAAAAAACTAATTTTTTTTTACTTTACTTTTTAACTTTTTTTCTAACTTATAAAATTGGCATCATGAATGCGTGTACATAATTTTTTAAAAATATTAGCAACAATAAAAAAGTTATTAACAATTTTGTAACTCAAATTTCAAAAATGATGACTAAAATATGAAATTACTTATAAAATCATGAATTTTCTCAAGTTTCCATTGGAATTTTCCAACAAAAATTTAACCATTATTAAATAGTGCCATCATAAATGCGTGTGTAAAATTTTGTAAAAATATTAGCAACAATATAAACGTTATTAACAATTTTGTAACTCAAATTCCAAAAATAATGACTAAAATACGAAATTACTTATAAAATCATGAATTTTCTCAAGTTTCCATTGGAAATTTCAAACAATAATTTTACCATTTATTAAATAGTGGCATCATGAATGCGTGTATAAAATTTTTTTAAAATATTAACAACAATAGAAAAGTTATTAATAATTTTGTAACTCAATTTCTAAAAATAATGACTAAAATACGAAATTACTTATAAAATCATGAATTTTCTCAAGTTTCCATTGGAATTTTTCAACAAAAATTTAACCATTATTAAATAGTGGCATCATGAATGCATGTATAAAATTTTGTAAAAATATTAGCAACAATAAAAAAGTTATTAACAATTTTGTAACTCAAATTCCAAAAATAATGACTAAAATATAAAATCTTAAAAAAGTCGAAAACCACCCAAGAGGAAAAGGGAGGGGGGAAATCATTAATTTACTAAAATGATTGGAATTTTTGTTGTTTTTGTTTAAATATGGTTTAAATGGAAGTAAAAATTTCTGGGTCCACGCCAGTTAGTTTCTAGTTTCTACTTATTTTACATTTGCTAATAAAATTAAAGCCCGCATAAAAATTGCAAATCAAAATCGATAAAATATGTGTTGCAATTGTCAAAACAATCAATTGCTACTAATCGGCCTTGTACTGAATAAAACAATGAGGAACATAGAAATGCGGGGATATTTTAAATAATTACATTATATGGATCCATACTCTAAAATAGTTGAAAAAAGTGCGATTATTGTAATGTGTAAAGGCCCTAAACGTAATTTAATGAGTTTCAATAAATTGTTAATGTAGGTAATAGCTAATAGCCATGGCTTAAATCCTTCGTCGAGGTAATTGATGTAAATGTTCTAATCAACGCCGAGCTCTCCAACAATGTCATCATTATGTCATTATTATCAGGGAACGTGTCCTTTTGAAAACACTTAAATTCTTTATTTGCACTTTCACTACGAATATTTACCCAAGTTATATTTATTTTTAAACAAAATTAACCCACAATACTCGTTAAAAATTAATTTTATTTTTTTGGGACAATCACAAATAATTTAATAATAGACTAAATTTATCGTTTAGAATGCAACCTGTTGTAGACTCTTTCGACAGGTAATACCTTTACTTAGTACTTGATCTTTCCTGATGTTGAGGTTTAGGAGAGGAATCTTTAGTGCAATGACAACGTCGAATTCTTGACTTCTAAAAAAAAGAAAACTTATTAAAAAACCAATTAAAAATAAGATAATTTAAAAATAGTATTTTTATCTTCTATAAAAGTCCTTCGTTGGATAATTTGAGCATTTATCAAAAAGTACCTCAGTTTTGATTGTATTTTCCCCATCATCATCATCAAGTGCACTCCTAGAATTTGTTAAAGCAAAATCTGTGCTAAATTTTGATTTAATAACTCACTTAAAAGTCGAAACAGTCGCAGATCGCGCTATAACTCTTCTAGATAACTCATTATTAATTTCCCTTTCAACTTCTAAATTCCGCTTTAGATCTTCCAACATTTGTCTCTCAATCGAAAGTTCAAGCTGCAATTTCGCCACTAAAATATTGAATGGCGTAATTTAATCCAAATTATAAGGATTCTACATCAATCAAACCTTGCCCTTGGGTCACTCTACTTCGTTGATTTAAATCAGCACCTCTAGGCGTGCTTCTGTTATCTGTACCTAGAGTCTGTACAACTTTGGCAGTGGCTTCGCAAATCTTAGTATGCATATATTGCAAATCTTCGAAGGGTATCGACTGGAAAATATTTATTAATTACAAGCAGTACTGTGGCATTTTATTTATTTAATTAAACGCACCTCAAGGCCGTTCTTTAAAACTTCTATAATTATATCTTTCAATTTTCCATCACCCCCGCAAAGGTAATCATCCCAAGGGTTTGTAATAATTTTAGATTCACCAGTGTTATCTACTTTTTCAATAACGTCTTCCTGTTAACGAATAAATTAAATTGGTTATATACAAAACAATTTTAGTAAATCTTACTTTTTCATCTTTTTTGCCCTCGAGCGTCTTTTGCAATTGATCAATCTTCATCTGACTCTCCCGTGCTTGTTTCTGCAATTCATCAATTTCTTTCTCCAACTCTTTATTCCCAGAACTCAACAACTCCTCATGAGAAGTTTGAAGCTTGGCAATCCCCTCGTTATACTTGTTGTACAAGTTTTTAACATCTCTATCATATTGCGATTTTAATCCCTTTATAGCGTTCAAACTTTCTCTCTTTTGTTTTTCCAATTGTACTTCCAAATTTTTAATCTGCGATCCATAATCTACAAAATCGTTACTTTATATTCATCTCCTGGTTTACTGTAATTGCTGTTATTAAATACCTTTATTAGAATCTTTAAAGCGGTCGCCTTTTTCTTTATCTTTCTTTTCTTCGCCCTTTTCAGCCGAATCCAGCTGATTTTCCAGCGTCCTCACCATATCTTGCAAATCCTGTTTATCCTGCTGGTTATCATTTATGTCCCGTTTTTTCCTTATATTTGGTTTATCTAGCTCAGGAACGTACTTATAAGGATCAGATAATTGTTTCCTGAGTTCTGCAATCTCAGCTTTGGCTTTGTTCAATTCTTCCCTACAATCATTCATTTCTATTAAAGCCTTGCCCTTATCCGGTAAATTATTTCTTGCCTCCTCAAGTTGTTTAAGGCACTTATTATGTTGCTCCTTCAAATCTGCTATTTCTTTTAATAAAGCTGCGTTATTCTCGCTTTTTTTTGCTTCGTTCAATTGTTTTCCCAAACTCTCAATTTGTTTTTTCAAATTTTCCTCATTACTAACGCCCACAACTCCAGTAGCTCCCGCACCATCTCCCGGTCTTGCAATTCCAGCTGCTCCTGCAGCCGCTCCTGGTTTAGCAGTCGCTCCGGGTCCTGTAACAGCTCCAGGTCCTGTAACCACTCCGGGTCCTGCGGTAGCTCCGGGCTTGGCAGTCGCTCCGGGTCCTGTAATACCTCCGGGTCCTGTAACCACTCCGGGTCCTGCAACCACTCTGGGTCCTGCAGCCGCTCCGGGCTTAGCAGTCGCTCCGGGTCCTATAATACCTCCAGGCCCTGTTACCACCCCGGGTCCTGAAGCTGCTCCTGGCCTAGCAGTCGCTCCGGGTCCTGTAACCCCTCCGGGTCTTGTAACCCCTCCGGGTCCTGTAACTCCTCCAGGTCCTGTAACCGCTCGGGGTCCTGTAACCGCTCCTGTTTCTGTAACTGCTGCGAGACTTGTAACCACTCCGGGTCCTGTAGCCGCTCCGGGTCCTGCAGCCGTTCCGGGTCCTGCAGCCTCTCCGGGTCCTGCAGCCGTTCCGGGTCCTAGAAGCGGTCCGGGTTCTGTAACCGCTCCAGTTCCAGTAACCACTCCAGGTCCTGTAGCCGCTCCGGGTCTAACAGTCGCTCCAGGTACTGTAACCCCCCCTGGTCCTGTAACCACTCCGGGTCCTGTAACCCCTCCGGGTCCGGTAACCCCTCCGGGTCCTGTAACCGCTCCGGGTCCTGTAACCGCAACCATTCCCGGTCCTTTCGAAAGACCAATTTCATCTTTAGCTTGTTTTTTCAAGTTTTCGACTTGCAATCTTAACTCCTCGTTTTGTTTTTTTAAGCTTTCAATTTGCAATTTCAAATCATCATTTTGTTTCTTCAGGTCCAAATTCTGAGATTTAAGAGCATTAACGTCATCTGGTTGTTGTTTAAAGTTTTCAATTTGCGCTTTTAAGTCATCATTTAATTTTTTCAAATTATCGTTTTCTGCTTTCGCAGCGGGTTCAGCTGTAGGTGCCTTTTTGGCGTTTTCAAGTTGTTGTTTTAAATCATCGATCTGTTTCTTAAATTCATCATTGTCGGCTTTTAGAATGGGATCGGTTTTTGATGAAGCTTTCAACTTTTCAATTTGTGATTTTAAGTCATCAGTTTCTTTTTTTAGCTCATCATTTTGGGATCTCAAAGCGCCATCGCCAACAGGTTGTTTTTTGAGGTTTTCATTTTGCAATTTCAAGTCATCAATTTGTTTTTGAAGATCGTCGTTCTGAGATTTCAAAGCGGTTTCACCAACAGGTTGTTTTTTTAAATTTTCGTTTTGTAATTTCAAGTCATCAATTTGTTTTTTAAGATTGTCTTCCTGGGATTTCAAAGCGGTTTCACCAACAGGTTGTTTTTTGAGATTTTCATTTTGCAATTTCAAGTCATCAATTTGTTTTTTAAGATCGTCGTTCTGAGATTTCAAAGCGGTTTCACCAACAGGTTGTTTTTTGAGGTTTTCATTTTGCAATTTCAAGTCATCAATTTGTTTTTTAAGATCGTCGTTCTGAGATTTCAAAGCAGTTTCACCAACAGGTTGTTTTTTTAAATTTTCGTTTTGCAATTTCAAGTCATCAATTTGTTTTTTAAGACCGTCTTCCTGGGATTTCAAAGCGCTTTCGCCAACAGGTTGTTTTTTCAAATTTTCATTTTGTAATTTCAAGTCATCAATTTGTTTCTTAAGATCGTCGTTCAGTGATTTTAATACGGTATCTCCCACCGGTTGTTTTTTTAAATTTTCGTTTTGTAATTTTAATTCATCTATTTGTTTTTTTAAATCCTCATTGTTGGCTTTTAACGCAGGATCACCAACCACCATAGCTTGTTTTTTAGAGTTTTCAAGTTGTAGTTTTAAATCCTCCATTTGTTTTTTAAGTTCATCATTATCCCCTCTTAGAGTAGGATCCGCAGTTTTTGAAGCTTTCAAATTTTCTATTTGTAATTTCAAGTCATCATTTGCTTTTTTAAATTCATCATTTTGAGCTTTTAGAGGAATATCAACCGGTTGTTTTTTGAGATTTTCAATTTGTTTTTTCAAATCTTCAATTTCTTTTTTCGAATCATCCTCGGTCTTTGTTTTATCTGAGTCCGGTTTTTTGCCAGTTTTTAAAACGTCATTTTCCTGCATTAATTCTTCATTTTGTTTTTTGCTCAATGCCAGTTGATTTTTTAAGTCTTCGATTTGTTTTATTAAACCGTCTTCATTTTCACGAGTTTTTTTATCGGCAACAGCTCCAGACTTTTCATCATCTAATTGAGTTTTCATAGGGCCTATTTGTTTACTTACATCTTCACCTTTTCCTCTTAATTCATTAATTGTCTTCTTTAGTTCATCAATTTGCTTCTTCAAATCGTCATTTTCTTTGCGCAAATCATTAAGTTCAGAGGGTTTAGCTTGTTCTTTAGGAAGTTCGAGTTGATTTCTTAAAATATTATCACCTTTCGCGTCTTCCAGTTGCTTTTGAGTTTTTTCTAAAGTTTCCAAGGTGTCTCTTAATTTATTCTTCGTAGAATCCAACTCACGCAATGCATTTTCCAGCTGTTTTCTTACATCGTCGTCATCTTTTATTCCTAGTCTATCAACGCTTTGAGGTTCTTCTCCCTGCCTTGATGATTTTCCCAATAATGTTTTGAGATGTGCGTTTTCTTCTTCTAAAGTATTTATTTTAATTTTAGCTTCTTCCAACTGTTTCCTCAAATCTTCGATTATTTTCCCCATATCACTTGGAGTCTTAGGTAACACCTTATCATATTCTTTTAAATCTCCAGAAGTTTGCAACTGAGGTTTATTCTTTAAAATATCATTTTCTTTTTTGCACTTTAATAACTGCTCTTGTACTCTTTGCAATTCCTTGGCCAAATCTTGAATTTGATCTTTGGCCACATCTTGTACGTCTTTCGAGTGTCGGCGCAATGCTATGTTTTCTAGAGTTAGATTTTTTAATGAACCACTTTTTAATTTTTCATGGGCTAATTGATCACGAAGTATTTTAATTTCTTCTTCCAACTTACGACAGTCATCTGTTTCTAAAGGACTTTTATCGATACTTACTTTTGAAAAATCCTTATTTACGTCGCTGAAATCTTCCGACAGTCGTTCCTTGGCTTTGTGGACGGCAGCTTTGGTCTTCTTCATCATATTTGCCATTTTTTCGTTATCAGTGCTTAAATCCGATACTTGCTCTGCCAACTGAGATAAACGTTCGTTTTCTTTCTTCACACTTTCCAACTCTTTGTTTATACCGGTGTTGTGGTCGATCAAATTTTCTCCCTGCTTCTTCAACATTTTCTTTAGGTAATTCACTTCTTCCTCTTTGTCGTCCAACAATTTACTCAACGCTTCGATGGTTTTCTTTAATTTGGCGGTTTCTGAAGATACTTCGGAAATGCTAGATTTTAATTGGTCTTGTAAAGTTTCCAATTTTTCTTCCGACTGTTGAATAATATTTTCTTTAGCTTCTAGCTCCTCACGCAAAGAGCTTACTACTTGTTTCATGCGGTCCTGAAAAGAGTTTTGTTATTACATCTAACGTCTTCGCGGCGGCTATGAAGTAATTAATTAAATAAAATGCCAAATAATTTTAAAAAGAATCCCCGATGATAGCAGACACTTACCTGTTGCTTGTCTTGACTTTTAGTAAGTCGATCAACGTGATCTACCAGATTTGAAATTTCAGTTTCTTGATCAGCGATTACGCATTCCAGTTCTCGTACTCGTCTCATCAACGCCGTTCGTTCTTCATCCAAAACTTTAGCTTCATTTGCCTTACCTTTGAATTTCTCTAAATCTTGAGATAATCTTCCCATTTCTTCCAATCTCGCTTTGTATTTATCCCTCTCCATTTGCACTTTTTCCAACGCGTTCATTTGACCTTGCATTGCCTTAAATTCTTGTTCTAACAATGATACTTCATCCAATTTCACTCGCATTCTGTCCCTTTCGATTCTAAGAATATCTGCTTCCTTTGCCTTCAACCGCAAATTTTCCAGTTCTTGGTTATTAACATCAGCGCCCGGTCTTCTTTTCTCCATATCTGCAAGCTTTCTTTCCAATTCATTAGCTCTGTTCGCCTTCTTTTTCAAGGCAACGACTTGATCCTCGAGTCCCTTCATTTTATTCAATCTTTCATGAAGACTATCTCGTTCTTCCATAATTTCATCCATGACTTTCGATCTTTCGCGAAATGTTTCAACCTCTTCGTGCAATTTTCCGTACTTGGCGATTTGATTTTCTAATCTTGTAACGCTTTCTTGTAGTCTATCGCGTTCTTTGGTGATATCCTTTAGCTTGGCCACTTTTTTATTTAAAACCGCCACTTGGTCTTTGTAGTAACTTTTCATATTGTCGTCTTCGAAATCTGTTTTTGGTGATTTTGAGGAAATCGACACTCCACTGTGGTGGGTTGCTTTTAGCGTATCCAACTTTCGCTTTTCTTCTGAAGGCGATGAGTTAATTTGGGTTTTAAGATCATCATTCTCAGTTTTTAATTTTTGATTCTCTAAACGAATGCCTTTTAATTCCTCGCAGTATTTTTTGAGCAAATGCAGCTCCTTTTGGAACACTTCAATTTCATCAGTTTTGCCCGCTCGCCGAAGGGTTTCCATTTCTTTTTCCATGGCCAAAACTTCGGTTTCACAGGAGTCTTTTTTGCCTCCACAGGTACACAGTTTTAGTTTATTCAATTTGTCTTGCGATGCTCTTAATTTCTCTTGAAGATTATCGCGTTCTTCAATTATACCTTTAAGGGCTTCCAACTGCTCAATCGCTTTCCTAGCCAACTCACGTTGCTTCATGCATTCTTTTTCCCTCGCCTTAAATTTATATAATTTTAGTCCTAACTAAAATTAATTCATATTTTTTTACCTCTAAGTTACGCTGTAAATCTTCTTTCGTGGGTTCCGGCTTTTTCGATAATTCTTCTTCCTTTTCATAATCTTCAACGCGTTCGACTTGCTCTTTTCTTTTATATTTCTCAGGTTTATCGCTCTTTTCTAAATTGTTTTCATCGTCTGGGATTTTATTTGCACTCCTTTTACTTATTTTTGATGGAGATTCTGATTTATCGCGTTCCTTCGAAGGGCCCGCGGTGCTTCCACTAATTGCTTGCAATTTGTTCTCTTCTTTTAGTGGCGGTTTCGAATCGGTCTTGCCTATTTTTGAAGCCTTTTCTGGAATAAAAGTATCGGGACTTTTGGATTCCTTTTCGGGAATATCTTGTTTCTCGGGGGAGCTTTGTGGACTTTCATAACTGATTCTGCCAAGAGCTGTTTTTCTCATTCCAGTTCCCACAGACGATGACCGAGCAGGGAAATATTTTTTGGGGGGGTTTAATTCGTCTCCAGATCCACTTTTCTAAAATAAATCGTGATATTATAACAACATAAATAAAAGATTTTTTCGCTTACTATTGCAGATTTGAGTTTTTGTTTTTGTTCCGGACTTAAATCCATCTTATTGATCAAATCTTCAATTGCCTTTAAATGGTTTTTGAGATTTGCAATGTCTGCATCTTTATTCGCCAAAAGAGTATCAATCAAAACCTCTATTGGTACATATTTTCCCAGTTGCATTTGCTGGAAGAATTCATCTAAAGTTTTTTTAAAGATTTTTAAAATAAACTCACATCATTTGGTGGTACGGACATGAGGTCCAGTATATAGCGTCTGTTATCATCATCTGTACTTGACCATACTCTCGCGTCTGTTGCTGATGAATAATTCTTTAATCGTGCTTCAGATCTTCTTTTCGTCGGGAGATCATTTTTATCCCCCAAAGCTCTGAAGGCGCGTGTTTTATCATGCACATATGTCGCCATTTTATTAAAAAGTTTTTTTTGTTTTACGAAGAATTTTCTTATGGTCTACAGCATTCTAATCGACATTCTTCTTGTAAAATGGTGTGGATTATTAAATTTTTAACTGATAGAAAAGTTTGACTTTGACGTTTTCTTTTATTAAAGGATAAGCATCTAGGATTTTAATGTTCTGTATGTTAGGCAATCTTTTTATCCTAAAGTTAAGTTGTCTGCATTTGATTACATTCTTTCCCTCCTTGGTTGATTAAAATATCTATCATAAGAATGCAGGAACCTCATTTTGTTCAAATAAGAATTCGAACCATTTACTTGCTTATCAGTGTCGGACTGGCCCAACTAGCAAATTTAAATTTTAAATTATTTTGAAAATACACTTTAGTACGGTGCAAGGTATTTCACAAATTCTTTATTAGTCCGGTCAATTTAGCCCTAAAAATAGTAGTACAGATGCAAAAATTATCGTAGAGCTAAAAATTGGTATGAATGTTCGGAACATCATTATAAATGAATTCGGAAAAGTCCCCATCGATCCCGTATCTGGAAAGAATTTTATTCAAGATCAAAGGTCTTAAAAATAGGTTTTTCGCGTTTTTCAGCAAAACGGTAAGTTTTATCATAAAATTAGGTCAGACAAAAATTGTAGATTATATAATTATCTACAAAAAATGACTTCATACTTTTTCTCCTAAGAGCCACCGTTTCTGAGATATAACCATTATAAAAGTTGTAATCCTCATAATATGCATAAGTACGCCACGTATACACATCACTGAAGATGTAATACAAATAAAAATATTTTTCTATCGGTCAATGTAAGCCATAAATCGTTCTAATCGGCAAACTGGTTCGGTCAAAATTAATTATTTTCCGATTAATCAAAAATTTCATAGCAATTTCTTCGTCCAAAAGTGAAATTTGCAAATTTTCAACGGTTATTCGGTCATAACTTCTAAACGAATTAAGATATCAAAACGAATCTTTTTTTATGTGAAAGCCTATGCAAAAACCTGTAAGATAAGCCATCACTCGTTAAAATTGATGACGGGGCAGGGGGGTAAAAAAATCGTCAAAATTGCATTTTTTACAAAGTTTTTTGCGCGATTAAAATTTTGAGTTTTTTTTTCGGAATTGAAAAAAGTCAACGCGTCACGTAGTAGTACTTGAAAATCACATTCCAGCGCATATTTTAGTTAGACGATAGGATGTGTCGTTACTTCACAACTATTATTTTGGTCGCTGGGGGTTGAAAAAACACAATTTTGACTTTAATAGATCGGTGTGAGGTGAAATGAAAAAATAGAGATTTCAAAACTTCAAACCGACCTCGTTCGATCAATCCTCTTGCAGGTCACGTGTAGCGATTTTTCATTTTTTGGCCCGTTGTGGCCTCATTTCCTCTACCAATTTTCTCTACGCGCCGCTTTTTATCGATATTTTTCTACGCTTTTGGAAAAAAAAATCCCGACGCCGCTGGACGCGCAAGAAAAAACTGATTATTTTTCTGGGTAATAACGGTACTTATAGCCACAATATAAGCCGCGTTTCTTTAAAATCGGTACAGTCGTTTGGTAGGTACGATTTTTTAAATTTCGTTAAAAAATGTCCAAATTTGTACCCCGATTTTCAAACGTCAAAATATGAGATGCAAACAAAAATTTCGAAAAAGTGCTTCGCTATGGTACGTTTCCTCTTTACGAAAATGCCATTTGCGATTTTTTCCCTCAAAAGTTAAGCAATATTACCTTTTTGTTTTTTTCGCTAAAAATTTAAAAACATTTTGACGTTTTAAAAGAAAAATTCGCCCTCGCCATAGGATTAACCTAGGAGAGTCGGAAATTTTGGATATAGTAAATGAGGATGTGGGAAAAAAGGGGGCCCGATTTGGTCGTTTCGATTCCGAACCCGGTGGAGCTACGATTTTTCAAAGTCGGCGCGGAGGACGCTCCAAAAAAACCGCAAAAAAATTTATTTTTTTGGGATCGCTTTTGAAAGCTTTCCCCTCGCTTAAAAAAAAATCCATTCCGATAGGATTATAAATCAAACATTCCCCTTTAATTCGAGACCGGGTTTATGAAATTTGGTTAAAAAATGTACCCGTTATCGTGAATATTGGGCGATTATGAATCTGACGAATAATGTGCATATTATGAAGATTACAACTTTTATAACCGTTATATCTCAGAAACGGTGGCTCTTAGGAAAAAAAGTATTAATACAATTTTTATAGATAATTATATGATCTACAATTTTTGTCTGACCTAATTTTATGATAAAAATTTTTTTGAGGAACGGGATCGATGGGGATTTTTCAGCATTCATTTATAATGTTGTTCCGAACATTCATACCAATTTTTAGCTCTACGCTAATTTGTGCACCCTTGCATATCTAAACCGAAATTGCCAGTCCGACACTGTGCTTATCCTAACATGATTATTTTTATAAAAGACTTTGTTAAATAAATAAAGATTTTTTATCTATATTTACTTTATTTTTACTTTGGCGTTATGATGTGGCTTTCCTTCCGTTAAAATTAGTCACTGTTATCACTTATAGAAAGCATACAAATCTTAGTTTAAGCCTTGCAAAATTATAAAATAAAATGTCGTGTGTAGTATTTTTTTTATTTTTCCTCTTTTTGAAATACTCTGTTATTTGTGATCCAAACGAGTGTAATAAAAAAGAAAAATGCGGTGAATGTTTGCAAGAACTTGGATGTGCTTGGTGTTCGGAATTTGTAAGTCACAAAAAAGTCAAGATAAATAAAATATTAGTTTTATTATAGTCTTTGAGTAAGATCCACTGTTTCGATGAAAAAATAATTTCGAATAAGTGTCCAGCACCAGCGATTTTTGCAAAGTCTGAGCCACCGATTATTATAAAAGATGAACCTTTTGTAGGGGAGTCTAATAATAATAATCCAGTTCAAATAAGGCCACAAATTGTAAAATTAAAATTACGAAAGGGGGAAGAGTTTAAATTGAAATTCGACATTTCCTTGGCGAAAAATGTGCCTATTGATTTATATTATCTCATGGATTTATCAGCATCTATGTTACCGTATAAGGATAATCTAGCAAATTTAGGATCAAGTCTGGTGGCCGCTATGAGAAATTTAACCAGCGATTTTAAGTTGGGTTTTGGAAGTTTTGTTGACAAAGTTGCTATGCCATTTGCTAGTACTTTACATGAAAGGTATTTTATTTTTTTTAGAAATACAAGATTTGTAAGTTAATAATTTATATGTAAAGTTTAAAGAAATTACAAAAAAATAAAAAAAAATTCAAGTCTCTTCGATGTTTCGTTCAAAAGTTACGAATTTTTATATAAAATTTACCTAAAAAAATTTTGCTTTTTTTTGAGTTTTTGGGGATTAAAATTTTTTTGGGGTGGTGTAGAGCGCAAGTGAACCCCTACATTTATCCACTTTTTATTATCTTTCATTTACGGGGTCGATTTTGAAAAAATTCGAAAAAAAAATATTCTTAAGTCTTGAAATTTTTAATAAAAATCGATTTTTATTTTTTTTTCTCGAAAACTATAAAAGTTACCGGTTTTAAATTTTTACCAAAAATAAACACCGTAGATAAACGCGTTTTAAAAAATATTTGGTTAAAATCAGTTAAAAAGTTTTTTTGGAAAAAATTCGCAAAGTTTTGGCAAAATTTTGGTACAAATACGGTTCTGGACGGCGCAATTTTAAACCGAAAATTAAAATTTTCACGGAATTTGGTGGAAGAGGTGACTGTGCGAATTTTAAGCTATTAAACGTCTCTGTGGTGCTAATAGTTTCGAAGATATTATTTATTTTGTTAAAAGTGAAAAATTTCAGACCGAAATTTTGGCTCCAAACGGAGATTTTGTTATTTTAGCTACATTTTTGGTGATAACTCGAAAACGGAAAGAGATAGCGAAGTGATTCTTTTTTTGACGTAAAGTGGACTTAAAGAGCTTTTAGAGAAGGTGAATAAAGTAAGGTTGAAATGTAATTTGAAGGGTGAATTTTACCCATAAATATGACTTTTAAAAATGCGATATAAAAAAAAATTTTTTTTTTCGTTATTTTTTCGAAATTTAAAATACCCTATGCGTGGGTGTTTTCGGTTTAAATAGTAGATTCTAAAGTGTTTTTAAATTGAAAATCCGTTATAAAGTGACCCAGCGGGAGTCACTCATCTCTATAATGAAAATTTCAAGTTTATTTGTACGTAACTTCCCAACCCTACCAAACATAAAAAATCTGAGTAGCCTGTACAATGTAAAAAATATTCCTTTTTAAAGTTGAGAAAGAAAATTGCAAAAATTTTGAAAACTGCGGAAACCAGATGGGCCCAGGTTGGACCGCGTTTTACCTGATTTTTTGAACATTTTACATTCGATTTTTTTCCAAGATCCAGGGTAAAAATTTCAAGGTGCTGATTTTTTCTCTCATAAGTAAATACCAAATAAGTAAAATAAAAAATATTCGAATATTACAGGTTGTTCCGATGAAAAGTTATGAATTTTCAAAGTCCGCGTCAAAATAACGCGAAAAATAAAACGTCACTTTGGGGGCAGCAAAACGACATTAAGAGTAAACGTATCAAAAAGAAATCCCGTTTTAATGTAAAACGTGGAATTTAGATGAGGAACAAAGCAAACGCGATTTTTTTCCTCCAAACCCAAAAAGTTTTGGTACTTTTGCCCTCCGAAAAAACGGTAGAATTGTACAGTTTGCGTTTCGGGGCCGTCACGTCACACCTTTGCACCGGTAGGCTTAAAAATCGGTCACGGTAATCCCCAGGATGTTAGAATAAAAGGGGCCCAATTTCTTCGCTTCCCTTTAGAATCCGACGGAGTTGCGATTTTTCAAAATTAACGCCGCTGAAATCCCGAAAAATAGCGAAAAATCGGTAATTTTCGGGATTTTTTTCAAAGTGTCGGGGAGGTCCAAAAAATTTAAAATTCGAACCACACTTGGAATGAACATCCCTTTTTACATTGGAACCGGTATTTTTAAAATCGGACGAAAAAAACGCCCTTTCGGCCGCTCCTCGCAAAGAACGTCCGAATTCGGGGTAAAAATACAAAAGGGGTCGTATCTTTCTTAATAGATAATCTTCGTTTTCCGCCAAAATTTTGCTATGAATTTTTTTATTTTCTATTATTTTTTAAATAGGCTTGAAAATCCATGTACTGATAAACCCTGCGCACCGGCATACAGTTTTATAAACCATCTAAAACTTAGCAATGGTAGTAATTTTGCAGAATTAGTAAACAGTAGTAAAGTATCAGGAAATGTGGATCATCCTGAAGGAGGTTTAGATGCTCTAATGCAAGTAATGTTATGCAGTGCTGAAATTGGATGGAGAAATCAAGCAAGGCGTATAATTGTATTTTCAACTGATGCACCATTTCACATTGCAGGTAAAAACAATGAATTTTTCAAATTAAAGTTTTGGCTAAGATTTTATTTGTAGGAGACGGAAAATTAGCAGGGATTATAGAACCTAATGATGCAAAATGTCACATGAAAGATAACAAATATACACATTCATTAATTTTTGACTACCCTTCGATATCACTGGTAAAATACGTAGCAAAAGAAGAAAATTTTAAAATATTTTTCACAATAGTTGAAAATACAGAAGTTTTAAACCTTTATCGCATTTTATCATCAGAAATTGAAAACTCTCAAGTTGGAATACTCAATGAAAAATCTGATATTACAGAATTAATCAAAGTGTTTCACGAGGTACATATAATTATTTATAGTTTTCAATTGAAACTAATCGATTTTGTTACTTATTATTTTAGAACACAGAAAATACGTTTAAAATTAGAGATGAAAATAGTGAGGGAGTAGAAATCAAGTACAAGTCAGACCATAAATCTTGTAAATCGGGCAATGAATGCACTAATATTACTTTCGGTGAAGTTATGAACTTTGAAGCTATAATTAAAGCAACAAGTTGCAACAATCCAAGGAAAGAAATTTATATTAAAACCGATGCCTTTCACGAAAATTTATTGGTGAATTTGGAAATAATTTGCGACTGCGACTGTGAACATGAAAACAATAACCAAATTAGCGACAATTGCAACAAAAATGGACAAGAAAAATGTGGTGTTTGTTTGTGTAACAAGGGTTTTATAGGTGATACCTGCGAGTGTAAAGAAAATGACATTGATTCTGGTAGTAACCGAACATGCATTAATGGCGATGATACCGAAGTTTGTTCGGGAATGGGCGAATGCAAATGTGGAAATTGTGAATGTAAGTTATTTCACTCAATCAAGCCCTGGAAACATGCAATGTTACCATGTATTGATACAATTGCGTTGCAGTAACGTTTCATAAACGGATACATATCATAGCGCAACAACGTTGTCACGAAAACGTTTCCAATTAAACATTTCATAAATATTACAATGGAACGTTGGTTAAAAATATTACAAAACATCTCATGTTTAACTATTTACAAGATTTCATTGCAACGTTGCATTAATGTTGCAATGAAACGTTTAAAATACGTAACGAAACATTAAATGTTTACTGGGATTGTAAATAACTTTTCGTTTCTAGGTGAAAAACGTTCAAACCCAGAAGAAATAATATCAGGAAAATTTTGCGAATGTGATAATTATTCTTGTTTAAAATCGGTTGATCAGAAACTTTGTGGTGGAAATGGTATTTGTAAATGCGGAAAATGTGAGTGCCATCCCGGGTGGAAGGATGAAAGCTGTAGTTGTTCAACTCAAAACGACTTGTGCACTCATAATGATGTTGTTTGTAACAATAAAGGAAAATGTGATTGCGGTGAATGCATATGTGAGAATGGATATTTCGGCCGGTATTGTGAGGATTGTCCTACATGCTCAAAGTAATTATCAAACGTGTACAGTTTACATAGTCCAGTCAATTTAGTCCTAAAAATAGTAGTACAGGTAGAGCTAAAAATTGGTATGAATATTCCAAACACCACTATAAATGAATTCTGAAAGTCCCTGTAGATCCCGTACCTGGAAAAAATTTTATGTCAAAGTTCTTAAAAATAGGTTTTTCGCGTTTTTCAGCAAAACGGTAAGTTTTATCATAAAATTAGGCCAGACAAAAAATGTAGACCATATAATTATCTATAAAAAATGACTTCATACTTTTTCTCCTAAGAGCCACCGTTTCTGAGATATAACCATTAAAAAAGTTGTAATCCTCATAATATGCATAAGTACGCCACGTATACACATCACTGAAGCTGTAATACAAGTAAAAATATTTTTTTATCAGTTTATCAAGCTAAGCAATATTACCTTTTTGTTTTTTTCGCTAAAAAAACGCGATATTTTGACTTTTCAAAAAAAAATCGCCCTCGCCACAGAATTAACCTAGGAGAGTCGGAAATTTTGGATATAGTAAATGAGGATGTGGGAAAAAAGGGGGCCCAATTTGGTCGTTTCGATTTGGAACCCGGCGGAGCTACGATTTTTCAAAGTCGGCGCGGAGGACGCTCGAAAAAAAAACCGCGAAAAAATTGACTTTTCCGGGAGCGCTTTTGAAAGCTTTCCCGTCCCTTAAAAGAAATCCATTCCGATAGGATTATAAAACAAACATTCCCCTTTAATTCCAGATCGTGTTTTTAAAATTTGGTTAAAAAATGTACCCGTTATCGTGAATATTAGACGATTATATGAGTCTGACGAATAATATGCATATTATGAAGATTACAACTTTTATAATCGTTATATCTCAGAAACGGTGGCTCTTAGGAAAAAACGTATTAAGACATTTTTTATAGATAATTCTATGATCTACAATTTTTGTTTAACCTAATTTTATGATAAAACTTACCGTTTTGCTGATAAACGCGTAAAACCCATTTTTAAGACCATTGATCTTAAATAAATTTTTTTCCAGGTACGGGATCGATGGGGATTTTTCAGCATTCATTTATAATGGTGTTCCGAACATTAACACCATTTTTTAATTCTGCGATAATTTTTGCACCCTTGCATGTCTCAATTGACCGGACTAACATAACCGAAATAAATGTAAAGTTCAAAAAAAATTATGTAAATCTAATAGACACAAATCATGTGCGGGAAAAGTCCTGCAAGATGGCTATAACTTTTTTATTTATAGTTTTAACGCTGAAGTGGAAATACAAAATCGTCTATTAGGGCTGCAACCAAAAAGCTAAATTGCAATTTAAAAAAAAATGCTAATATTTCGGAATGAGACCAGTTTGTTGGCCCCCATAGCAATTTTTTCCCCAAGTGCTAAATCCATCCCCGGGCAGAATTCTCAAATGTATTTAAATCGTCCGCAAAATTAATTTTAGCACACTTAATTTTTTTTATAAATTTTTTAAAATCACTTATTTACAGCTTCAACAAGTAAAATAGTGCAATTTTTAGAAAAGCTCAATTTTTTTATTGTTCTCCTTGGAATTTTTCAACAAACTCGGGTTAATTTTTGCATAATTCTATAATTTATTCAAATCAACCGGAAAATAAATTCTAGCTCCCGTGGTTGTTTTTTTATAAATTTTTGAAAATCATCTTGCAGCTTCAACCAGTTAAATAATACAATTTTTACAAAATCTCATTTTTTTAATGTTCCCCTTAGAATTTTTCAATAAATTCGGTTTCATTTTTTGCAGAATTCTTTAATTTATTTAAATGAACCGAAAAATAAATTCTAGATCACGTGGTTATTTTTTTATAAATTTTTGAAAATCATCTTGCAGCTTCAACAAGTTAAATAATGCAATTTTAACAAAATCTCAATTTTTTTAATGTTCCCCTTAGAATTTTTCAATAAACTCGGTTTCATTTTTTTGCAGAATTCTTTAATTTATTTAAATCAACCGAAAAATAAATTCTAGCTTACGTGGTTATTTTTTTATAAATTTTTAAAAATCATCTTGCAGCTTCAACAAGTAAAATAGTGCAATTTTTAAAAAATCTCAATTTTTTTAATGTTCCCCTTGGAATTTTTCAATAAACTCGGTTTCATTTTTTGCATATTTCTTTAATTTATTTAAATCAACCGAAAAATAAATTCTAGCTCACGTGGTTACTTTTTTTATAAATTTTTAAAAATCATCTTGCAGCTCCAACAAGTTAAATTGTGCAATTTTTAAAAAATCTCAATTTTTTTAATGTTCCCCTTCGAATTTTTCAACAAACTCGGGTTAATTTTTTGCAGAATTCTTTAATTTATTCAAATCAACCGAAAAATAGATTCTAGCTCACTTGGTTCTTTTTTTACAAATTTTTAAAAATCATCTGGCATCGTCAACAAGTTAAATTGTGCAATTTTTAGAAAATCTCAATTTTTTTATTGTTTCCCTTGGAATTTTTCAACAAACTCGGGTTAATTTTTTGCAGAATTCTCTAATTTATGCAAATCAACCGGAAAATAAATTGTAGCTCACGTCGTGATTTTTTTACAAATTTTTAAAAATCATCTTGCAGCTCCAACAAGTTAAATTGTGCAATTTTTAAAAAACTCATTTTTTTTAATGGTCACCTTGGAATTTTTCAATAAACTCGGGTTAATTTTTTGAAGAATTCTCTAATTTATTCAAATCAACCACAAAATTAATTCCAGCTCACTTGGTTATTATTTTATAAATTTTTAAAAAACATTTCTCAGCTTCAACAAGTAACAGTGCAATTTAAACAAAATCTCAAATTTTTTTAAACCATAAATAAAAAAGTTAAAACCATTTTGCAGGTCTCTTCCCCCAATTTATTTGAAGAAAATATTTTAATTTATCTTAGGTGTGATGATTTAAAGTGGTGCGTTGAATGTAAGGTGTTGGAACTTACAACAGCCAATTGCAGTGATTGCACGATTTCTGTTAATAAAATTGAAACAATTGAAGATGTGGATGATGATAAAACTAAAGTTTGCCGATTTCAAAGTAAAGACGATTGCTTCCTCATTTTTAAGTATAATTATAATGACTTATCCACAATCGAAGCAGAAACCAATTTACGATGCTCTAAACCAGTTAATATTTATGGTAATTTCCATTTGGTTTTAATAATTTCTTTAAATAAAAAATGTTTTATTGCAGCTGTGGTTTTTGGTTTAATAGGAGGAATATTATTAATTGGACTCCTCACTTTGATACTTTGGAGAATCTACATGGAATTCATCGATAGGAGAGAATATGCAAAGTTTTTAAATGAGGAGAAAAATGCAAAATGGCATACTGAAATGAACCCACTGTTCAAGTCAGCAGTTTCGAATTTTCAAAACCCTACGTACGGTCGTCAATCGATTATCACAAAACGAAAGAAAGAAGGAGAATAACTGTTTAAGATTGATAAGTTTTTTATTACATTTATCACAAAACACATTTAAATTGGTGGGCTTTAAAATTAATTAAATTAGCTACATTGATTCAACCACCGCAATAGCTCTTATATTTAAAGCATTGAGTAAGTTTAAGTGCCAATATGCTACAAAATTCTATTTTGCATGTCGAATCAATAATTGCATTTTTTATTGCGTTTTATTTTAATGAGCTTGGCACTCTTTGTTTACTCAAAGTTTAAAGCTATTCTATACATTTAATTATATAACGATAATACCAGCACATGAAATTAAAAAATTATAATAATAAAGATACCGGTATAAAGCATCTTAATTGGTGTGCTTGTTTATATACTACATTACATTTATTGTTTCTAAAAATTATCCAGTCACGCATTATAGGAACAAACTTTTTTTATAAATACTTCATCAAAATTACTTATATAAAAATAATAAATAAATTTAAAATGGAAGAAGAATTTTATACACAACATCTGTATATATACACGATTTGTTTAATAAATTTTGAAAATGAATGAGTGTCAGTTAATAATAATAAAAAAAATAATCAATTTTAAAATAAATTAGAAATAAATTCACGTCTTTTTAAAAAATGACGTTATACTTTTACTTCCGCTTGCTGCTTTGGCCCTTGATTTTTCTTTTGCGCTCAAAGAGGGAGTTTTAGGCTTAATTTCTGGTTTACTTAAATCTAAAACGTTACTTGAAGCTATTTTGTTCTCTTCTTCGGTTTTAACCTTCTTCGACTCTGGTTGACCATCTAAAATACTTTTGCGTTTGAGATTCATGTGAGTTTCTTCTGGTAAGTTTAGGAATTTGAATAATTTTTGGCTTAAATCATCCATTAAGTATTCCGACACTATTCCTGCGGCGTATCGGAGATATGCTTCATTATCCTGTGGTTCGTTTTTCGTCGATTTAACAAATGTTGCCGATACAGCACCACCTCCAACGTGAATATTTTTTTGTTTGAGTATTTCAGCCACTCTTTCTGTTTTCTTTTTTAACCACTGTAAGGTTTTTTCTTCATTGTATTTGAAGGCATTTAATTCCTCACTCTAAAAATTTTTTACATAATTTATTATTTATTTCAACTACGGTTTCAGCGTTATTTTGACAGAAATTTTGTAATAAGCTTAGCAGCAAAAAATGTCGAAAACATACCTTCTTATCAGATATAAGGTTCAAAAATTTTAGGCCACTTGATTTCAGTAGTCTTTCAGTTTCTGGATATTCTTCGTCTCTCAGTAATTGCTCTAAAGGTAATGCGTGAGTACTGCAGTATTTTTTTAAGTACGGTAATACTGAAAAATCAATTATTAGAAAATTTTATACTTTGATAACCTAATGTTTACCTAAAAATATGGGATCTATAGGTGTTGATAAATGCATTTTCCCATCACTTTTAACTGACTCATCGAGGAACCACGAACGTTTTCCTTCATTGAACGTAAGTACTTCTTGCACCGAATTATTCGCAGGTGAAAAAAGAAATACGGCCGATTCACCTGTATTTGGATGTCGAAGAGTAACTATATCAGGTGTTCCAGTTCCTGTGTATTGATCCGATAACTCCAAAGCTTCTCCTTAAAAAAACAAAAATTTAAACAAATTTTCTTACGTCAACACTAAACTTAACTATTATTAAAACAAATAAAATCAATTAAATATAATAATACGATAATACGTAGTAACAATTGCTACTTAAATAAATTAATAAACTAATTTTAATATAGGTTTATGTAATTGGCATTACATTTTAATAAAAACTTTCTAAATTTTTTTAATTAATGAATAGAACGGCTAAATTAATTATTGTGGCCTGTCTAGCATACTTTGTATTAACCTATGAGCAATTTACAAGTTTTATAAATGCACAGAAAAACTGAAACAAAAACAAAAAAAGAATATTATGTGAAATTGATTGGGCAAGCAAATTACCTTTAAGCATAAAAATCCAGTTGTTTGGTGGTTGCTGAATATTTGATTTAATGCATTTTTTAGGTGAGGCTTTCACGCGCGGCATTTTCTTTCTAAATTGGGCTGATTTTTTTATTTTTACAATAAATAATAAATTTTTAATACACAAATCAGCCGGACGCCCGGCTTATCACCTGAAGTTAGCCGCACTTGCTCGATTACTACCAACTGTCACTTTTTATGCCGAACTTCAGTTGTGTTTACTTTCGAGTACGTTCCACTTAACTTTCACAACGTTCACTCTCCAAAATCTATTTTTGCTTTTCCAAAAAATAACATAAAAACCTGTGATTACGCCAAAATCTTTAATTTTTTTTCACTAGGTACCACCAATAAAACAGTTACAGTTTGTTCGTAAAAATTACGATTTTATGTGATAACTTCGGAATAAATAATCTATAGAAAAATTTCAAAACAGTCTTTGAATATTTTAAATTTTTTATCTAAAAATAAAAAAGTTACATTTTTCATTTCGCATTTTTTTAAATTCCATTACTTTTTTTTCAACAAAAATAAAAAATAATTCAAACAATCAGAGTTTTTCTAAAATTAACATTGGAATTTTACCACAAAATTTTCATTATTAATAAATGATAATATTATAAGCAATTGTACAAAATTTTATAAAAATATTTATTAAAATAAAAAAATTATTAACGATAACTCAAAAAACTTTAAAAAATAAAAATTAAAATACGAAATGACTTATAAAATCATGGATTTTCTCGAGTTTCCGTTGGAATTTTCTCATAAAACTAACCATGTTAAATATAGTGGCATCATGAATTCATGTACAAAATTTTGTGAAAATATTAGCAACAATAAAAAAGTTTTATTAACAATTTTCTAGCTCAAATCGTAAAATTCGTACCTAAAATATTGATTTTCTTCAAAAAAAAACACAAATTTCAAAGTTATCATTAGAATTTTCCAGTAAAACTTTTTTCATTATTATACTGTTAAATTAAAAATGGCGCCTATAATTTAAAGTATATTTTTTTATAATTTCATCAAAATTTTTCTTAATTATATTTTTGTTATAGTCACTCTTCTCTAATTTTCATCAAAAATCGAACAAAAAATCAGAAAACTGCTTGCAAGTCCCCACATCTTTTAACAGTTTTCTTAAATTATGGTGGAAAGTGGAAAACCACTGATAAATAATTGAAATTAAAGAAAAAAAAATCATAAAATTCACTAAAATTAATTAAATTTCCTATTCGTTTTAACCAAAAAGACTTCCATGTTTTCTGTAGTTATTGGTTATACATCGACCGGACATGATTCACATTCCAATAAAATAGAGGTGTTTTTTATTTGCCACTTTTACCTGCTAATGAGTTAATTTTGGACAGCGGCCATTTTAAAACAAAGTTTTAAAAGTGTCCATTAGCTATTTTCACCTCGGTTATTTTCTTAATTTTTAGTGTTCTCTGATCAATTGAAAATCGAATAGTGGAACGTACCCTGTGTGAATATACCTCACCTAAATTTAAATAAATCGCCCCACTCCGCGTTCTTGTTTATTTTAGAAATAAATGACTTGTTTTTCATATTTTGGAAAAACATCTGTACCTGTCAAAAATTGCAAAAATCTTTAATTTCTCTTGCAGGTAGTTTGGAAATTCTCACGAGCAACTTACAAAAAAATTAAGTGAGTGCTGTATTTTAAAAAAATTATCAATTTTTAAGACTTATTTTTGATTACTAGAAAGTGATGTCGTCAACAGTTCCCCTAATTTTGCAAGAAGATTGCGAACAAGGTCCTAAAGAGTACGAAGATGATATTGTGAATGATTTTGCATACCGCAATAATGTCGCTCAAGCTTCGAAAGCGGTCCGTATGGGTTTCATTCGGAAAGTCTACGGACTATTAAGTATTCAACTTGGTTTAACAGTTACCGTGGCTGCGGTATGCATGTTTACACCTGCAATACGAGAATTTATTCATACCAAGTAAAATAAATCGAGAGATTTTTGTAGATAATTATTTGGAATAAATTTTTTAGTGATTGGTTGTTAATCGTTGCAATGGTATTAAGTATTGGTTTGCTCTTGGGGTTGTTTGTTAAGAGGCGAGAATCTCCTGCTAACTTAATACTACTTGCGGGATTTGTAAGTTTTTAAGTTTCATAATTATTTAAAGTAAATTTTGATTATTGCAGACTGTGGTGCAAGCCTACACTGTTGGAGTTATCGTAACTTTCTATTCGACTGCAATTGTTTTAGAAGCTCTTTTATTAACGCTCACTGTCGTAGCAGGATTAACATTGTACACGTTTCAAACGAAACATGATTTTTCATCAATGCATTCAGTGTATGTACTTTGTAATTTATATGCAAATATAATTGCACATTTTTTTCTAGTCTATTTGCTGGTCTATGCATCTTAATTTTGGGAGGATTTATTCAAATGTTTGTACAGTCGACGATTTTCGAATTGATAATTTCATTAGGTGGTGCTTTTCTCTTCAGCTTGTTTATAGTCTTTGATACTCAAATGATGATGGAAACGTTATCTGCTGAAGAGTACATTTTAGCAACAATTAATTTATACATGGATATTATTAATCTTTTTATCTACATTTTGCGTATTTTGCAAGCTGTAAACAGGCAATAATTTTTGACCCATGTTATTTTAAAAAATTGATAAGAATTTTTTGAATATGCATGAATAAATGTTCCAAGTATTTTTGTTAACATACGTGTTACAATTGAAATTTTATCTGAGTATTTATGTAGAAAATATGTAAATTATAAATAAATATTTATGTTTTAAATATACAGTTTTTAATTTCGCCACACAAGAATTTTAATGAAATAAGTTTAAACTAAACTTGTATTTTATTAAATGTAAAAATCACAATTGTACAATATGTATTGAAAAAAGAAGAGTATAAAATAATTTCTGTTAAAAAAAAATTGGAGATTCACATAATTAAAAAAATAAGGAGGATAAAAGTGTAATATAAAAATTAAAGTATAAATTCAGATCATTTAGTTTTTTTGGTTCTCTTAGACGGTGCTTTTTTCTCAGGTTTCTTACTATTTCCTGCTTCTGATGATTCTTTTTTAGCTTTAGTTGCAGTTTTTTTCTTTTCCTGAAAAATAATGAATATGTAATTATTTTTCTTACAGTTTATATCATTTTTACTTTTATCATTCCATCTTTGGTGATATCATCTTCATCATTAGATGCCTCTTCTTCTTCATCATCCCCATATACGTCTTCTTGGGTAGAAACAGTGGCACGCTTTTTAACTGCTGTTGTGTTAATTGCATACGGAAGCATAATTCCATCCTTATTATAAGCTCTGGTAAATGCCGCCTTCACCTATTTACAGTAGAAAAAAAAACAAAAATTACAAAATAAAAATGATAATGTAAAAAAGGAGTACCTTGCTTTCGACCATGGCCATTGGATCTTTTTGTTTGGGCCACTGACATAATTCCAATATACTATCAAAATCTTCTCGTAACAAATTATAAGCTTTCATAACTTCAAGGGAACTTTCCACACCTGCAGTACCTTGGCTCGCAAGTGGATTAACAATGTTATTTCGTAAATGATAAACATAATCCAAATTAAGAGCAATTTTACTACCAGATATACTGCAAAAAAAAAATAAGATCTGAAAAAGTTACTACTTTTTTTTAAAGTTTTTTGACTTCTAGTCTGATTTTGAAAAAACTTTATATGAAATTTTACTCAGTGGCAATCTCAGAATTTTCCAACAGCAGGGTATTAGGTCTCACGTTCGAGTCAAATTTACTCCAGAAATTTTAGGTTTTTCAGAAACAAGTTAATTTCTCAAAAACTATACGGGGTACAAAAATGTTTAAGGGCTCAAAATTTAAGGAATGAATTGTATTTTCCAATAATTCTAATAAAATGTTTCAAAGTCTTCAAATAAACTCTCCAGGTCCGGATTTGTACCCAGATTTTAGCATATATTTTGCGATTTTATTATGAAAAAACTAATCGACCGATTTTCACCAAATATTTTTTAAAATACATCTAGGTACTATATGTTTTTGGTATAAAATTTTTGTGCTGATAACTTTTGAAATTTTCAAGAAAATTATTAAAATCTAAAATTTTGAAAATATTTTAATAATAAAGTTTAAAATTTTAGTGTTGATAACTTTAGTAGTTTTCAAATTTATTAATTAAACTAAAGTTTATATGTTTTTGGAAAGGGCTTTAAATGAGCTTTAAGCCAAAAAAAGAATCAATTTTTTATCAGTTTTCGTTTTTGAGTTAAGGACACAATCGTGTAAAATCTCACTTTTAAGTTTTAAGTCAAATTTAGTTCAGAAATTTTAGATTTTTCAGGAAAAAGTTGATTGCTCGAATAGTATACGGGTTACAAAAACGTTTAAGGGCTCAAAATTTAAGGAATGAATTGTATTTTCCAATAATTCTAATAAAATGTTTGAAAGTCTTCAAATAAACTCTCCAGGGCCGGATTTGTGCCCAGATTTTAGCATATATTTTGCGACTTTATTATGAAAAAACTAATCAACCGATTTTCACCAAATATTTTTTAAAATACATCTAGGTACTATATGTTTCTGGTATAAAATTTTAGTGTTGATAACTTTAGTAGTTTTCAAGAAAATAACTGAAATCTAAAATTTAAATTTTCCATTAAAAAAATAAAATCTGAAAAAGTGACTGCTTTTTATAATTTTTTGACTCCTGGTTTGATTTTGAAAAAAATTATTAAGTAGTTTTACTAAGGACTGTATGTGTGACAAAATATAAAAAAATTGAGCCCTTACATTTTTTTATTTTCGATTAAAACAATAAAATCTTAAAAAGTGACTGATTTTTTTTCATTTTTTTAATAATTTTTTGACTCCTGGTCTAATTTTGAAAACACTTTTTAAGCAGTTTTACTCAGGACTGTATGTGTAACAAAATAAAAAATCGAGCCCTTACATTTTCTATTAAAAAATATGAATATAAAAATAAATGCATATAAATGTAACTTCAGCCCTGTACAAATTATTAGGAAATTAAAGACTCAACATTTTAATTTTTAAATCAGGTTACTAAAAACATACCTTGTTTTCATGTGAGCATGAAGTTCACTTAACAATCTTTGAAATTTGCCTCTCTTTGAATTTTTACCTAGCCAACCGGGAAAGTTAATTTGACCACCGAAATGTCCTTCCATATAATATCCTGGTAAAACAGAAGAAAACATGGCTTGGGAATCCAGAAGTGACCAATTGTTATTACTACGAATTCTTTTTTCAATAACATCCCCCATGCTTATCGCATCAGCTGCTAATGCCACACGTTCCATAATTTCTTTCCTATTATAAAGCATCCTTTAAGTGCAAAGCCAACAAATTTAAGCGGTTGATTTTCAAAATTCTGTCATAATTTTTTTCTGCTGAAGCTTTTTTAATTTTTTTTTTGATGTACTAAAACATGCTATTATTTTATGCATTTTTTTCTTCGAGGGGTAAACCGAACAGTTTTGATAAAAGTGGTGCGCTTTTGACAAATGATAGCTGCAAGACTTTTTAATCCACGAAAAAAAGAAATTTAAAAAAAACTTGGATAGAAAAATTTTTATGACTAAAAATGCAAGTATCAACCGGATTTAAAAATAAACTTATCAAATTCACAAATTTATCTTACTTTGGGCAATGAGGCACCACTTGTAAATAATTTTCTTGCACAAAAAGAGGACCAATACTGTAGTCATAAAAAAACAGCCTCGACTTATCTTTCACACTCATGTTTTTATGGTCTTCTTCTGAAAAAACTTTCCTTATAACTTCCCATGGCCCTAAGATTGTGTCTTTTATGGCATTTTTAGCTTGTTTCGCGGCCATTTCCGAACCCAAGTTATCCCCAGTCGACCACAAAGATAAATTTGTCAAAGTCTGCCTGATATCCCCGCCTGCCCCCTTAATTACTTCAGTTAAAGCATCAGGGGATATCTTGATGCCTTCCTTAAAACAAATCGACATCATAGCTCCCTAAAAAGAAAAAAGTTGTAATGCTTATTTAAAATTATATTAGTTACTACTTGAATACCTTAATTTGTTCAGGCCTTGGTTTTACAAATCGCAAATCGAAGCAATAATTGACCAACGAGCGAATTTTAGGATGCTGCCTGTCATTACACATGCAAATAATAGGTATACTTGAATTTTTAATCAAGTTTATCAATTCTTGAATACCACCTCGATCTTCATTACCTGCCATTCCATCAACTTCATCCATCAACAACACATGTTTTTTTGTCGGGGCAGATCCATCTACACATAAATTAATTTAATAACACATTGAGAATTTTTACTACATATAGGTAGTATTTTGACATAAATTTTGTAAAAAATGGAGGAATGAGAAATTTTGATTTTTTTGAGTTTTTGGGGTGTAAAAAAATTTTTAGGGGGTGTAGAGGACAATATTTACAAAATTAAAAAAGTTGTCAAAAACGTGAATAAAATACAAAATAATTCAAGAAATTGATGATATTCTCAAGTTTTTCTTGAAATTTTCCGGCAAAAATTGTAACACTGATGAATGATAGTACCATACACGATTGTTCAAAATTTTGTAAAAATGTTTATAAAAATAAAAAAGTTATTCAATTTTTTCCAAGTAAAGTCCCAAAAACGTGAATAAAATACAAAATAATTCAAGAAATTGATGATTTTCTCAAGTTTTTCTTGGAATTTTCCGCCAAAAATTGTAACACTGATAAATGATAGTACCATACACGATTGTATAAGATTTTGTAAAAATGTTTATGAAAATAAAAAAGTTATTAAGTTTTTTCCAACTAAAGTCCGAAAAAAGGTGAATAAAATACAAAATAATTCAAGAAATCGACAATTTTCTAAGTTTTTCTTGAAATTTTCCACTGAAAATTGTAACACTGATAAATGATAGTACCATACACAATTGTACAAAATTTTGTAAAAATGTTTATAAAAATAAAAAAGTTATTAAGTTTTTTCCAACTAAAGTCTCAAAAAAGGTGAATAAAATACAAAATAATTCAAGAAATTGACGATTTGCTCAAGTTTTTCTTGGAATTTTCCGGCGAAAATTGTAAGCCTGATAAATGATAGTACCATACACGATTGTACAAAATTTTGTAAAAATGTTTATAAAAATAAAAAAGTTATTAAGTTTTTTTCAAATAAAGTCCCAAAAAAGGTGAATAAAATACAAAATAATTCAAGAAATCGTAAATTTTCTCAAGTTTTTCTTGGAATTTTTCGCCGAAAATTGTAACACTGATAAATGATAGTACCATACACAATTGTACAAATTTTTGTAAAAATGTTTATAAAAATAAAAAAGTTATTAAGTTTTTCCCAACTAAAGTCGCAAAAAGGTGAATAAAATACAAAATAATTCAAGACATCGTAAATTTTCTCAAGTTTTTCTTGAAATTTTCCGCCGAAAATTGTAACACTGATAAATGATAGTACCATACACGATTGTTCAAAATTTTGTAAAAATGTTTATAAAAATAAAAAAGTTATTCAATTTTTTCCAAGTAAAGTCCCAAAAACGTGAATAAAATACAAAATAATTCAAGAAATTGATGATTTTCTCAAGTTTTTCTTGGAATTTTCCGCCAAAAATTGTAACACTGATAAATGATAGTACCATACACGATTGTATAAGATTTTGTAAAAATGTTTATGAAAATAAAAAAGTTATTAAGTTTTTTCCAACTAAAGTCCGAAAAAAGGTGAATAAAATACAAAATAATTCAAGAAATCGACAATTTTCTAAGTTTTTCTTGAAATTTTCCACCGAAAATTGTAACACTGATAAATGAAAGTACCATACACAATTGTACAAAATTTTGTAAAAATGTTTATAAAAATAAAAAAGTTATTAATTTCTTTCCAATTAAAGTCCCAAAAAAGGTGAATAAAATACAAAATAATTCAAGGAATCGACGATTTGCTCAAGTTTTTCTTGGAATTTTCCGGCGAAAATTGTAACACTGATAGATGATAGTACCATACACAATTGTACAAAATTTTGTAAAAATGTTTATAAAAATAAAAAAGTTATTAAGTCTTTTCCAACTAAAGTCCCATAAAGGTGAATAAAATACAAAATAATTCAAGAAATTGACGATTTTCTCAAGTTTTTCTTGGAATTTTCCGCTGAAAATTGTAACACTGATAAATGATAGTACCATACACAATTCTACAAAAATTTTTAAAAATGTTTATAGAAATTAAAGTTATTAAGTTTTTTCCAACTAAAGTCGCAAAAAAGGTGAATAAAATACAATATAATTCAATAAATTGACGATTTTCACAAGTTTTTCTTGGAATTTTCCGGCGAAAATTGTAACACTGATGAATGATAGT
This sequence comes from Stenus bimaculatus, assembly GCA_963971135.1. NCBI lineage: Eukaryota > Metazoa > Arthropoda > Insecta > Coleoptera > Staphylinidae > Stenus > Stenus bimaculatus. The sequence continues at coordinate 50,829,656 of OZ020183.1, read as the reverse complement.
ACCATACACAATTTTAAAAAATTTTGTAAAAATGTTTATAAAAATAAAAAAGTTATTCAATTTTTTCCAAGTAAAGTCCGAAAAAGGTGAATAAAATACAAAATAATTCAAGAAATTGATGATTTTCTCAAGTTTTTCTTGGAATTTTCCGCCAAAAATTGTAACACTGATAAATGATAGTACCATACACGATTGTACAAAATTTTGTAAAAATGTTTATAAAAATAAAAAAGTTATTAAGTTTTTTCCAACTAAAGTCGCAAAAAAGGTGAATAAAATACAAAATATTTCAAGAAATCGACGATTTTCTCAAGTTTTTCTTGGAATTTTCTGCTGAAAATTGGAACACTGATAAATGATAGTACAATACATGATTGTACAAAATTTTGTAAAAGTGTTTATAAAAATAAAAAAGTTATTAAGTTCTTTCCAATTAAAGTCCCAAAAAAGGTGAATAAAATACAAAATAATTCAAGGAATCGACGATTTGCTTAAGTTTTTCTTGGAATTTTCCGGCGAAAATTGTAACACTGATAGATGATAGTACTATACACAATTGTACAAAATTTTGTAAAAATGTTTATAAAAATAAAAAAGTTATTAAGTTTTTTCTAACTAAAAAAGAATTTTAAAAAACTTATGGTACCTTTAAAAAAGCTTGCAACTGAAGTGCTGCTTAATAACTGAGAAACCTCTTCATGTAGTAGCCTCTTACTTCTGGTATCGGAAGCATTAAATTCAACAATGTCATATCCTAATTCTGTAGCGACCAAAGTAGCTGTTGTCGTTTTACCTATACCTGGAGATCCACTTAATAAAGCACATTTAAAATAGGCTCCGTCGTCGTTTTTAGCCCAAGGACTTGGTTTTGACAGCTTAGTTTTATTTTTACCGCTCTGATTTTTATCCCAATTTTGCAACCAATGGAGAAGCTTCCTCATATTACTTTTATCGCCTTGTTGGCCAATTATCGATTTTACATCACTTGGCTTATATTTTTCAGTCCAAGATAAATTTCTATCTTCAATGACTACAGGAGTACGTTCGATTGGTTTTAAGTCATTATTTACTTTCTTTCCTTTAATTTTATCATTCTCTTTAATTTTTTTAATTTCACGTTCCGTTTCTTCTTTTTTAATAATTGTACTTGCTTTGTTTGGTTCAACATCAAATAACCTTTCTAATTTTGGTTTATTCATTTTGTCTTTCTCGTCTTTACTAGAATTTACTTCAACTTTTAAAGGAGACTTTTTTTTAGGTGTTTTTTGTTTGACTTCATTTTTACTATCCTTAGTGTCCTCAACATACTCCCCACTACTCTGCTTAACATATTTAGAAGGTAAACCCGAACGAATTAAAATCATATCCAAAAATTCATCTTCAGTAATTTCCTTAATACCAAAACTTCGTGATTTTTCCAGTTTTGCTGGTCCTGGATCTTCACCAACTATTATATAATTAACTTTTTCTACAAAGAATTTTAATCATTTATCTTTCATTAAGAAGATAAGTTGTTAGTGGGGATACAGGAACAGCGAATTACTCATAATCTACCACCAATATAAAAATACTTGGACTTACTGGATACAGCGCTTACAGTTCTACCTCCGTGCTCTTTAACAATAGCATCAACATCGTCCTTTTCCATTGAATCAAGAACACCAGTCTTTAAAAAGCATAAATTTTTCAAACAATCAGATTTACCCTAAAACATTTAAAAAATAATAACAGCTAAAACAAATTTGACAAATTCCAACCTTAGGCATTTCTTTTGATCCTTTATTTACAGGTCCGCTACGGTTCAAATATTTTTTATACAAAATAATAGAATGACGTTTTTTTTCATATTTTTCTTGATCTGGATCAATTGTAGAATCATTCCAATAATCAGCATCGTCTCCTTTATTTTTTACTGGGCTCCTTTTTTCATTTATTATTAATTTCTTATTTTTATCTTCCAACACGTCATTTTTATCTGGCTGCTTGACACGAATGTTAATAATCTTTGGTTTCTCTGGAGATTGGTTTCCATTCTTAAGGCTCTCTTCAATAGTTTTATCCAATTCATCAATATCTATTGGAAAATCCTCATCCAATTCCTCCAAAGTTTTTTTAAAATCATCTTCAGCTTTCTTTTGATGTTTTGTCTGGCTTTGCTTAACCGGCGCAGTTCCAAATAGATCTGAAGGCTTGGCGGGTTTTAAAATTTCTTTAGGCTTATGTGACTTTGATTTTTTCTCATTTTTTGATTCTTCGGGGAGATGTTTTCTCTTTTTCTTGTTGGGCGTTTTATCAGGTGTCGGTGGTATGATATCCGAATCATCATCAGATATTACAACTAATTTTCTTCTTTTGTGATTTTTACGCTCCTTTGTATCAGGGGTGCTCTTTACAATGTCTTCATCGCTTGAATCTGCTATGATACGCTTTTTTTTGGCAGAACTAGCAGTGGAGCCTCCTTTCTTTGAGAGTACAGTAAAGAAGGATCGGATGTCCTAAAATCGAAATTAATATGACCAATTGTAAATACTAAGTCGCATTTAACAGAATGGAGAAGAATGATTAAAAAATATTGCAAAGAAAATTTTTGGTAAAATAACTTACTTTTGACATTTTTTAGTTTAAATGTAATTTCCAAAATAAAATCATAATTTACGCTGCAAGAAAAAAGACAACTGGCGCCAGAGATAATAGATGATTGAGATGTCCGAATCCCATGCTAACGGAGGGAAGCAGTGGCCTCCTAACTGAGAAAACCGGAACTATTGGGATTCGGAACTACTCGTCAACTCTCGTTCATAACACGAAATTATTTAAAAATAAAAACATAAACATAACATATAACCAATAAATAAAACACCAGGAATTCGCTCAATCCAAATCCAACAACCATTAAATTTATTAATGTGACTAGTATTTTCAATGGTTCATAAGGCAAAACCGCCATAATTTATAATATAATGTGTTAATTAATCCAATCTAAAATTAAATTGTTGATTTATTGAGCAATTCATTTCCAAACCATAAGTCCTTACAGGAAGTATATGTAAGTTTTGTTAAATGGGTTGTAATGGACACTTCCGTAATTACATTACAGATATTTTCTGTAAGGGCTTACGAGTGTGCAAATAATCGACCCGTTACAATGTTTTAAACAAAAATATTTTGTCTGTGACGAGTTAGGATATACGAACTTAATTGATGGAGACATTCATCGTACAATAGATTAACCCTAGGATGCATAACGTGGGTATTTAGTACCCAACACAAAAATCATTTTAATTTTCTTCTTTTGTTTTAACCGATAATTTTAGGAAAATTTTGGCAAGCCTTGTAAAATTAGGCGATTATTATATAGTACCTACCAAATAAAAAATTTTTTTTCATAAATAGTCGTAATTCGATATGTTAAAAGTTAAAATCAAATTTAAAAAGCTAACCGAGGAGTAAATCATTTGACTTTTTAGGCTTTGATAGATAAAATTTGTGGTTTTACATAAAGTAATTTCTTTCACATTTTATCAAGAAATCAACGATTTTTTTTATTTATTAGTGAGGACTGAAGAAAGAACAACTAAAATTCAAATCAATAAATTTTTTATTTCTACAAAAAACATAAAAGAATATGAGAATTTCTTTAATAAGTATTTAAAATTGTTGGTCCTGGAGCTAGTAATAGAAAAAAACCTGTATTAAACAGAACCATTAGAAATTCCCAAAATCTTAATTTGTAGAACATATACATCGGAAAAATTGATTCGTCAGACAAATTCTAAAACCGCTAGCCAGTGAATTTGTCTAGTGATTCAATTTTTGCGATGTAGTTGTTCTACAAATTAAATTTCGGGGGTTTGTAATTGTTCTGTTTAATACACTTTTTTTTCTATTATTGGCTCCCATACGTATTGTTGCTTGTTGTCTCTGGTTAGTCCTGCCCAAATTTCAATAATCCATTATGGAATATTTCTGAGAAGTCAAAATCTGAAATAAAATAATTTCATTAAACAAAATTACATAATATTTTTATCTATATTGTTACCTATTCAATAGAATTCAAAATGTCCATCCTCAGGTTGGTTGGTTTCTTCCGCGAAGCATGAAACATAAAAAATGGTAAACACATGCATAATTGTTATGAGGGAATAATGAAACGGCGTGTAGGTTTATTAATGCGTGAAAGTTTATTTTTACTAATCCTTTCTACATTTTTCAAAGATGAAGTACATGCATTAAGGCGTTTTCTTAATTTCCAAATAGTCATTTGCTGTTGCCTATTTATTGTATGAAGATCACGTTTTTTTTTATTAAACAAATTATTATAAAGTTCACTTTCTTCAGCTAATTTTATAGATTGAGTCACATTTTCCATTGGTTCATCGTCTATCATTAAATTATTAGATATTGTTAAACTTTCTAAATTGGATTTAAAACAATACGTGTGATCATTAAAAGCTATTTCTAAATTTTCTACATTAGATTTTGAGCAATACGAGTGATCACTAAAAGCTACTTCTAAATTTTTAGTAACAACGGCATGGTTATTATTATTTACCGGATTTGAATACTTATGCAAATGTGTTTTTAATGAACTGGAAAATGATTTCTCTTCAAAATGATCTTCACACAAAAAAAGATGTTTTAAAGAAGGATAGTTACCTTCAGGCCAAACAAGTTTTAACCATTCTTCTTTAAATATGGGATCACTAGGAAAATGAAAAAAATGTTTGTATGAATTATTAGTTTCAGCCGTATTGACATACCGTACATTTGAACAATTCGGAAAAGAACAACGATACGATACCTTACCGGACATATTAAATTTGAACTAAATATATTTACCTACCTTTACTAAAAAAATCACCGGCCTCGTTTCTTCAACAAAACCACTTGCATATCATGTAACCTACAAGATTGAAAGAATTGACATTGCGCTTTCTGACATACGCACGCTCAGTTGTCAAAATTCGTTAGTTCCAGTTTTCTTCGAAAGTGGCGTTTTGCTTCCCGAATTACCCGGCTTTCAACTCCTCTCATAGTACATACTTTGTGACTGGCGCCATTTAATTTTAAGGTTATGACCACAGAATAATAACTATAAGAAGTGTAAATCCCGTTTTAAATCGCGACTAACCCTTCACCAAGTGAAAAATGGATGTAGGCAACCGATGTTACAAACGCAATATCGGTTGCCTACATCTATTTTTGGGTTGCCGTTCTAGTATGTACAGGGTGAGCTAAAATGATTGTGGTTTGATATGTAGGCAACCAAATACGCAGGTTGGTACAACTGAAATCTTAAACAGAAAATCCCCTAGTAATCAAATGGCGTTGCAATTTTTTTTTCCAAAATCTCTAATTTCACAGCAACTGTCAAATTTTGAAAAGGTTTTTCCAGATGCTAACACAAAACAAAGATTTACGCAAATTAATTTTGATAAAAACTGACGTTTATAAAATAGAAGTCACAGTAATAAAATTCAAAAATCTGAAGTTTTGACACATTTTTTAATTTTTTTTTTAAAGTTGCAATTTAGGTTGTCGAGGGTCCCAAAAAGAGAGGGGTACTATTATACCGTATATATAAATATGTCCCTGTTCTGCCATAAAAAAATCCTAGTTTATTGAAAAATTCCAAGGGGAATTATTTGTAAAAAAATAACCACGTGAGATAGAATTAATTTTGCGGTTGATTTGAATATACTAAAGAATTCTGCAAAAAGTGAAACTGACTTTATTGAAAAAACTTCTAAGGGGAACGAGGGGAACATTAAAAAAATGATATTTTCTAAAAATTAGAGCATTTAAATTGTTGAAGCTGCAACATGATTTATTAAAAATAACGACGAGAGCTAAAATTTATTTTTTAGTTGATTTGAATAAATTAGAGAATTCTGAAAGAAAATAATCCGAGTTTGTTTAAAAATTCTAGGGAGAACCATAAAAAAACTAAGATTTTGTAAAAATTACACTTTACTTGTTGAAGTAAAAAAGTAACTAAGTGAGAGGGGATTAATTTAGCGGCCAATTTGAATAATTCTGCAAAAAATAAACACATTAAATAAATTCAGATTTTATAAAAATTGCACTATTTTACTTGTTGAAGTTGCAAAATGATTTTAAAAAATTTATAAAAAAAAATAACCAAGTGAGCTAAAAATAATTTTATGGTCAATTTAAATAAACTGGAGACTTGTGCAAAATATAAATCTGAGTTTGTTGAAAAAAATCCAAGGGAAACATTAAAAAAAAATGATTTTGTAAATATTTTACTTGTTGAAGTTTTATTTTTCGGTTTTATTTTTCGGTTGATTTAAATAAATTAAAGAATTCTGCAAAAAATGAAACAGAGTTTGTTGAAAAATTCTAAGGGCAACATTAAAAAAATTCAGATTTTGTAAAAATTGCACTATTTAACTTGTTAAACCTGCAAGGTGATTTTTAAAAATTTATAAAAAAATAACCACGTGAGCTAGAATTTATTTTTTGATTGATTTAAATAAATTGAAGAATTTTGCAAAAAATGAAACCGAGTTTATTGAAAAATTCTAAGGGCAACGTTAAAAAAAATCAGATTTTGTAAAAATTGCACTATTTCACTTGTTAAACCTGCAAGGTGATTTTTAAAAATTTATAAAAAAATAACCACGTAAGCTAGAATTTATTTTTTAATTGATTTAAATAAATTTAAGAATTCTGCAAAAAATGAAACCGAGTTTATTGAAAAATTCTAAGGGGAACATTAAAAAAATTGAGATTTTGTAAAAATTGCACTATTTAACTTGTTGAAGCTGCTAGGTGGTTTTTAAAAATTTATAAGAAAATAACCACGTAAGCTAGAATTTATTTTTCGGTTGATTTAAATAAATTAAAGAATTCTGCAAAAAATGAAACCAAGGTTATTGAAAAATTCCAAGGGGAACATTAAAAAAATTGAGATTTTGTAAAAATTGCACTATTTTACTTGTTAAAGCTGTGGAGTGATTTTTTAAAATTTATAAAAAAATAACTAAGTGCGCCATAATTAATTTTGAGGTTGATTTAAAAATATTTGAGAATTCTCCCCAGGGGCGGATTAAGCACGTGGGGCAAAAATGCTATGGGAGCCCCCAGATACTACAAAACTGGTCTCATCCCGAAATGTTTAGTAGTTATTTTTTAATTTTTTTTTAAGTTGAAAAGTGGGCCCTTGGCTACAGCTCTATTATTAGACCGTATATAAATCCGCCCCTGGCCGCTTGTACTTTTTAAAAACACTTTTTAACCATGTTGATTTAAAATTCTTTTTTTTTAGAAAAATTTGATATAATTTAATTCTACTTTGTTATATTTTTTATCATTTCATCATTTGTATATTTTTTTTAAATAGGATCTGGGCAAAATGAAATAAATAATTTATTAAAAAATCTCAAATACGGGGCCCCCAAATTTGCGGGCCCTAGGCAATAGCACAATAGCCACCGTTAACTGATTTTGAATTATATTTTAAGTGTGGGTTATTCTTGTATCTTGGATGCTATTAGACCTGATTTTTTGGAAATACCTAATCAAAATTTCCAAAAAATCAGGGTCTAATAGCATCCAAGAATAATCCACTTAAAATGTAATTTAAAATCAGTTACGGTAGCTATTGTCATGCTGGATGGAGCACGTTGGCCCACTAAATTTATTCATATTTATTATACAGGGTGATTCAGACCACCCGCCACCCATTTATCACGAGAACGCATTATTGCACATCACTAAAATAAAAAACTTAATTACCAAAGTGAACCTAAAGAATCCATTAGTGAACTTATTAGGTCGAGTTTGATATGGTTTGATAGGTCTTTCAAAAACAAATAACTTTTATTAAAATATTTTTTTAATATTTTCCATAGTTTAGAATTTATTCGAAAAACAAAAAAAAATTGTTAAAAAAAGTAAATAAAAATTATTGCATATTTTGAAGAATTTTATAAATTTATAAACTCTTTCTACAAATTCTAATATTTTACCAACTTTAAATATCATACTTGTCCATATTTCAACAAAATTCTTCAAAGTATGCAATAATTATTATTTACTTTTTTTTTAAATTTTTTTAAAACCCGAAAAAAAGCGGAAAAAATCGACCATTTTTGGGAATTTTTTTCAAAGTGTCGGTTAGGTCCAAAAAATTTAAAATTCGAACCACACTTGGAATCAACATCCCTCTTTACATCGGAACCGAAATTCTTAAAATCGGACGAAAAAAACCACTCTTTCGGCTACTCCTCGCAAAAAACGTCCGAATTCGGGGTAAAAATACAAAAGGGGTAGTATATCGCCGCCCCTTTAATAGATAGATCCGGGCAGGTCAAAACCGCCGTCTTCAGAATCCGGTCCCCCATAACATACTAAAATTTGGTGCGAATCGGGGGTGAATTTCGGACACTTAGGGGATGAACTCGATTTTTCGTTCGTGGTGGAATAACTTTTTTCGAGGTGGGTCCGATCGAAAAGGGAAGGAAAAGTTTAAATTTTTTCTTAAAATTTCCTCCTCCTTCCATCTAGAAAATTTCAACTCTCTACGAAGAACTCATTAAAAAGGATTAAACAAAATTCGTCGAAAAAAGGTCCATTGTAATTAAATGTTAATTAACCAATAATGGCTTACCAATCCCCACCTTCCTAAACCAAATTGAATTTAAGAAGGACCCGAAAGAAAAACAGGACACTTTCAGTTTAACATTGGTCCTGACCAGTCGATTTTGTAGGAACATAAATTTGTAAATTGAAATCTTCATTTTTACGCGACTTAAAGTTTAAAAGTGTTTTAACATTTGCTGATATTTCTATCAAGAGGTAAGAATTATTTTAATTTTTTTTTCAAATGAACTCTCTGCGGAAACTAATAACTTACAAAACCATAAATAGGTGGTTCAAAACACCTAGATATTTCTGATTTTTATATGCTAAAACTCATTTCTGTCAAAGTACAAAACCAATTGCATCTTGATTTAATTCATCAATTTTGTTTTACCTTTTATCACAGAATTATTTTCAAAATGTTTGAATAGGTTCTTTTATTGGTTCTCCAATCAAAAAGTTAAGGTGACTCCTTTTACACCAAATGATTCTTTGTGTAATCAAAATTTTTATATCATCCATGTGCGACAAACCGTTTTCAAGATAAAGGGGTGGCACGTGTGGTCTGGAACACCCTGTATAATATATAAAAATAATATAATAATATACATGGTGATGATAAAGTTTGGAACATTATTCATAACTGCCGTATTTAATTTTTTTAAGAAAATCGCTCGGACAGGTCAATTTTAGTTTTTAAAATCCCATCTCATGGTATAATAAAAATATTAATGACGTCACTGGTGATTTAGCAATGACGTCATCATAGATTTTTTTAAATGGAAACCCCCACTTGTTTCAATGGTTTTTGATTGACATTTATGTCACTTAAACGATGATATAAAAAACAATTAAATTTTTAAACAAATTTCAATTCATTTGAAAGCATTTTGTACCCTGATAATGGTAGTCATAATTTTTTTGGAAAATCCTCGATTTCTAACCTACCTAATAATAATGGTATTATTTATGTACTTTTAAATCACTTTTGGATAAATTGTTAAGTTGTAACCATAAAACAAGTGCTCTAACTTAACAAAAGCTAATTATTTATAATTATTGAAAAATAAATCAGGTACCATATTTTTTTATAATTTTTTTGCGATAAATTATACTTTCTATTTTCCTCTTTTATCGTGTCCTGTAAATGACTAAATTAAAATGTGACCAAAACAAATCATATTTTTATTTTCAGGATAAACAGACCTTTAAAATGATGCATCACTCGACCCCCATTCCCATTTAAAAAATTAAAAGGGTGGCTCCATAGGGATGGGGGTTGCAATTACCATTCTTATTTTGTTTGTCCCCCTGAAGGTAAAAATCGACCTGTCACGACATTTTTACAATTTATATTTTTTTGATAGTTATTAGGGTGGCTCCTTTTAAAAGGAACACCCTGTATAAAAACAATAATTTTGTTTTAGGTGTGGCAACGGCGCTTTACGATCGGCTTTCTTCGGAAATAGAGGATAACTTCACACCGGTCTATACTTATTTTATTCTGTGGTGTCTATTGACAAATGACATATGCATATGCCATCTCTATGATGATTGCTGTGCCCGTTTTAAACTCATGATTTATTAAATTTTTTACATTCCTGCTGATTTGTGACTTGTTAACATGGTATTGTAACATTTTTGACAAGTGTTCTAAAGTATAGTTTATAAATGAGCGGGCACCCCGGACCAATTCCTAAAAGATGGTTGAACTGTCCGAGAAAATCCCTAAATCTAATAATTGGAAAATTTTTGGCTTTCAAGACCCCCCTTAGCGATGATTATGATGACCAAGTTCCAGCACAGAATAGATTTCATGTTAAAATGCTCTTTGATATTTGTAAAAGCAAAAAGGTACGTATTAAGGTTAACATGCAACGGTTAGTAATAAGTGTATTTATATGTAATTTAAATTTTAGATAAAATTTGGTTTATGGATAGATTTGACCAATACGAATCGGTTTTATGATAAGAATGAGGTTAAGGAACGTGATTGTAAATATCTCAAATTACAATGTAGAGGGCACGGTGAGACCCCATCTGTAGAACAAACTGAGTTGTTTTTAAATTTGGTTGATAAGTTTATTTCACAACATCCATTGGAAACTGTAGCTATTCACTGCACTCATGGTTTCAATCGTACTGGTTTCTTAATATGCTCTTATTTGATAGAGCGTATGGATATCGCAGTAGAATCTGCATTGGATATGTTTGCAGAAGCAAGGTGAGATAATCTTTTAAAACTAATCAATTTTTAGACTAATTTTTCATTTTTTAGACCACCTGGTATTTATAAAGAAGATTATATTAAAGAACTATTCAATAGATACAGCAAAGATGAAGATGAGGTCCCACCACCTCCTGAACTTCCAGATTGGTGCTATGGTAAGTCTATAGTATGTCGTACAAATTGTATGAATAAGAGTTAAGGTGGTAATCGGCAAATAATTTTTTTTCCAATGGAGCTTTTTAAAATTTACTTTTTTGTTTTATAGAAGAGTGTTGTGGCTACTAATTTTTTGTTTTTGTAAGTCAAACCAAATATTCATACGGAAGCAGTAAAACGGGTGTTTGACAAAAAATATTCGCTTAGCAGCATTTTGAAAAATTCTAAATAACTAATTGAAATAATGTTTTTTTTTCCAAGGCTTAAATTTGCTGACTATCCTCTTAAAGGAATTTTTAAACATAAAATGTCTTGTCTTCTTCAACTGTATTTTTTGTATCAGAAAATTCTATTTTTATAATTATAATAAAAATTAAATATTTTTAGAAGAAGAAGAGGATGATGAACCAAGTAATAATTCTGAGGATAATTTACAAGGAAATGAATCATCATCTAATAAATGGTGAGTTAATATTTTTTATACAGGGTGTCTCTAAAAGGTCTGTACAAAATAATACCAAAATAAGACGATTTAACCAAACTTATCTCTATCAAAAAGTGCTCTGTTAAGGTGCTACAGACCATTAAAGTTCTTAAAACTATTTTGTATTTTTTAAATTACTCAAAATTGGCTCATACGATCATAACATAATTTGGTATGTGGTTATGTAATGGAAAAAGTATTTCTAGACAATTTGTTCTTACTTTTTCACGTTATGTAAGTGGTCAAAAATAGGTCATCGACATGCAAAATCTCTTATAACTTTTTAATGGCTGAATAAAAATTCATAAAACTTTACTTGTAGCTAAACAGTGTAATTATAAACTTTTTTTGTCTCTTACAAAATTTTTCTAGCTCCTTTATTTTGGACAGAAAAAATTATTTCTTAACTTTGAAAAAATATTTAAATTTTTCGCTAAAAAGTCTGTACAAATTAAAACAGTATTTTCCTGAGACCAAAATGGAACGATTTAACCACTGTTTCCGCCGAAAATGGTTATTTTATTGTTTGTTGGTAATTTGCGATAAGCTTTGTTGTTTGTTATAATAATCTAGTTATCTTAAAAAAAAAGATATATAAAATGTCATAATAACTCAATAGTTTGTACAAAATACACTTATTTTAGAAAATAACAATTATTTTCTTTTACAAAATAATCTTTATCCTATAATCCATCAGTAATTTTTTAAAGAGTGTTTTTGACCTATACTACGGTGTAAAGACCCACTCGCATCATTTGGTCCTTCGAACCGGATTTGGATAAAGATTATATGGTTCATCATCAATAAACAAGCCAATCTGCATGTCCAGAAGAGGATTTGTTACTGCTAGTCCAGAAAACAATTCTTCAAGATTCAACAGTCGTCAGTTCATCGAATATTTTCCATGTGAGCACCAAAATAGTTTTTAATTTGATATTGCTTATTATTTGTACCACTTACATTAAATTAAATTAAATATGAGTAATGCCGAAAAATTAAAGGTATTAAAGGGAAAACGTGGAGTTAAAAAAGGTGAATTAACGCGATTCATAAATTTTTTAATAAAATTTAATGCTTCTGAAATTGACACAATCGAATTGTCAGAAAATGATTTATCACAACTAAAAACGCGACTTTTAAATTTAAATGTCGTTTTTGAACAATTTAACAGTATTCAAGAAGAAATTGATCTTCTAATAGATTCAAATGAAAATTATGATATTGAAAATTCCGAAAGGGAATTATTTGAAAATCAATATTATGAAGCTATTGCTCAAGCAGATGTATTAATAAAAAATGCTTCCAAAACTACAATTTTAAATTCTAGTATTTTGGAAGTTGTTAACAAAAGTGATACCATTTCGAAGGAGTTTGACATTAATGCTTCCCAATCAGTCAAATTTCCTGAGATACGTTTACCTCAATTTAATGGGGATTTTGATAATTTTTTATCATTTCGTGATCTTTTTTCGAGTTTAGTTCATAACAACGAGCGTATGACAAATCTTCAAAAATTACATTATCTAAAAACTTCTTTAACGGGAATCGCTTTAGAATTGCTGGATAATATTGAAACAAGTTCAGATAATTATGAGGAAGCATGGAATACATTGTGCGAAAATTTTGAAAATAAGGAAATTTTAGCACAAAATCATTTTGATAAAATACTTAATGTAAAAACAATTACACAAGAATCGTCTTTTGAAATTCGTGCATTGGTACGAATTATTCAAAATAATTTAAAATCATTAAAAATATTAAAATTGCCTATAGAGAGTTGGGATTTTATGATCATACATCTTACTAAGTCCAAGTTAGATGCAATAACTCTTCGTGAATGGGAGAGCTTTAAAAAAACAGGGGAATATCCGACCTTAGATGAATTTATTAATTTTTTAAAGGATAAGGCTAATATGCTTCTTAAAATACAATCCTTACCAAAAAATAATTTTTCTGATGGTTCCTCTACTTCTGAAAAGCACCAATCATTTAAAAATAAGAAATTCCAAACATCTAATACATTCATATCGACATCTGAAAATTGTTTGCATTGCAATGGTGCACATAAAATTTATATTTGTCCTGAGTTTCTTAAATTAAATTCAAAACAAAGGTACAATAGAGTAAAGGTACTTAAGCTCTGTACGAATTGTCTTTATCAAAATCATTCTAATCGCGATTGTAAATCAAAATTATGTAAATTTTGTAACCAAAGGCATCATACATTGTTACATTTTGATAAACCCAAGCCAAAACGTATTTCTGAAACTTCAATTAATGAGGTATCTACAAATGATAAAGAAGGCATACAAAGGGTTTTATCAAATTCGACTTCTTATATTCAAAATCAAATGCTATTATCAACTGCAATAGTTCTTGTGGCGAATAAAAATGGATATCTTGAATCGTGTAGGGTTCTCTTGGATTCTGGATCACAATCCAATTTTATTACTGCGGAATTTGTTACTAAATTAGGTTTAAAACAAGATCCCGTTAACATCAATGTTGTTGGAATTAATCAAATTAGAACTAATTTCAAAACAAAATGTGAAGTCGAAGTTACGTCGCTTCAAGATGATTTTTCGTTTAATATGTCTTGTATAGTTATTCCTAAAATATCTGATGATCTTCCAAATGTCATATTTAATTCTACAAGATTAAATATTCCAAATCATGTTGCTTTAGCAGATCCTGAATTTTACAAACCTTCACAAATTGACATGTTAATAGGTGTTGAAATATTTTGGCATCTTATAATCTCTGGTAAAATCGAATTGGGTTGCAGTTTACCAATTTTACAAAAAACTAAGCTTGGTTGGGTGATATCTGGTTCAATACCTTCTACTCGAATCCATATGACTATTTGTAATTTTTCTACTGATACTGTTCAAGATCAATTAATGAAATTTTGGGAAATAGAGGAAGTGTCACCTCAGACAATTCTTTTTGATGATTGTGAGCAACATTTTATTGCTAGCACAAGAAGGGACATTTCAGGTAGATTCATCGTTTCAATTCCATTAAAGGACGATGTATCTAAGTTAGGTCATTCCAAAACTCAAGCAATTAATAGATTTTATTCCATGGAAAGAAGATTTCATTCAAATTCAAGATTAAAGCATATGTATATTGAATTTATGGAGGAATATAAAAATCTAAATCATATGACTAAATTAAAAAATCCAGAATTCATAAAAGATATTTATTATTTGCCTCATCATGGTGTCTTAAAAGAATGTAGTATCACTACCAAATTACGTGTAGTTTTTGATGCATCATGCACCACTTCAACTGGAGTTTCTTTGAATGATATTCAATCAGTTGGTCCTATCATTCAAGAAGATATTTTTTCAATTTTGTTACGATTTAGACGTCATTTAATAGCGTTTTCAGCTGACATTGGAAAAATGTATAGACAGGTATTAATTAATCCAGAGCAACGTCATATGCAGTGCATTCTTTGGCGTGCAGATCAATCACATCCTCTCGAAACGTACGAATTAAATACAGTTACTTATGGTACGGCTTCAGCTTCATTTCTAGCAATTAGATGTCTTCATCAATTGGCTAAGGAGAATCAAGATAAATTTCCTGAAGTTTCGGAAATAATAAAAAGAGATTTTTATGTGGATGATTTACTTTCTGGATCGGAATCATCATCTCATGCTATTTTTTTAATTCAACAAATTTCTGATGTTTTAAGTCAAGGTTGTTTTGATTTACGCAAATGGATTTCTAATGATCCCGAAGTAATTAAAATATTTTCAAATAGCAATGATAGTATAAAAATAATGCCCATAAATTTTGGTGAATGCGCTAAAACTCTTGGGGTATATTGGAATCCCGGTGAAGACGTTATACAATACAAAATACCTGAAATAAATTTACCAACAGAAATTTGCAAAAGAACTATATTATCTACAATTTCACAAATATTTGATCCATTAGGGTTACTTGGTCCTGTTATAATTGTGAGTAAGGTTTTATTGCAACAACTTTGGTTGGAGAAATTGTCTTGGGATGAACCTGTTTCTTGTAATATAAGGAAAAATTGGGTAGATTTTATTTCCAATCTCATGTCATTAAATTCTTTCCAGATTCCTAGGCATGTCTTGTTAAAAAATACTGTTGCAATAAATATTCACGGTTTTTCTGATGCCTCCACTACAGCTTATGGAGCCTGTATTTATATACAGAGCATTAATGATCAGGGTAAATCAAACATAAAGCTTTTATGTGCAAAATCTAGGGTGGCACCAATAAAATCCACAAGTATTCCTCGCCTTGAATTGTGTGCATCTTTAGTCCTTTCAAGATTGGTAAATAAAGTAATTAAATCTTTAAGTTTGAATAATTTAATTAATAATTGTTATTTATGGACAGATTCATCAATCGTTTTATATTGGTTAAGGTCAAATCCTTCTAGTTTAAAACAATTTGTGGGTAATAGAATAGCGGAAATTCAAAACTTGACAACCAATTGCAAATGGGGACACGTCAGGTCCAACGATAATCCTGCGGATTTAATTTCCAGGGGTGTGACTGCTAAGGTGTTAGTTGATAGCCTCTTATGGTGGAATGGTCCATCGTGGTTAATGTCAGATACATCAAAATGGCCAACTTTTCTCAGATCTCAGATTCCAAATGATTTACCTGAGATGAAAACAAATACAGTATTGATCGCATCCATCAGTTATACTTTCGAAATCAGTCTTCTCAATAAATATTCCTCTTTTATTAAATTGCAAAGGGTATTCTCTTTTATGAAGAGATTCTTACATAATTGTAAAATCCCAAAGCAGAATCGCATTTTAGGGCCAATATCGGTAATTGAACTTAGAGATGCTACTAATCAATTATTTAAAATGCATCAAAAAATTTCTTTTAATGCGGAATACAAATTTCTCAAAAGAAGGAAAATAGTACATCATTCGAGTAAAATTGCCAAATTAAATCCTTTTATTGACGATCTTGGTTTAATTCGCGTAGGTGGTAGGCTAGAAAATGCCGATTTGCCTTTTAATAAAAAGCATCCAATAGTAATTGATGCTAAACAAGGGTTTATCAAAATACTTTTTAATTATTATCATAAGAAATATATGCACGCTGGTCCTCAGTTGCTTCTTTCAAATATTCGTGAATTATTTTGGCCTATTGGCGGAAGAGATCTTGCTAGAAGAACATGTCATGAATGTATTAAATGTTTTAAGGCCAAGCCAATTTCAATTGATCAATTTATGGGTAATTTACCAAAAAAGAGGTTAATTCCAAATTTACCTTTTACTATTTGCGGAATAGATTATGCAGGCCCATTTCAAGTCAAAGATAGAAAGGGACGTGGGTGTAAACTTAGCAAGGCATATGCTTGTTTAATTGTCTGTTTTAATACTCGTGCAATTCATATTGAACTTGTTTCAAATTTAACCACAGATTGTTTCATATCTGCATTAAAAAGATTTATCTCAAGAAGGGGTCTCCCTGCTGAAATATTTTCTGATAATGGTACCACATTTGTAGGGGCAAATAACGAAATGCGCGAATTAATAACATTTTTAAAAACTAACCAGTTAAATTTTCAAAACGAAATATCAAAGTTAGATATTAAATGGCATTATATACCTCCTCAAGCACCTCATTTTGGAGGTCTTTGGGAAGCAGGAGTACGTTCAATGAAATTTCATATGAAACGCGTAATAGGTAATTGTTTACTTACTTATGAAGATTTAAATTCTGTTCTGGTGCAAATAGAGGCAATATTAAATTCTAGACCCATTGGTCCACTTTCTATGGATCCTTCAGATTTGAATCCTTTAACTCCTTCGCATTTTCTTCTTGGGCGTCATCAAAATGCATTACCGGAAATGAATTTATCTTCAATTCCTGAGAATCGGTTAAGTACATACCAGCATTTGCAAAAACTTCGTCAAGATTTTTGGATAAGATGGTCAAAGGAATATTTATGTGAACTTCAACAAAGAAAGAAGTGGAACAGGTCCAGCAAGATCATCAAAATCGGGGATTTGGTTTTAATAAAGGATGATAATCTCCCTCCTCTATTTTGGAAATTGGGACGAATCATCGAGGTTTTTAAAGGAAAAGATGAAGTTGTTAGAGTAGTTTCCATCAAAATCAACACTGGTGTTATAAAACGTGCGGCCACCAAGATTTGTCCGTTGCCTACATCTCAGAACTGTGAATAATTTTTTGAAAACTTTCATTTTCAAGGCCGGGAGTATGTTTCCGCCGAAAATGGTTATTTTATTGTTTGTTGGTAATTTGCGATAAGCTTTGTTGTTTGTTATAATAATCTAGTTATCTTAAAAAAAAAGATATATAAAATGTCATAATAACTCAATAGTTTGTACAAAATACACTTATTTTAGAAAATAACAATTATTTTCTTTTACAAAATAATCTTTATCCTATAATCCATCAGTAATTTTTTAAAGAGTGTTTTTGACCTATACTACGGTGTAAAGACCCACTCGCATCAACCACTTTTATCTTTATCCAAAAGTGCTTCCTTAAGCCTCTATTGAGCATGACAGTTATTTAAAAAGATAAGATTTTTCAAGGTCGCTAGACACTTAACGAAGCCCTTTTCGATTAAAATAAGTTTGGTTAAATCATTTTATTTTGGTCTCAAGAATATGTGGTGTTACTTTGTACAGACCTTTTGGCGAAAAATTTAAATATTTTTCTAAAGTTAGATTATGCAATGCACGATATGGAAATATTTTTTTCTGCCTAAACTAAAGGAGTTAGAAAAATTGTATAGGAGACAAAAAAAGTTTATAATTACACTGTTTAGCTACAAGTAAAGTTTTATGAATTTTTATTCAGCCATTAAAAAGTTACAAGAAAATTTGCATGTCGATGACCTATTTTTGACCACTTTCATAGCATGAAAAAGTAAAAACAAATTGTTTCCAAATACCTTGTTTCATTACATAGCCACATACCAAATTTTGTTATGATCGTATGAACCAATTTTTAGTAATTGAAAAAAAAAACAAAATAGTTTTAAGAAATTTTATGGTCTGTAGTGGCTTAACGAAGAACTTTTAGATAGATAAGTTTGGTTAAATCGTTTTATTTTGGTCTCAGGAGTGTTTCTATTAACCCAGATATGTTTGAAATTTCACGTTGTTTTTGTGTTCCTTAAACAATTGCAACCATTTTAATTTGTCAGAATAAGATTATTTATTTTTTGTATGTTTATTCAGGAAAGGTAAAAGAAGAAGGAACGGTAAAGTGGCCACATTCATGGAAGGCGTTCCTGGTGTTTATGAGTTCACGGAACAACCAAAAGCTTTTAAATTGCTCCAAAAAGTCAGAGCCATGTGTCATTTTAGAGGGTAACTTAATAAATTATTTTGCAAATTACTAAATTGCAATAATTAAATTATTTTTCAGAAAAGATTTTCCTGGAGCACAACCTGTTTCTATGGATGTTAGGAATATAAACTTTTTGGGGCAGAAACCTTACAGGGTTTCATGGAAAGCAGACGGAACAAGGTATTTAAAACGTAGGAGTAATTAACATTTATAACTTTTTTTTAACTTGTTTTAGATATATGATGTTAATTGACGGTGAAAATGAAATTTACTTTATTGACAGAGATAATAATATTTTTTATGTGGAAAATATACGTTTTCCGTACAGAAAAAATCTTATGGGACATTTGAAAGACACTCTATTAGATGGTGTAAGTATTTGATTTTTAATACGATAATTGCTATAAATTTAAATTATTTCAGGAAATGGTTATAGATAAATTGGATGATAAATCCTTTCCTAGATACTTGGCGTACGATATATTGCATTTTGATAAAAACGACATATCCAAGGAGCCTTTTTATAAAACCCGTTTGCAGTACATCGAATATGAAATTATTAAGCCACGATATGCTGCTATGGAATCTGGTATAATCAACAAACAGTCAGAACCTTTTAGCATACGTCTTAAAGAATTTTGGGATTTAACTCAGGCTGGAAATTTATTAGGAGAGAAATTTGCAGCGAGTTTACTACATGAACCCGATGGGCTAATTTTCCAGCCATCTCTCGAACCGTACAAGGCCGGGAGATGCGATGATGTTCTAAAATGGAAACCAGCGCACATGAACTCTGTCGATTTTAAATTAAAAATTCATGTTGACTCAGGTTTAGGGTAAGAAGAAAACTTGCATTTAATTAATTTAAAAATTGCACTATTTAACTTGTTGAAGCTGCAAGGTGATTTTTAAAAATTTATAAAAAAATAACCATGTGAGGTAGAATTTATTTTTCGGTTGGTTTAAATAAATTAAAGAATTCTGCAAAAAAATGAAACTGAGTTTATTGAAAAATTCTAAGGGGAACATTAAAAAAATTGAGATTTTGTAAAAATTGCACTATTTAACTTGTTAAAGCTGCAAGGTGATTTTTAAAAATTTATAAAAAAATAACCACGTGAGCTAGAATTTATTTTTCGGTTGATTTTAATAAATTAAAGAATTCTGCAAAAAATGAGACCGAGTTTATTGAAAAATTTTAAGGGGAACATTAAAAAAATTGCACTATTTAATTTGTTAAACCTGCAAGGTGATTTTTAAAAATTTATTAAAAAATAACCACCTGAGCTAGAATTTATTTTTCGGTTGATTTAAATAAATTAAAGAATTCTGCAAAAAATGAAACCGAGTTTATTGAAAAATTCTAAGGGGAACATTAAAAAAATTGAGATTTTGTAAAAATTGCACTATTTAACTTGTTAAAGCTGCAAGGTAATTTTTAAAAATTTATTAAAAAATAACCACGTGAGCTAGAATTTATTTTTCGGTTGAATTTAATAAATTAAAGAATTCTGCAAAAAATGAAACCGAGTTTATTGAAAAATTCTAAGGGGAACATTAAAAAATTGAGATTTTGTAAAAATTGCACTATTTTACTTGTTGAAGCTGCTAGGTGATTTTTAAAAATTTATAATAAAGTAACCACGTGAGCTAGAATTTACTTTTCGGTTGATTTAAATAAATTAAAGAATTCTGCAAAAAATGAAACCGAGTTTATTGAAAAATTCTAAGGGGAACGTTAAAAAAATGAGATTTTGTAAAAAATACACTATTTAACTTGTTAAACCTGTAAGGTAATTTTTAAAAAATTTACCATGTGAGGTAGAATTTATTTTTCGGTTGATTCAAATAAATTAAAGAATTCTGCATAAAATGAAACCGAGGTTATTGAAAAATTCCAAGGGGAACATTAAAAAAATTGCGATTTTGTAAAAATTGAGCTATTTAACTTGTTGAAGCTGCAAGGTGATTTTTAAAAATTTATAAAAAATAACCACGTGAGCTAGAATTTATTTTTCGGTTGATTTAAATAAATCAGAGAATTCTGAAAAAAATTAATCTGAGTTTGTAGAAAAATTCCAATGGGAACATTAAAAAAACTGAGATTTTGTAAAACTTGTAACATAGACCATATATAAATTTAATTGTATTTTAGGAAAGTACCATGTAAAAAAGGTTTGCTTTTTGTTGGCCACCTAGACACACCTTTTGCCCAAATAAAGCTTACAAGTGAACTCAAAGAATTGGACGGGAAAATAATTGAGTGCATGTACGAAGACCAGAGTTGGAAGTTTATGCGACAAAGAACTGATAAATCATTTCCTAATAGTAGAAACACAGCATTGGGTAAGTAAAAATTTGGTATAAGTTTTAAAATTATACAATTTCTTAAATTTTTAGCTGTATGTGACTCTATAGAAAATCCTGTAACTCAAGAAGCACTTCTTTCTTTTATTAAGAACAAAAGGTTTAAGGATGATAGATTAATGATGCCTCCTCCAAGTAAAAAAATAAAACGTTGATTTTTTTAATTTTATCTTTATCTCATCGTATTTAAAATAATTTAATTTATTTAGATTATTTATTTTTATGAAATAAATACATTATTCACTTATCTATTATCTACATTTAAATAAATAATTTTCTTTTATTAAGTTTTTATCTCCATTTTATTTTTAAAAACACTTCAAATTTCTGACCCTCTTAATACTTGATAATTCACTTTAAATTTTGGCAGCATTTTTATATTGCCACATGCCGTTATTTTTAACAACCTTTCCCTCTCTCAACATTTTCCCCAAATGGTGTCCCACGTTCCAAGCAGCAGCCTGATAAAGTTTGGGCGGTGTTTCTGTATAAATTTCCTCCACTAAAGTTAACGGAGTGAAACCTTTATCCGCATTATTTTTTAAAACATCCAAAATCTGCTGTTCCCTCTTCTGCCTGTGTTCAATATAAAACTGAATCCTATCCTGCGCATCTGTGATAATATTTCCATGACCAGGATAAACCAAACTCGGTTTTAAATCCAGAATACTTTGAAGAGAATTCATGTAATCATAAAGATCTTCAAATACAGCAGTTCCTTCTCCCAAAATGCAATCTCCACTAAATACTGCATTTTCTTCCAAGAGATGAAATACTACATGATCCGTTGAATGACCTGGAGTGTGATGGACTCTTAATGTAGCACCCTCCACTGTGAATTCTTGTCCATCTTTTAAATACTCAAATTGTACATTTGGTGGTAGGTCTTCGTTTTCTCTTAAATATTTCCATACTTGACAATATTCTAAATAAATATAGGTATTTTAAAAAGAATTAATAAAAAACAGTTATGAATACTCACTGGTGTGCTCTTGTAGTGCTAAAACATCATTTACTCCACCGATGTGGTCTTGGTGCCAATGCGAAATAAAAATATGTGCCAAATCTATTTGTTCGTTATTTAAAACTGTTTTAAGGTGGTTAATATACTGCGGCACCCCTGAATCTCCTGTATCTAGCAAAATTCGCCTGGAAAATGAAGTTTTTTAGGATTTAATTTGAATCCCACATCGGAATCCAGTTTTACCAACCAAATAAAATTAACGCATAACCTCCAAAACGAAAAGTTTGGCAATGGCTTACCTTTTGCCAGTTCCTATTACATAAGTGTTGGTACCTTGGAGGGTCATTGGGCCTGGGTTACAGCCCAAAACCCGAATGACCCTTGAGGATAAGCGAGTTACGTTGGGTATGACGGCTGCCATGTTGTAAGACGGTCCAAAGTCAAACTCGAGCGTATCTTGCACCATTGCCAACGCGTTAAAATTGAATCGATTCGTAGTTTAAACTTTAAATGAAAACAAACGAGCTCTTCCTTTTATTTATATAAATTCGGAGAGATTGGAGAAAAATGGAAACGGTAAGAGAAAGAGACGTTGATATTGCTCAAAAAGTAAACCATATTACAAGTACTTATTTACTTGATTGATATCTTTTTAATAATAAAAATGAAGAAGTTTCTATTTTCCTCTAAAAATCGACCAATATTACACAAGCAGTATTTATCGCAAAAACTATAAATTTGTAAATAATACAGATATTTTTTTTGCTCCTTGTCAGTTTTTTATATTAAAAATGAGGTAATAAAATTATTATAAAATAAATTTAATTTTATTTTATTTCACCCCACATAAACAAAAGTTCAGAACCCTTTCGGGGATCTTATCCTATTACATCCGGAACCACGTTAAAATCTACCAAAGGAACAGGATGCTATTCTATATTTTACTAAAATGGTAATAAGGACGACCCCCCTTCGAGAATGTCAGAAATTCACTCCGAATTGCACTGGTTTAGTATGTTTTCAGGGACCAAATTCTGAAAACGGTGGTTTTGACCCACTTGGATCTAAGAGGATGGATATAACATACAAAACCCGTTTTGTTTTTTTTTTTTACCTCCAAATCGCTCTTTTTTAGCGCGGACCTATGAAAAGGGTAGCATTTTTCGTCCGATTTTAAAAATTCGAGCGAAATCTTAAAGAGGAATGTTGATTCTAAGTGGGGTTCGAATTTGTAGTTTTTTAAGACACCCTAACACTCTGAAAAAAATTCCCGAAAATTGTCATTACAAAAAATTTGAATTACTCAGAAAAATACACTAATTCCGAATATGTGTAAATCCAATATGGCTGCCATAAGAAAAAAATAAGTTTGGTTCATTTCCGGTCAATCCGTTGACGAAAAAAAATATTCATTTGTTTTACTGCATTGTACACAAAAAATTGTCTGTATTATGTCAAAAAAGTTTTTTGGTACCACCGAAAATAACGAAGTTATATAGCCATATTTTGAAAATTGCATTTTCTTGTTTTTTCAAGATAGCGTTGGAACGATGCGATATTCAATTTTTTTGTAAATGAATTATTAATATTTGAAAAAATCTCTACTACTTTGTCCATTTAACCAACTTTCTATCTCCAATAATAACAAAGATACCCATACAGTCCAACGTCAAATGGGACACCCTGTATAGTACTATCATTTATCAGTGTTACAATTTTCGCCGGGAAATTTCAAGAAAAACTTGAGAAAATCGTGGATTTCTTGAATTATTTAGAATTTTATTCATCTTTTTTGGGACTTTGGTTGGAAAAAACTGAATAACTTTTTTATTTTTATAAACATTTTTACAAAATTTCGCACAATCATGTATAGTACTATTATTTATCAGGGTTACAATTTTCGGCGGCAATTTCCAAGAAAAACTTGAGAATATCAGATTTTGTAAAAATTGCACTATTTAACTTGTTGAACCTGCAAGGTGATTTTTAAAAATATATAAAAAAATAACCACGTGAGCTAGAATTTATTTTTCGGTTGATTTAAATAAATTAAAGAATTCTGCAAAAAATTCAATCGAGTTTATTGAAAATTTTTAAGGGGAACATTAAAAAAATGAGAATTTGTAAAAATTACACTATTTAACTTGTTAAACCTGTAAGGTGATTTTTAAAAAATTTAAAAAAAAATTACCATGTGAGTTAGAACTTATTTTTCGGTAGATTCAAATAAATTAGAAAATTCTGCAAAAAATTAAACCGAGGTTATTGAAAAATTCCAAGGGGAACATTAAAAAAATTGAGATTTTGTAAAAATTGCACTATTTAACTTGTTGAAGCTGCAAGGTGATTTTTAAAAATTTATAAAAAAATAACCAGGTGAGCTAGAATTTATTTTTCGGTTGATTCAAATAAATTAAAGAATTCTGCAAAAAATGAAACCGAGGTTATTGAAAAATTCCAAGGGGAACATTAAAAAAATTGAGATTTTGTAAAACTTGCAACATAGACAGATATATTTGAAAATCGCATTTTCTTGTTTTTTCAAGATAGCGTTGGAACGATGCGATATTCAAATTTTTTGTAAATGAATTATCAATATTCGAAAAAATCTCCACTACTTTCTTCATTTAACCGATTTTCTATCTCCAATAATAACAAAGATACAGTCCAACGTCAAATGGGACACCCTGTATAGTACTAT
Organism: Stenus bimaculatus; assembly: GCA_963971135.1. Lineage (NCBI taxonomy): Eukaryota > Metazoa > Arthropoda > Insecta > Coleoptera > Staphylinidae > Stenus > Stenus bimaculatus. The sequence continues at coordinate 50,804,809 of OZ020183.1, read as the reverse complement.
TATTTATTAGTGTTACAATTTTCGCCGGAAAATTTCAAGAAAATCTTGAGCAAATTGTCGATTTCTTTTTTTTTGGGACTTTAGTTGAAAAAAATTGAATATCTTTTTTATTTTTATAAACATTTTTACAAAATTCGTACAATCGTGTATAGTACTATCATTTATCAGGGTTAGAATTTTCGTCGGAAAATTCCAAGAAAAACTTGAGAAAATTGTCAATTTCTTGAATTATTTTGTATTTTAATCTCCTTTTTTTGGGACTTTAGTTGAAAAAAATTGAATAACTTTTTTATTTTTATAAACATTTTTACAAAATTTTGTACAATCGTGTATAGTACTATCATTTATCATTGTTTTAATTTTCGTCGGAAAATTCCAAGAAAAACTTGAGAAAATCGTCGATTTCTTGAATTATTTTGTATTTTAATCTCCTTTTTTTTACTTTAATTGGAAAAAACTTAATAACTTTTTTATTTTTATAAACATTTTTACAAAATTTTGTACAATTGTGTATAATACTATAATTTATCAGTGCTACAATTTTTAGCGGAAAGTTTCAAGAAAAACTTGAGAAAATCGTTGATTTCTTGAATTATTTTGTATTTTATTCACCTTTTTTGGAACTTTAGTTGGAAAAAACTAAATAACTTTTTTATTTTTATAAATATTTTTTCAAAATTTTGTGCAATCATGTACGATACTATCATTTATCAGTCGTACATTTTTCGAGGGAAAATTCCAAGGAAAACCTTAACAAATCGTTGATATATTTTATGATTTTTGAAACTTTCAGCCACAAATTTCGACTTTTTGTAATGTTTGTCCTTTTATGCATTTTATCATAGTGTTTTTTTGTCGAATTCGGTCTTTTTTCAGCCGACCTTTTGCTCGATTCGGCTCGTTCGGCCATTTTGTCCAAGTCGGCTCTAAAAACTCACCTTTTAGTTATGAGTTTTGGTACTTAATTTCTAGGTCTTTGAATATTTATTATGTTTATATCACGATGAGTCAATTTTAGGAGTTTTTTGTTAAGGAAATCAAAAATAATCTCTTATTTTTATACATATAGTCAAAAGTATAAGCATTTATTTTTTGGGTAAAATAGATCAATTACATTATCAATAAAAGCTTAATAACTAAAATACAAGTGTTTTTTTTTTTATTTTCCTTGCAATTGCTTCATTAATATAGGTACGTAATCGTCGTATTCTGCTTGAAAAAAGTTAGCAGCGATTGGTTGCCCAAGTTTAAATTTTTTTGCAAAATCTCTAATCTTAAAATTAGCCCTGCCTTTAGCGGATTTATTGGTGAGTTTTTCTACGTTAAACGTAATCTTCTCAGGTTGTTGGTACAAAAGGAAAATGTAACGATGCAATCCTGTATCTTTAGGAGGTCCTGCACCAATATATTCGGACAAAACTTCCCCTTTGCTCAGGTCGCTTCCGGGAATATTTACCACCATCCAGTGCTGCCATTCCCCAAATTTCGGATCTTTTTTGCTGGGAGCGTCGGGATCTACCATGGCCAAGGTGTAGAAGTTTGTACCAGTTGCACTCCATTTGATCGTGGGTTGGTCTTTAACTTGCGTGGGTGTAACAGTAATGCCTTGGGTAATTTTTAAATTAGGAGAATACGTCACTTCCAAAATCCCATCAGGAGCCTTATCTATTACGTCGGGTACCACAGTGAACTCCACCAAAGGAACGGCAGCCATTGCCAATCCTAACTTTAAAAATAATAATTTTAACATGTACATGTTTTCGCTACCACTTTACCTTTAGAAATGAGGTGTGATATGATATATGGGCAACTCGAAGTTAAACAGTAAACGATAAAACTGGATAACTGGATAAAACAACCGTTTCAAATTTCAAGGTCTTGCATATAGTTATTGATGTTTATGGTACGTTGCTATGCCTTTTATGCTATTATGCAACGATAATCGGAAATAATGATAAATAAGTCGTGTTTTTATCGATTTTTAATTACTACTTGAAGCTTGAAGTAATATTTTAAAACTCTTTCTTTTTGGCAACTATTCTCGTTTATTTATAGTTACTATGACTACGACTACAATTCTTGTTTATTTTGTCTCCTGCTCGAATCGATAGATTTTCGTTATATTTAACATTTTGCAATATTTTCTCATTTCTATCATGTATGAATGGCAAAATAGTGGTATAGAATTGCTTTCGCAGTTATTGACGCCAAAACGTGGCGAGGTAGAAGAAGTTCCCGATGAAGAAGAAACCATATCTCAATTATTTCAAAGTGAACGTCTTAAGGAAGATAACACTTGTATTTAAAAATGACCTACTACATAAAAATATAATCTTGATTATTATGTTGTAGATATAGGAACTGGGAATAAATTGAATTCAAGTAATACCGACAATATTATTACAGAAGATAATTCTAAAGAGCAATTCTGTAAATTTGATGAGAATGAGGATAGACTTCTGTGCAATGAAGAAAGGAACGAAAATTGGAAACAAAATCCAAAATTTGATATTTCGTACAAACAAACTATTACCCCTTCAGATATTTATTTACAGGTATATTATTAAGTCACTCTGTATTATAATCTAGTCAATTTAGACATGCAAGTGTGCACAAATTAGCGTACAGCTAAAAATTGGAATGAATGCTGAAAAGTCCCCATCGATCCCGTACCTGAAAAAATTTTTATTCAAGCTCAAAGGTCTTAAAAATGGGTTTTTCGCGTTTTTCGGCAAAACGGTAAGTTTTATCATAAAATTAGGTCAGACAAAAATTGTAGATCATATTAATATCTATAAAAAATGTCTTAATATTTTTTTTCCTAAAAGCCACCGTTTCTGACATATAACGATTATAAAAGTTGTAATCTTCATAATATGCACATTATTCGTCAGATTCATAATCGTCCAATATTCACGATAACGGGTACATTTTTTAACCAAATTTCAAAAATCCGGTCTCGAATTAAAGGGGGATGTTTGTTTTATAATCCTATCGGAATGGATTTTTTTAAGCGACGGGAAAGCTTTCAAAAGCGCTCCCGAAAAAGGCAATTTTTTCGCGGTTTTTTTCGAGCGATTTTTACAATTTTTTTTACCCTCCTGCCCCTTCATCGATTTTAACGAATGATGGCTTATCTTAAAGGTTTTTGCGTAGGCTTTCGCACCAATAAAAGATTCGTTTTGATATCTTTATTCGTTTAGAAGTTATGACCGAATAACCGTTGAAAATTTCACTTTTGGACGCAGAAATTGCTATGAAATTTTTGATTAATTGGAAAATAAATAATTTTGACCGAACCAGTTGGCCGATTAAAACGATTTATGGCTTACATTGACCGATAGAAAAATATTTTTACTTGTATTACAGCTTCAGTGATGTGTATACGTGGCATACTTATGCATATTATGAAGATTACAATTTTTTCAACTTTTATAATCGTTATATCTCAGAAACGGTGGCTCTTAGGAGAAAAAGTATTAAGTCATTTTTTATAGATAATTATATGATCTACAATTTTTGTCTGACCTAATTTTATGATAAAACTTACAGTTTTGCTGAAAAACGCGAAAAACGCGAAAAACCCATTTTTAAGAACTTTGAGCTTTAATAAAAATTTTTCCATGTACGGGATCGATGGGGACTTTTTAGAATTCATTTATAATGGTGTTCCGAAGATTCATACCATTTTTTAGCTCTACGCTAAACTGATTGGACTAGTACTAAAGTTTTTAAATGGATACATATTATTTTATAGTTTGGAGGAAGAAATCCTTCAACTTCCAGTTGCGAAAATATGGTGGTAAAAGTGCATTTACCAGGACAGAGTCTTCAAAATATTGACTTAAAAGTAATGAATGATAAACTGGAGGTGAAGTCGCCTAAATTTTACCTGAATTTACCTTTACCTCAAAAAGTTGACCCACAAAAAGGCAAGGCAACGTTTGATTCGGGCACCGAAAATTTGGTCGTTAATTTGGTGATGAGTAGAGAGTTTGATTACATTAATTTTTAAAAGATTTGAAACGTAAAAAAGTTATGAATGATTCTTTTTGTTATGTAGTTATAAATACACAACATTTTATCTTTGGCCTAATAAATTGCGCCTTAATTAATCACCAAAGTTCAACAACGCTTTTATTATCGTCTGTCTGCGCTTATTTTTGTAAATCAATTTTATACTATATTAGTATGTAGTGACTCATTAATTTTAATTAAACAAAAATGTAGCGCAATAAAAATGTGTAAGAGGATCTTTGGTAATTCCAAGCGCTGAGCACTTCATTTTAAACTAAAAATTAACTATTTCAATGATAAGTAAAATTTTGGTTGAAAGAAAATATAATTGCTTGTTTTATTTTCAATTATCGGCGAAGCCAAACCTATCAAATAGAGGCCAAAATATGTCTCTTGCACTTCGCACTTCCAAGTTTAATGAACTGGCGCGAAAAAAAAAATACTAGGAGTAAAAATATTAAATATAATTAAACAGTTGCATTAACCTTTATTGATAAAAAAAATATTTTACAACCAAATATACTTTTATATTGAAATAAATTAAACTGTGGTAACATGTAACAGTTAAAATAGTGAAATATAAAAATAAAATCCAGTAAAGTCTGCGTTCTTTGTAAGTCTGTAGTCTGTAGTAATAGTATAATACGTCCTTCACGTTAATTATGTACGTATTTGTAGTCAAGAATTATACTAAAAATAAAGTAAGAGTCTATAAAAACAGTCTTTCATAATACTAAAGTCTAGTTATTAGTAATTTAACTATTATTTGGTACAAAATATATCACAGACAGTCAACAACATTAAAAATGGAAGAGAACAATTTGTAACGATCCACTAATTAAAACTTACAAATATCATTAATTATCGTCCAATCGAAGCCTTTTTCTAGATTTATCGGAACGTTCTTCCGCTTCGAGTACTTTTAATCTGCCACCCCAAACCTCATATCCATGTAAAACCTTATTAAATAAAAATATTATTAAAATCTAAGATTATTTAATGTACAAACTACCTTTATTGCTTCCATTGCAGAATCTTTTGTTGCATATTTAGCATATCCGCAACTTTTATTGCTCAATAAATAAATGTCAATTAAATTTCCAAATCTACAGAAAAGATCTTTGAGTAATGGTTGTGGTGGCGGAGGTATTGATGGAGGTGTAAATACAATAAAACATCTGGCAGCACAATCAGCATCGAAAGATGCCATAGGCTTCTTCGAAGGTAATTTTTCATTAAATGTGTCAACATTATCTACTGAATTTGAAATACCTAGAAAAATATTAGGAGTAATTACTAAATATACAATTAAAAATTTCATTTTTTTAATTCATGTTATTCTAGAAGAAAAGTAGAAAAATATATAAAAGTCCATACGTCCAAAAATTGGGAATTTTTATACAAGGTGTAAGCAATGACGATTTTCTCAGGTTTTTCTTGGAATTTTCCGCGGAAAATTGTAGCACTGATAAATGATAGTACTACACACGATTGTACAAAATTTTGTAAAAATGTTTATAAAAATAAAAAAGTTATTCAGTTTTTTTCATCTAAAGTCCCAAAAAAGGTAAATAAAATTCAAAATAATTCAAGAAATCGACAATTTTCTCAAGTTTTTTTTGGAATTTTCCGCCAAAAATTGCAACACTGATAAATGATAGTACCATACACAATTGTACAAAATTTTGTAAAAATTTAAAAAAAAATAAAAAAGTTATTCAGTTTTTTCCAACTAAAGTCTCAAAAAAGGGAATAAAATACAAAATAATTCAAGAAATCGACGATTTTCTTGGAATTTTCTGCCGAAAACTGTAACACTGATAAATGATAGTGCCATACACGATTGTACAAAATTTTGTAAAAATGTTTATAAAAATAAAAAATATATTAAGTTTTTTCCAACTAAAGTCCTAAAAAAAGGGGAATAAAATACAAAATAATTCAAGAAATTGATGATTTTCTCAAGTTTTTCTTGGAATTTTCCGCCGAAAATTGTAACACTGATAAATGATAGTACTATACACGATTGTACAAAATTTTGTAAAAATGTTTATAACAATAAAAAAGTTATTCAGTTTTTTCCAACTAAAGTTCCAAAAAAAGTGAATAAAATACAAAATTATTCAAGAAATCGAGGATTTTCTCATGTTTTTCTTGGAATTTTCCGTCGAAAATTGTAACACTGATAAAGGATAGTACTATACACGATTATACAAAATTTTGTAAAAATATTTATAAAAATAAAAAAGTTATTCAGTTTTTTCCAACTAAAATCTCAAAAAAAGTGAATAAAATACAAAATAATTCAAGAAATCGACGATTTTCTTGGAATTTTCTGCCGAAAATTGTAACAATGATAAATGATAGTACTATACACGATTGTACAAAATTTTGTTTGCATACATTTGCTTTACACCCTGTATAATAAATATTTATATATAAAAATGTGTGGACAAGTTTCTGAAAATTATCTGTAACATTTAATTATTTTTCAAAATTCGGGTACCTACCTAAAATTAAAAAAAAAATGAGGGGTAACATTTTATCAATTTTTCATTATTATTTTTTAAAAAGTGAAAAATTGGTTAGGAAAATTGCATTTGGATAAATAATTTAAATAATTATTGAACAATTGTCACCCTATTTATTGCAAAGAGCATTGCTTACTCCCATTACTTTTACCTGGTGAAAATTTGGAAAATTTTGATTCCAAACCGGCACTTTGAATAATATTTGTGGCCTGTACTATAGTCTCCGCTAATTTTCTTATATTGCATTCTTCTGGTCTTATGCTTGGGTAAGGTAAAACAGCTGCAGGCCTTCCATATTCCCCTTTGCTTACACTTCCGTCCGGTTTAACCATTAAACGTGAACCGGTGGGATATTCAAAACCATTCAATTTATCACAGGCATGATTTGCCCATTGCAGTGATGAATAAATAATCATACCAAAAGAGTTTCTTTTGTTGCTATCGTAACGTAGCTGACAATACTCTAAACCTGGAATAATATTACATAGCTTCCATAACTGTTCCTCGGTTAAATATGGGCTTCCAGAAACCACCAGCTTATAACTTTTGCTATCCCCAAATGAAGTCTCCGCCGAGTTAAATGATGATTGTGGTGGAGGGACTTGGTTACGGTTGTTCCCCCATCGGTCATTATTAAAATCATTGTGACGGCTCATATTCGGTTTGCGAGGCTCTGAAAATACCGCTCGGTATTTTCTATCACAATTTTCAAAAGCGGTTGCCGCACTTGAAAACTTGTAGTATTTTATATAAGCGAACCCTTTGCTCTCACGAGTTTCTCGATCTCTAACTATGTTAACGTATTCTACTTCTCCAAACTGTTTAAAATAGCTCTGAAGTTCAGACTCGGTCATCGTTTTTGGAACCAACACAAATAAACGATGGATTTTTTCATCTTCATTTTCTTCTCGAAGGGAACCTTTCTCACGACTAAAAGAAGAGTTTTTAAAATAGTAGCATCCCTAATTACGTAGTTATATTTCTAAAATTTTAAAACATCATACCTCGAAGCTATCATCACCTTAATTGGCCTGTCTGTACCCGGTAGTATAGCTCCATTCATTGATTCCAAGGCATATGCGGCTTCTGAAGTTTTGGCATATTTAATATAAGTAACGCCTAAAATTAAATTGAATCATGGACTGTTCAAGTTTTAAACAATTAAGTTACCTTTACTTTCCCCACTTCTTTTATCTTTAACTATCCAAACGTCCTCAATCTCACCAAAGTTAGAGAAGGCTTCTCGAAAATCGCTTTCATTTAATTTTTTATTTCCCACAATAAACAAGCGCGAATTAGGTGGGTCGTCCACTTGCGACTGAGCACTTTTAGTTTCACCGTGGAAGTTTCTATTATCATACTTTTCACTCATTTTTTAGGGTTTCTTAATAAATTTTAAAAAAAATTTAAATTTGTATTGGCAGCCATTTTAAACAATGTCATTTATTTACCGATGTGAAGTTATCCTTCCATCTGCTTCCATCTGTCACTAAAATCTTTTAAACGAATCGGAACAAGCAACGACATCTAGCTTTTTACCTTTCTAATAAAATCACAGGTATCTTTAAAATTACGCATAAATAAATTCTAGTAGAGTTACAGGTACCTGTAATGTACTCAAATGTAAATGAAAGTGTAGGCAACTTTATATACACTATAAAATATCCATTTTATTGTACGTAAAAAAATAATTTTAAAAATCTAATTACAATTATTTATACAGTGCGGACATAAAGAAAATACCCCCCTGCTAACTTTTGAACGGTTATGTTTTCGATTCTTAAAATTTGTCCACTAAAGTATTTAATTGCTTACTTTCTAATAAAGGTATTTTTGATTTTGTGGAACTTCCGGTTATACCGGAAGTGGATGGCAACTTTCTTATTTTAAATGGAACACCCCGTATATTTTTGCATTTTCGTGTTCTCCATAAAAATACCATTAAATTGACCTAGCGTAGGGTGCTCTACTATTACTACTTTCGGAATTACGCCCATTTGAAAATCACATTTTTATGCAACTTCATTTACACCGGAAGTTGGAGCCAACTGCCCCAACTTCCTTATTTTAAATGATTTTCTTTTGCAATTAAGTTAATAACATTAAATTTAAACAAAATTATGTTTAACCTTAAGTTCGTTAATTTTCCACTTCCGGTGTAAATGAAGTTGCATAAAAAATGCGATTTTTCGAATGGGCATGATTTCGAAAGTAGACCACACTATGCCAGGTCAATTTAATGGTATTTTTATGGAGAACACGAAAATGCAAAAATGTACTAGGTGTTCCATTTAAAATAAGAAAGTTGCCATCTACTTCCGGTATAACCGGAAGTTCCTCATAATCAAAAATACCTTTATTGGAAAGTTCGCAATTAAATACTTTAGTGGACAAATTTTAAGAATAGAAAACATAACCGTTGAAAAGTTAGGAAGGGGGGGGGGGGGATTTACTTTATGTCCGCACGGTATTAATGATTTAAAAATGAAAAATATGAGTATAGATATTTTTCAGTGTATATAAAGTTGCCTACACCTTCAATTATATTTGAGTACATAACAGGTACCTGTAACTCTACTAGAATTTATTTTTGCGTCATTTTAAAATTCTATTAGAAAGGTAAAAGGCTAAATGTCGTCGTAATAAATTCAAATCAATTTAGTGCATAATATCGTACGTACAAAATTCGTTTTAAAAATCTAATTATTCAGTGTATATAAAGTTGCCTACACTTTATTGACATTTGAGTTTCATTACAGGTACAGTTGGTCCCAGCTGGAAGTAGGACAAAAGTAATTAGAATCGCGTATTCTTTGTCTTACTTCCAATTTTAGCTGTAACTCTACTAGAATTTATTTTTGCGTCATTTTAAAGATACCTGTTATTCTATTAGAAAGGTAAAAAGCTAGGTGTCGTTACTTGTTCGGATTCGTTTTGAATCGCGCTCGTCTCGTGCAGCTTTCGGTTTCACTGTTATGTTGTTTTTCATTTCTCGCTTCTTTTTAGTTAAGTGATCATCTCGGAGGGGCTATGTTGTCGTTGTCGCTGAATTTTACGGTGTGCATGGCTAGTTTAGTTAAATTAGATATGTTAATTCGAGAGTGTTGAGCAAAAATTAAACTATGTGGCGGTTAAAATTGATCCTGTTGCTGTTGTGCGTTGTTGGAGGGAAAGGTGGAGGTCCTCAGGTACACGGAGTGTCGAGAAAACAAGAGTCCGAGGACATTTTGCAGCGAAACCCCAACTGCCAGCTAATAACGATACCAATTTGCAAAGATATCGAGTACAACACGACTATAATGCCCAATTTGTTGAATCAGAAACAAGAAGACGCAGGTTTAGAGGTGCATCAGTTCTTTCCGTTGGTGAAGATCAAGTGCAGTCCCGATTTGCAGTTCTTTTTGTGTTCGGTTTATGTGCCGGTGTGTACGATTTTGGAGAGGCCGATACCTCCGTGTCGGTCGCTGTGTTTGTCGGCGAAGAACGGTTGCGAAGAAGTGATGCGAAAATTTGGGTTCGAGTGGCCTGAGAATTTGGATTGCGCGCGGTTTCCCGAATGGCAAGGTTCGGACGAGGAAATGTGCGTGGGGAAGAACAAGAGCGTGACGACGACGAACACCCCGAACCCCAGCGGGGGCTCGCGCTCCGGTTATAATTTCCAGTCGAAGAAGCCGAACCGACCTCCAGCGCCCTTCGAATCCGGCGGAAGGGACTTGGGTTTCGTGTGTCCGTTGCATTTCAAAGTGCCCAAAATTTTGGAATATTCTTTACGCGTCGGGGATAAAGTGGAGAAGGATTGCGGTGCTCCCTGTAACATGATGTTCTTCAGCGAGAAAGAGAGGAAGATCGCTAGAGTTTGGATCGGCTCGTGGGCGCTCCTTTGTTCGGCCAGCTGCCTTTTCACCGTCTGCACCTTCCTCATTGACACGGACCGGTTTAGGTACCCCGAGCGGCCCATAATCTTCCTCTCTGTTTGTTACTTGATGGTGGCTCTGGCGTACGTCGCCGGCTTCTTGGCCGGCGATTCCATCTCCTGTCGGGAACCCTTTCCCATGCCCAAAACTGGGGTCCAAACGGTCAGCACCATCACTCAGGGCACCAAGTACGAGCTATGCACCATCCTCTTTATGGTACTCTACTTTTTCAGCATGGCGTCTAGTATTTGGTGGGTTGTTCTTACACTCACCTGGTTCCTAGCGGCTGGCTTGAAATGGGGCCACGAGGCAATCGAGGCTAATTCGCAGTATTTTCATTTGGCCGCGTGGGCGGTGCCTGCCATCAAAACTATCACTATCCTTGCAATGGGAAAAGTCGAAGGTAAGTCATGACCTCTCAAGAATTCCCTAAGAAACTCCGGAAAAAAGTCGTAAAAAGTACTCAAAAAAACCTGATACGGCAACGTCGGATCTCCATTGTTTATTCCAGATTGATGGATGGTCGGTCATCGAAGATTCGTTAATCTCCATTCTCAATGTGTCGCTATGTTCCAACTTTTAATTATGCATAAGGAGTGGTTCGTTGTACGTCGTTCTCTTCTTTTTAGTTTACGAACCATCATCACTCAAAGTGTCTAAGAACCATACAAGAAACCGAGCAACAAACGAATATCGAAACATTTCTTAACTACATCTGTACTATACAGGGTGTCCCACGGAACGGTGGACTGCATGTTTGTATATTAAAAATATTTGAATATCGCATGCGCTATCTTGAAATAAGAAAAAAATACTATTTTCAAAATATGGCTATAACTTAGCAAAAATTAGCGAAGAGCTAAAAATTGGTATGAATGTTCAAAACACCATTACAAATGAATTCTGAAAAGTCCCCATCGATCCTGTACCTGGAAAAATTTTTATTCAAGCTCAAAGGTCTTAAAAATGGGTTTTTCGCATTTTTCGGCAAAACAGTAAGTTTTATCATAAAATTAGGTCAGACAAAAATTGTAGATCATATAATTATCTATAAAATATGACTTCATACTTTTTCTCCTAAAAGCCACCGTTTCTGAGATATAACGATTATAAAAGTTGAAATCTTCATAATATGCATAAGTACGCCACGTATACACATCACTGAAGCTGTAATACAAGTAAAAATATTTTTCTATCGGTCAATGTAAGCCATAAATCGTTCTAATCGGTCAAAATTAATTATTTTCCGATTAATCAAAAATTTCATAGCAATTTCTTCGTCCAAAAGTGAAAGTTTCAAATTTTCAACGGTTATTCGGTCGTAACTTCTAAACGAATAAAGATATCAAAACGAATCTTTTTTTGGGTGAAAGCCCACGCAAAAACCTTTAAGATAAGCCATTATACGTTAAAATCGATGAAGGAGCAGGGGGGTAAAAAAATGGTCAAAATCGCATTTTTTTACAAAGTTTTTTTGCGCGATTAAAATTTTGAGTTTTTTTCGAAATTAAAAAATCAACCCGTCGCCTAGTAGTACTTGAAAATCTCATTCTAACGCATATTTTAGTTAGACGATAGGATGTGTCGTTACCTTACAGCGATTATTTTGGTCGCTGGGGGTTGAAAAAACACAATTTTTACTTTAATAGGTCGGTGTGAAGTGAAATGAAAAGATAGAGATTTCAAAACTTGAAATCGACCTCTTTCGATCAATCCTCTTGCAGGTCACGTGTAGCGATTTTTCATTTTTTGTCCCGTTTTGGCCTCATTTCCTCTACCAATTTTCTCTACGCGCCGTTTTTTTATCGATATTTTTCTACGCTTTTGGAAAAAAAATCCCGCCGCCGCTGGACGCGCCGGATAAAACCGATTATTTTTTTGGGTATTAACGGTACTTTTATCCACAATATAAGCCACATTTCGTTAAAATCGGTCAAGTCGTTTGGTAGGTACGATTTTTTAAATTTAGTTAAAAAATGTCCAAAATTGTACCCTGATTTTCAATCGTCATAATATGACATACAAACAAAAATTTCGAAAAAGTTCGTAAATCTGTTTCCTCTTTACGAAAATGCCATTTGCGATTTTTTCCCTCCGGCTACAGTCAAAAACTAAACAATATAACCTTTTTTGTTTTTTTTTTCGCTAAAAAACGCAACATTTTGACGTTTTCAAAGAAAAATTCACCCTCGCCACAGGATTAACCTACGAGGGTCCGAAATTTTGGATATAGTAAATGAGGATGTGGGAAAATAGAGGGCCCGATTTGGTCGTTTCGATTCCGAACCCGGCGGAGCTACGATTTTTCAAAATCGGCGCGAAGGACGCTCGAAAAAAACCGCGAAATAATTGACTTTTTCAGGAGCGCTTTTGAAAGCTTTCCCGTCGCTTAAAAAAAAATCCATTCCGATAGGATTATAAAACAAACATTCCCCTTTAATTTGAGACCGCGTTTTTGAAATTTGATTAAAAAATGTACCCGTTATCGTGAATATTAGACGATTATGAATCCGACGAATAATGTGTACAGGGTGTTTCAGACCACCCGTCCACCCCTTTTATTTTGAGAACACCTTATCGTACATGGCTGAAATAAAAAAAATTATTACCAAAGCAAATCCGAAAAATGTATTGGCGCACTTATTTTTTTCCGGAATAATCCGGAAGTGCCCGGAACCGGAAGTAACTTTCGATTTTTAAATGGCAACATAGGTCGAGTATGGTATCGTTTGAAAGGTCTTTTAAAAAGAAACAACTTTTATTAAAATATTTTTTTAATATCTTTCATAATTAACAAATTAAACAAAAAACATAAGCAAACAAGTGACAAACGGTTTCTTAAATTATGGAAAAATTAAAACACTACCATCATCCTCAATGGATAAGGGTAGAGGCAATTATGATTTTTTAAATGGAAACATGTATTTTTTGCTTCGCTTGTTAAAAATAATCAACCTTTTTAGGTTATGTATTTACCTTAATTCAAAAAATAAAAAAAAGTTGATTATTTTTAACGAATAAAGCGATAAACGTAAAAAAGAGTGTCAATTTAAAAAAATTTCTCTTGCCCATTTGCGGATGATGGTAACGATTTAATTTTTCCATAATTTAAGAGACCAATGGTCACTTGTTTGCATATTTTATTTTTCGTTTAATTTGTTAATTATGCAAGATATTACAAAAATATTTTAATAAAAGTTTTTTATTTTTAAAAGACCTTTTAAACGATACCATACTCGACCTATGTTGCCATTTAAAAATCGAAAGTTAATTCCGGGTACTTCCGGATTGTTCCGGAAAAAAATAAGTGCACCAATGGATTCTTCGGGTTTGCTTTGGTAATAATTTTTTTTATTTCAGCCTTGTACGACAAGGCGTTCTCAAAATTAAAGCGGTGGACGGGTGGTCTGAGACACCCTGTATATTACGAAGATTACAACTTTTATAATCGTTATATCTCAGAAACGGTGGCTCTTAGTAAAAAAAGTATTAAAACATTTTTTATAGATAATTATATGATCTACAATTTTTGTCTAAACTAATTTTATGATAAAACTTACCGTTTTGCTGAAAAACGCGAAAAACGCATTTTTGAAACCTTTGAGCTTGAATAAAATTTTTCCAGGTACAGGATCAATGAGGACTTTTCAAAAAAGTCTCTATAAACATTTGTACAAAACTCAACTATTACCGAGATACAGGGTGTTGAAATTTCTTTTTAGTTTTACTTTTTTTATTTATTTTCTCTGGATTGACTAAATGAAAATTAATAAAATTTTAAAGGTGATTACTTTTCCTGGATAGCCACTACTTTTGCCTTAATTTACCAATCCAGTGGCGTACAAACGGGTCAAGGTGCCCCATTTTTTTAATTTATTTTGTACGTCAAAGCAAAATTTCACGATTTTGTTTGGATTTTTAAAATCGTCATTTAATTTTCCATAAAAAAGTACACCTATTAAATTTTGATAGGATTAGTCGTATTTCTGATATTTCCAATTTTATGGTCAAGTGAACTTCTTAAAATCAAACTAATTTTCAAAATTTTAAACAAACAAAATTTAAATTGATAACTCTTAGTAAGACTCTTAGTTTGTGTTTTAAATAAATGAACAAGCCAGAAACACTATTTTAAATTTTATAAAAAAAATTAACAAAGGGAGCCATTTTGAGCATTTTTCTAAAATTTAAAATTGGATGTTTTTTTATTTAAAACACCGACAAAACGATATACTAAGAGTTTTTAATTTTAATTTTCCTTATTTGAAGTTATATTGTTTCAAATTTTGAAAATTAATTTGATGTTTACAAAGGTATTGGATTATAAAACGCAAGATTACTGAAATACCACTAATCTTATCAAAATTTAATAGGTGTACTTTTTTGTGGAAAATTGAATGAAGATTTTAAAAATACAAACAAAACTGTAAAATTTTGCAGTGGCGTACCTAATAAATTCAAAAAAGGGCCACCTTGACCCGTTTCTACGCCACTGGATTGTTAAATAAAGACAAAAATAATAGCTAACCATGAGAAGTACTCACCCCTAAAATTTTAATAATTTTCATTTAACCGATCCAGAAGAAATAAAATAAAAGAAAAAATAAAAAGAAATTTCAACACCCTGTATCTTGGTTACAGTTGAGTTTTGGACAAATGTTTATATCTCTTATTTTTACTTTTAGTATATGCACACGAAGTCGTGACCACCATTTTAGAAACACCCTGTATAGTCCAACGTCAAATGAAACACCCTGTATACAGGGTGTCCTATTTGACGTTGGACTGTATGGGTATCTTTGTTATTATTGGAGATAGAAAGTCGGACAAAGTAGTAGAGATTTTTTCGAATATTAATAATTCATTTACAAAAAATTTGAATATCGGATCGTTCCAACGCTATCTTGAAAAAACAAGAAAATGCGATTTTTAAAATATGGCTATAACTTCTTTATTTTCTGTGGTACAAAAAATTTTTTTTGACATAATTTTTTGGTGTACAATGCAGTAAAATAAATGAATATTTTTTTTCGTTAACGGATTGACCGGAAATGAACCAAACTTATTTTTTTCTTATGGCAGCCATATTGGATTTACACATATTCGGAATCAGTATTTTTTTCTGAGTAATTTGGTATACCATATGTCATATTAAAAAAAAAAAATTATTTGATTTTACAAACTAACATTGGACTTTAAGAGATGTAAATTGTCAATAACATAATAATATTAAATGTAAAATAAATCTTAACACATATGTATTGACAGTTTACATCTATTCAAGGCCATTTTTGGTTATTTCTATTTTTCTTAAAATATTACATATGATATATCAAATTACTCAGAAAAATACACTAATTCCGAATATGTGTAATTCCAATATCGCTGCCATAAGAAAAAAATAATTTTGGTTCATTTCCGGTCAATCCGTTGGCGAAAAAAAATATTCATTTGTTTTACTGAATTGTACACAAAAAATTATCTGTATTAAGTTAAAAAAAATTTTGGTACCACCGAAAATAACGAAGTTATAGCCATATTTTGAAAATCGCATTTTCTTGTTTTTTTTCAAGATAGCATTGGAACGATGCGATATTAAATTTTTTTGTAAATGAATTATATAACTACTTTGTCCATTTAACCGACTTTCTATTTCCAATAATAACAAAGACACCCATAGAGTCCAACGTCAAATGGGACACCCTGTATACTAGATAATTTTGCTTACAATTTTTATTACTCATATTATAGAATTTTTTTAATGTTCTTTCGTGAATCCACGTGTTTTTAAGAAACTTGATTTATTAACAGGTTAATGGTAGTGCGAAATAGATTGAACATCATTAAGGATGTTTTTATTAATTAATCTTAATGGTATTAAGATTTTTATCGAGTGGAATTTAGGGATTGGAAAAAGTAGAGTCGTAAATAATAAATAGTTAAATGCCACCCGCTTTTATTTATCGATAAAACCGTTTTATTGTCTTTAAATTAAAAAAGTAACATAAATCAAAACAACTGTATTTTAATAGTTTCTTTCGTAACATTCTTCTCGACACTCTTCGGGAGATAATGTATACATAAAATTTTTAATTTTTCTTCTTGGTTGAAAAAATGGCGTCTTTTGAAAAAACTGTGTGTAATAGTGAACTCCAGTCTCCCTTCATTCATTTGCTGCCGGAAATGAGACGAATCGAAGGAAGGGAAAACGATTGAGATTGGAATTTCCAAGTTGCACTGGGAAAAATGTGTGTTCAGGTTCAGTAATGAGGAAAATAAGGAAAGGAGCGGGAAACGGCTTGTATTTTGCTTGAACTCGACCCTTGCTCCGTGACTTTTTGACTCCTGTCAATCCGAGCGCGCGTGATTTCCCATTTGCGGAACAAAAACAAAAAGAGTTTTCTTCAGGAATTAATATACATGGGCACGGCGTGTTGTGGGAGCGCCTCTTTGTCCATCAGAATGTTGCAATCTAGAATTATTATGAAATTTCTAATAAATTAGGGTAAAAAAGTTTTCTGCCAGTTTCTTAAATTTCTAGAAAAATTTTAAAATAAAAAATGATTCACGTTTTTATTTGTCATGTCGGTGCTCTTGAAGCGTGCCCAACTTGTTGAATTTTGTTTCAACAGCATCAAGATCCTTTGTAAACAAGCGGCTCTATTCATCGTTATAAAGATGCTCTTGTATGTACAATTTACATCTTTCAATTCAATTTAGAACTTGGCTCCGACCGAGCACATAAAACAACAGTCTGAATATGAAATGTGAAATGGTTATGTATATTTAGTTTCGAAACGCGAATATAGAAAGAACACAGTTTCCTTTTAGCTATAGCTCGACCATCTCCACCACATCCAGTTTAAGATGGCAGATGGTAAAAAGTAAAAACACTAACCTCTTAACGGATGTGAATACAACAATGGGAATTTAGTTTTATCTTTTATTTTAAATTAACTACAACTTTACGATTTTTAAAGTGATTTTAAATTAGAGACGACTTCCTTTCTAATAAAATGTACAATGTATAACCTTAATTTGTAAAAGGTGTCTATTTTGGTGTTGTTTTATCGCTAGACCATTCCGGATGTTCGATTATAAAGATATTCTCGCTCTTTCTTTCTTCCAGCATCAAGATCTCATTTAAACTGGCTTTAATTTATATCACATTTTACTCTATTATAAAGTACAGCCACGCGCAAAGATATCGAGGACACAAAACAAATATTCTGACCCAGTAGCAAGCGATTGGAGACACGAGATCAAATTTCAAGTGTTTTCGTGTTTGTGAAGGCTTGTTATTGGGTCACAATATTTCTTTTGTGTCCTCGATATCATTGCGCGTGATTGTACCGGGCTGAAGTTACATTTAAATTTTTACATTCATATTTTTTTTAGAAAAAAAAATGTAAGGGCTCAATTTTTTTATATTTAGTTACAGATACAATCCTTAGTAGTTTTTTTAATCAGACCATGAGTCAAAAAATTTAAAAAAGAATGAAAATAATCAGTCACTTTTTCACATTTTATTTTTTTAATGTAAAACAAAGCAATGTAGGAGTCAAGAAATTCAAAAAAAATAGTCACTTTTTCAGATTTTATTTTTTTTAGCGAAAAGAAAAAAATGTATGATCTCAATTTTTTTATATTTTGTTACACATACAGTCCTTAGTAAAACTGCATAAAAAGTTTTTTCAAAATCAAACCAGAAGTCACGAAATTAAAAAAAAAATAGTCTTTTTTTCAGATTTTATTTTTTTAGCGAAAATAAAAAAATGTAAGGGCTCAATTTTTTTATATTTTGTTACAGATACAGTCCTTAGTAAAACTGCAGAAAAAGTTTTTTTTTAAATCAGACCAGGAGCCAAAATATTTAAAAAAGATTGGAAATAATCAGTCACTTTTTCACATTTAATTTTTTTACTCGAAAACAAAAAATGTAAGGGCTCAATTTTTTTATATTTTGTTACTTGTACTGTCCTTTGTAAAACAGCATAAAAAGTTTTTTCAAGAAATTAAAAAAAAAATTAAAATAATAGTCACTTTTTCAGGTTTTATTTTTTTATCGAAAACAAAAAAATGTAAGGGCTCAATTTTTTTTAAATACAAAATATAAAAAAAATTGAGCCCTTACATTTTTTTGATTTCGCTAAAGAAAATTAAATCTAAAAAAGTGACTATTTTTTTAATTTCTTGATTCTTGGTCTGATTTTGAAAAAACTTTTTATAGAGTTTTACTAAGGATTGTATGTGTAACAAAATATATAACATTTGAGCCCTTACATTGTTTTGTTAATCATTAAAAAATAAAATGTGAAAAAGTGACTGATTATTTTCATTCTTTTTTTAAATATTTTGACTCCTGGTCTGATTTAAGAAAAACTTTTTATGCAGTTTTACTAAGTATTGTATCTGTAACAAAATATAAAAAAATTGAGCCCTTACATTTTTTTGTTTTCGATAAAAAAAATAAAATCTGAAAAAGTGACTATTTTTTTAATTTCTTGACTCCTGATCTGATTTTGAAAAAACTTTTTATGGAGTCTTACTAAAGACTGTATATGTAACAAAATATAAAAAATTTAAGCTCTTACATTGCTTTGTTTTACATTAAAAAAATAAAATGTGAAAAAGTGACTAATTATTTTCATTCTTTTTTTAAATATTTTGACTCCTGGTCTGATTTAAGAAAAACTTTTTATGCAGTTTTACTAAGTATTGTATCTGTAACAAAATATAAAAAAATTGAGCCCTTACATTTTTTTGTTTTCGATAAAAAAAATAAAATCTGAAAAAGTGACTATTTTTTTAATTTCTTGACTCCTGATCTGATTTTGAAAAAACTTTTTATGGAGTCTTACTAAAGACTGTATATGTAACAAAATATAAAAAATTTAAGCTCTTACATTGCTTTGTTTTACATTAAAAAAATAAAATGTGAAAAAGTGACTAATTATTTTCATTCTTTTTTTAAATATTTTGACTCCTGGTCTGATTTAAGAAAAACTTTTTGTGCAGTTTTACTAAAGACTGTATCTGTAACAAAATATAAAAAAATTGAGCCCTTACATTTTTTTGTTTTCGATTAAAAAAATTAAATGTGACAAAGTGACTGATTATTTTCATTCTTTTTTAAATATTTTAACTCCTGGTCTGATTTTGAAAAAACTTTTTATGCAGTTTTACTAAGGATTGTATCTGTAACAAAATATAAAAAAATTAAACCCTTACATTTTTTTGTTTTCGATAAAAAAAATAAAATCTGAAAGAGTGACTATTTTTTTTAATTTTTTTTTAATTTTCTTGACTCCTGGTCTGATTTTGAAAAAACTTTTTATGCGGTTTTACTAAGGACTGTATCTGTAACAAAATATAAATAAATTGAGACCTTACATTTTTTTTTTCGATTAAAAAAATTAAATGTGGCAAAGTGACTGATTATTTTCATTCTTTTTTAAATATTTTGACTCCTGGTCTGATTTAAAAAAAACTTTTTCTGCAGTTTTACTAAAGACTGTATCTGTAATAAAATATAAAAAAATTGAGCCCTTACATTTTTTTGTTTTCGATAAAAAAAATAAAATCTGAAAGAGTGACTATTTTTTTTTAATTTTCTTGACTCCTGGTCTGATTTTGAAAAAACTTTTTATGCGGTTTTACTAAGGATTGTATCTGTAACAAAATATAAAAAAATTAAACCCTTACATTTTTTTGTTTTCGATAAAAAAAATAAAATCTGAAAGAGTGACAATTTTTTTTAATTTTTTTTTTAATTTTCTTGACTCCTTGTCTGATTTTGAAAAAACTTTTTATGCGGTTTTACTAAGGACTGTATCTGTAACAAAATATAAAAAAATTGAGACCTTACATTTTTTTTTTTCGATTAAAAAAATTAAATGTGGCAAAGTGACTGATTATTTTCATTCTTTTTTAAATATTTTGACTCCTGGTCTGATTTAAAAAAAACCTTTTCTGCAGTTTTACTAAAGACTGTATCTGTAATAAAATATAAAAAAATTGAGCCCTTACATTTTTTTGTTTTCGATAAAAAAAATAAAATCTGAAAAAGTGACTATTTTTTTAATTTTTTTTTTGAATTTCTTGACTCCTGGTCTGATTTTGAAAAAACTTTTTATGCAGTTTTACTAAGGATTGTATCTGTAACTAAATATAAAAAAGAGCCCTTATATTGTTTTGTTTTCCATTAAAAAAATTAAATGTGAAAAAGTGATTGATTATTTTCATTCTTTTTTTAAATATTTTGACTCCTGGTCTGATTAAAAAAAAAACTTTTTATGTAGTTTTACTAAAGACTGTATCTGTAACAAAATATAAAAAAATTCAGCCCTTACATTTTTTTGTTTTCGATTAAAAAAATTAAATGTGAAAACCTGACTGATTATTTTCATTCTTTTTTAAATTTTTTGACTCATGGTCTGATTTTGAAACAACTTTTTATGTAATTTTGTAAATTGCTCTTCAAACTATCAAGAGAGGGTAAAAGGTACTATACAGGGTGTCCCAAAATTCAGTTTACAAGCCATATTTCCGTTAGTTGAAGAGATAAAAAATGAAATCAATAAAAAATTTTTAATGCCATCAAATTGGCATTCCAATTCTGTCCTTAAAATACTATTGGCTTTAAGAAGCCATCTCAGTCTCTTCAACTAACGTAAATTGAATCTTGGAACACCCTGTATACTATATTTGTTAAGATGGGCTCACATGAAAAATATAGTTTTCCAAAAGTCGTGTGCACTTGAAACAATTCAATTCCCACCATTTCGACATATTCTGGACTTGATAAAAATTAAAAGCAATTAAGGGACCCTTTTAGCCTTGAAAGGCAGCAAATCCATAAAAGGTCAGTATCAGGGTGAATGTTGAATGTGAAAACACAACACATCCAGATCAATACTTTTAATTCTAATCAAATTAAAGCGCGTTTTAAGTTTTAATCTACTTAAGAGTATAGTTTATGATGAGTTCTCAGCCCCAGTACAGATAATTTTAAATTTAAACCACACGTGGCTTTTTATGAGGGGTAATAAAAATGGCGAGTGGGTCGAGTGGCGATGAGCTCCTTCTATTTCAGACCCATGGCGATAGGGGGTCAATTAAGATTTATCATTTAGTTATTTATGGATATGTTCATGTGTTGGTGGTAATCGGTAATCCTCTTCTTCTTCTTGCATTGTCCTATGTATATTATTTGAAGGTGGGGGATGTGGGATATTGCAAACGCAAGTAACATTTTGGAGGAAGAGGAAGGGTCTTCGCTGTATCCTGTATCAAGGGACAACTTCTGAATAAAATAGATTGGGTCCGTTTTGTTACTACAATAAACTTGAATTAAGTGGATAACCATTTTGGGACTGCTTTTATTATGAGGATACTCGTCGCCTCTATAAACCGAGGTGTTTATCAAGATCAATGACGTAAACTATAATTTCTTTAAATCAAAGCTTATCGCTATACAGCAAAGCTCATTCTTTATACTTTCATTTTATTTATTTTTGAAAAACTGCAGTATTAGGGAATCGAGGATTTAGACTTGCCTTTTCTAAGGTAATAAAAAGATAGTGGTTGTTGAATTAACTTACCCCAAAATTTGTTTTTACTATCCTTTATTTAATAAACGAGGCTGACCTTTCCAACTAACAACCAACGGCTTTCGGCGTTTACTTGAACATGTCTCGTATTTCTCAGTTAAATTAACGGGAAAATCCAACTGCACTTGCACCTCTTAACGACAATAAATTTCAATAATCTTAGAAGAATGAGAATAAAGAACAATTTATTTATTACTATTACATTGCGATTCAACTTTTTACACCTCAACAATACTGAGGTTTAGATAACCGGTATCCTGCAGGGTTTTTCGCGTTTTTCAGCAAAACGGTAAGTTTTATCATAAAATTAGTTCAGACAAAAATTGTAGATCATAAAATTATCTATAAAAAATGTCTTAATATTTTTTTTCCTAAGAGCCACCGTTTCTGAGATATAACCATTATAAAAGTTGTAATCTTCATAATATGCACATTATTCGTCAGATTCATAATCGTCTATTTTCCCGATAACGGGCACATTTTTTAACCAAATTTCAAAAACCCGGTCTCGAATTAAAGGGGAATGTTTGCTTTATAATCCTATCGGAATGGATTTTTTTGAGCGACGTGAAAGCTTTCAAAAGCGCTCCCAAAAAAGTCAATTTTTTCGCGGTTTTTTTCGAGCGTCCTCCGCGCCGATTTTGAAAAATCGTAGCTCCGCTAGGTTCGGAATCGAAACCACCAAATTGGGCCCCCTTTTTTCCCACATCCTCATTTACTATATCCAAAATTTCCGACCCTCTTAGGTTAATCCTGTGGCGAGGGCGAATTTTTCTTTGAAAACGTCAAAATGTCGCGTTTTTTAGCGAAAAAAGGTAATATTGCTTAGCTTTTGACTGTAGCCGGAGGGAAAAATCGCGAATGGCATTTTCGTAAAGAGGAAACAGACTTAGGTACCATAACGGAGCACTTTTTCGAAATTTTTGTTTGTATCTCATATTCTGACGTTTGAAAATCGGGGTACAATTTTGTACATTTTTAACGAAATTTTAAAAATCGTACCTACCAAACGACTGGACCGATTTTAACGAAACGTGGTTTATATTGTAGCTAAAAGTACCGTTAATACCCAGAAAAATAATCGGTTTTATCCGGTGCGTCCAGCGGCGTCGGGATTTTTTTTTTTCCAAAAGCGTAGAAAAATATCGATAAAAAAATGGCGCATCGAGAAAATTGGTAGAGGAAATGGGGCCAAAACGGGACAAAAAATGAAAAATCGCTACACGTGACCTGCAAGAGGATTGATCGAATGAGGTCGATTTGAAGTTTTCAAATCTGTATCTTTACATTTCACCTCGCACCGACCTATTAAAGTCAAAATTGTGTTTTTTCAACCCCCAGCGACCAAAATAATCGCTGTAACGTAACGACACATCCTATCGTCTAACTAAAATATGCATTAGAATGAGATTTTCAAATACTACTACGTGACGCGTTGACTTTTTTCAATTTCGAAAAAAAAACTCAAAATTTTAATCGCGCAAAAACTTTGTAGAAAATGCGATTTTGATAATTTTTTTTACCCCCGTGCCCCTTCATTGATTTTAACGAATGATGGCTTATCTTAAAGGTTTTTGTGTAGGCTTTTATACAAAAAAAGATTCGTTTTGATATCTTTATTCGTTTAGAAGTTATGACCGAATAACCGTTAAAAATTTGAAAATTTCACTTTTGGACGAAGAAATTGCTATGAAATTTTTGATTAATCGGAAAATAATTAATTTTGACCGAACCAGTTGGCCGATTAGAACGATTTATGGCTTACATTGACCGATAGAAAAATATTTTTACTTGTATTACAGCTTCAGTGATGTGTATACGTGGCGTACTTATGCATATTATGAAGATTACAACTTTTTCAACTTTTATAATCGTTATATCTCAGAAATGGTGGCTCTTAGGAAAAAAAGTAATAAAACATTTTTTATAGATAATTAAATGATCTACAATTTTGGTCTAACCTAATTTTATGATAAAACTTACCATTTTGCTGAAAAACACGAAAAATCCATTGACATGACGAATAAAGGAAGATAGGATGAGAACATTACGAGACTATGTAGATGAGTAATGAGCATAAATTTTAATTAATTACAAATTAATTAGATTTGAATAATTTGTTTAATAAGGCATTAAATTTTTGTAATAAATAGTTTTGTAGCTACTACTTTTCGTGATATTCATGTGAGAATTTTGGAATTAATGGAGCGAGAAGCGAAGAATTTCATTTCTTCATTTCCAATTGAAAGCTTTTTATGAGCTGGGAAGGCACTTAAGCCTTCGTTATCTAATTAACACGGGCCGCGATTCTTCTTATGTCTTCATTATTTCTATAAATTTCAAGAGAAACCAGTTCGACAACTTTCCTCGATAAAAATTGACGAAAACAATTCGCACTTAATAAATATCGAGTCAACTTGATATTATGAGTTAATTCCAAGTACAAAAAGGTACGAAATAAGAAATAACGCAAGTAGCTAACTGTAAAAGTTGGAAAGAAATCTCATATCTGTGGCCATGCCCATGTCCAAGTATTTATTACGTTTTAATAATGGCTATTGGATTTCTCATAAGCACCTTGGGAATGTTCTAATCCGCCAATTAAGACATTCTATACTCTATCCTTTAACCCACAATCATACCTTATACTCATTACCAATTTCACCATTTCTATTTTACCTATCATTTATTTAAATTGATATTTAGACGATTGGAGCTCGGTAATTGTAGTTGCTGCTGATATTGAGATTATTTATTATTGGAATTACAAGTCTGGTGATTATAAGGCAATTCAAGCCTTTTAACTCGCATTAATAACCCAGCGTGAATTAACTTAAATGTTTTTTTTTCAATCGTGAATATTCTAATTTAATTATTTTAAATTATTTACTACTGCACAATGATCCATCTTGTTGTTAAATGATAATAAATTTTGATTTTTTGGGGAGTAAATTTTTTTTTGGGGGGCAGGTGAACCCCTACAGTTCATCCATTTTTTTATTATTTTTCATTTGTGGGATCGATTTTGAAAAAATTCGAAAAAAAAATTTTTGTGATATTTTTGCTTGAAATTTTTAATGGAAATCGGTTTTTATTTTTTTTCTCCAAAAACTATAAAAGTTACCGGTTTCAAATTTTTACCAAAAGTAAACACCGTGGATAAACGCGTTTTAAAAAATATTTGGTTAAAATCGGTTAAATAGTTTTTTTGGAAAAAATTCGTAAAGTTTTGGCAAAATTTTGGTACAAATACGGTTCTGGACGGCGCAATTTTAAACCGACAATTAAAACTTTGACGGAATTTGGTGGAGGAGGTGACTGTGCGAATTTTAAGCTATTAAACGTCTCGGTGGTGCTAATAGTTTCGAAGATATTAATTATTTTGTGAAAAGTGAAAAATTTCAGACCGAAATTTTGGCTCCAAACGGAGATTTTGCTTATTTTAGCTACATTTTCGGTGATAACTCGAAAACGGAAAGAGATAGCGAAGTAATTCTTTTTTTGACGTAAAGTGGACTTAAAAAGCTTTTAGAGAAGGTGCATAAAGTAGGGTTGAAATGTAATTTGAAGGGTGAATTTGACCCATGACTTTTAAAAATGCAATATAAAAAATTTTTTTTTCGTTATTTTTTCGTTATTTTTTCGAAATTTAAAATACGCTATGCGTGAGAGATTTTGGTTCAAAGCGTAGATTCTAAAGTGTTTTTAAAATTGAAAATCCGTGAAAAAGTGACCCGGCGGGAGCCACTCACCCTTAAAATCAAAATTTCGAGTTTATTTGTACGTAATTTCCTAACCCTACCAAATATAAAAAAATTGAGTAGCCTATACACTGTAAAAAATATTCCTTTTTAAAGTTGCGAAAGAAAATTGCAAAAATTTTAAAAACTGCGGGAGCCAGATGGGTCCAAGTCAGATAGCGTTTTACCCGATTTTTTTAACATTTTACGTTCGATTTTTTTCCAAGGTCCAGGGTAAAAATTTCAAGGTGCCGATTTTTTCTCTCATAACTAAATACGAAATAAGTGAGATAAAAAATATTCGAGTATTACAGGTTATTCCGATGAAAAGTTACGAATTTTCCGCGTCGAAATAGCGCGAAAAATAATGCGTCACTTTGGGGGCACCAAAACAACGCATCAAAAAAAGTCCAGTTTGAAGGTAAAACGTGGAATTTGGATGAGGAATAAAGCAACCGCAATTTTTTCCTCCTACCGAACTTTTAATTGAAGCCAAAAAGTTTTTGTACTTTTTCCGTCCGAAAAAACGGTAGAATTGTACAGTTTGCGTTTCGGGGCCGTGACGTCACACCTTTGCACCGGGAGGCTTAAAAATCAGTCACGGTAATCCCCAGGATGATAGAATAAAGGTGGCCGAATTTCGTCGTTTCCCTTTAGAATCCGACGGATTTGCGATTTTTCAAAGTTAACGCCGCCGAAAACCCGAAAAAAGCGAAAAAAATCGACCATTTTCGGGAATTTTTTTCAAAGTATCGGGGAGGTCCAAAAAATTTAAAATTCGAACCACACTTGGAATCAACATCCCTCTTTACATCGGAACCGGAATTCTTAACATCGGACGAAAAAAACCTCCTTTTCGGCCGCTCTTCGCAAAACACGTCTGAATTCGGTGTAAACCATCTTCAGAATCCGATCCTCCATAACATACTTTTACTACGTTTTTTCAAATTTTTTTATTAACTATTTTAAAACTCAACCGTTTCGTTTTCGTTGGGTCACCCTGTATATCAATTTTTTTTCCTGAAAAAAGAATATCTACAGGGTGTCCCATTTGACGTTGGACTGTATGGGTATCTTTGTTATTATTGGAGATAGAAAGTCAGTTAAATGGACAAAGTAGTAGAGATTTTTTCGAATATTAATAATTCATTTACAAAAAAATTGAATATCGCATCGTTCCAACACTATCTTGAAAAAACAAAAAAATGCGATTTTCAAAATATGGCTATAACTTCGTTATTTTTGGTGGTACCAAAAAATTTTCTTGACTTAATACAGACAATTTTGTGTGTACAATTCAGTAAAACAAATGAATATTTTTTTTCGCCAACGGATTGACCGGAAATGAACCAAAATTATTTTTTTCTTATGGCAGCGATATTGGAATTACACATATTCGGAATTAGTGTATTTTTCTGAGTAATTTGATATATCATATGTAATATTTTAAGAAAAATAGAAATAACCAAAAATGGCCTTGAATAGATGTAAACTGTCAATACATATGTGTTAAGATTTATTTTACATTTAATATTATTATGTTATTGACAATTTACATCTCTTAAAGTCCAATGTTAGTTTGTAAAATCAAATAATTTTATTTTTTTTTAAATATGTTATGGTATACCAAATTACTCAGAAAAAAATACTGATTCTGAATATGTGTAATTCCAATATGGCTGCCATAAGAAAAAAATAATTTTGGTTCATTTCCGGTCAATCCGTTGGCGAAAAAAAATATTCATTTGTATTACTGAATTGTACACACAAAATTGTCTGTATTAAGTCAAAAAAATTTTTTGGTACCACCAAAAATAACAAAGTTATAGTCATATAGCCCGAAAAAAAGCGAGAAAAATCGACCATTTTCGGGAATTTTTTTAAAGTATCGGGGAGGTGCAAAAAATTTAAAATTCGAACCACACTTGGAATCAACATCCCTCTTTACATCGGAACTGGAATTTTTAAAATCGGACGAAAAAAAACACCCTTTCGGCCGCTTCTTGCAAAAAAATGTCCGAACGTCTGGGACACTCTGTATATTTTCGTTTGGCTTGAAAAAAAAAACAACAATCGATCCTTTCGTTTTGAAAAATGGTAATGTACTTTAATGACGCGTCATTGTTCGCTTCCTTCCCCATTTTCCATTAGGCTAATGATAATTTGCAACGTAAATTAAACAAATTAATGATCAACACGACTTCATTTATACAACATAATTATTAAGAACGAGCCTAATTAGTACTATCAAAAATAACATAACTGAGATAGGCTTGGCTTATCTTGTTTTTAGTCGCACTATAATTTCAGAGAAAGTGGGAAAAGCTTTTCATTAAATTTTATGTAGGTAATTTTTTTTTTATTTTTTGAACACCCTTTATATTGATTTTCAGATTTAGTGGTTTAATTTTTATTAGGTTGTGTTAGTTTGTATTCATGTAAAATTTCTTTTATTATGTCTACTACTTTTACTTTAATAATAGGTAAACACGCGATATTTTTAATTTTCCTCACATCTTCTCCCTTGCTCGATGGAGGCCATAAACCGAAGTTCCCTAGCACGTCCCTTTCGTTCCCCATGATATTTTATGATCCTCTTTCACCGTTCAATGGTCTAAACGTCTTCTTTGGGACTTTAAGCTGGGCTTCAAAGACTAGAATTTGGGACATGCATGTAAAACCTTGGTAGGTAGTAGAAGTAGGTAGAAAAAAGATCGAGTTAGTTTCGAACAGGTAATAACGAAGACGTCTGCGGCACGTATCGAGTTTCGATCGAAAATCCAATTATTTCCTTGTTTGAATGTTTGATAAACGAGATCCTCTGAATCGAGACAAACTTCAACAACCGTGACGAAACATTCTTTACTTTATATTTATAAATTTTTTTTTAGAAATTGAAACTATTATTTGCTCAACTTATGACTTACAAATAATAGGATAAAGGATAACGGATAAACTTACTCCGTTTATTAACAACGAAAGGAAAAAATTAAATGGGTTCCTCGAAATAAAAAACTTATCAATGAATCAATATAATTATTATTAAATACATTTCATTATTTATGTAAAATCAAAAATTTTAAGAGAATCGAGCAGTAGGAATTTATGTAAATCCAGATATAAATCCACTTAAAGAAAGAGTAGGCCTTTATAACGTTTCTTAACCTTTTTTAAAGTGATTTAATTTTAAACAAAAAATGGGAGAATTCTCAATTTCATGACTTTTTGGTTTTGTAGTCTATTGAGTTGTTGACCTGCAGCGCCATCTGTTCTGAGTCACATTAACTTTAGTTCCTAGAGACATTTCTTGTAGAAAAACAAATTTCATCAAATAAATCAAAATTAATTTATCACAAGGAAATGCTAATTTCTTAAATTATCTTAAAAACAACATTTATTTAAATGATGGTAATAATTTTAGTCCAAGAGAAACTTTAGAATATTAAAAAATTTATTCATCATTCTTACCAATCGCTTGGAAAACCAAGAACTACATCAGTATCGGTTTAAAATTTCAACAACAAAATTAAAATATCTTGGTTAAAAGAAGAGGTGTTCAAAAATACATTTGACCCTCGATTTAATAGCGACTTTAATGTTTTTATTTGGTAGATCTAAGAATCGTCCCTTATGCCTAGCTCCAATGAGCTTATGGGAATAAGAGCTTTGAGGTTCTAAAAACGATAAAACTGGGCATAAATCTCTAGTGCTACCCACACGACTGCGTAATTCCGTGATGAAACCAGTTTACACTCTCGAAAGTGACAATATTAAGAAAGTACGAGATCAAAATGATTTATTCTCATCGCTTCTAATCTTCTTATTTACATGATAATAATCACAGTTTATTTTTCAATTAAAATATTCAACAATTATTCTCAAAATGACGCTACTTTTTTGAATTTAAATATACCTATACAGGGTGTCCCATTTGAAGTTGGACTGTATGGGTATCTTTGTTATTATTGGAGATAGAAAGTCGGTTAAATAGACAAAGTAGTAGAGATTTTTTCGAATATTAATAATTCATTTACAAAAAATTTGAATATCGCATCATTCCAACGCTATCTTGAAAAAACAAGAAAATGCAATTTTCAAAATTAGGCTATAACTTCGTTATTTTCGGTGGTACCAAAAATTTTTTTTGACATAATACAGACAATTTTTTGTGTACAATGCAGTAAAATAAATGAATATTTTTTTTCGCCAACGGATTGACCGAAAATGAACCAAACTTATTTTTTTCTTATGGCAGCCATATTGGATTTACACATATTCGGAATCAGTATTTTTTTCTGAGTAATTTGGTATACCATATGTCATATTTAAAAAAAAATAAAATTATTTGATTTTACAAACTAACATTGGACTTTAAGAGATGTAAATTGTCAATAACATAATAATATTAAATGTAAAATAAATCTTAACACATGTATTGACAGTTTACATCTATTCAAGGGCATTTTTGGTTAGTAAAATAAAATTATTTCTATTTTTCTTAAAATATTACATATGATATATCAAATTACTCAGAAAAATACACTAATTCCGAATATGTGTAAATCCAATATGGCTGCCGTAAGAAAATAATAAGTTTGGTTCATTTCCGGTCAATCCGTTGGCGAAAAAAAATATTCATTTGTTTTACTGCATTGTACACAAAAAATTGTCTGTATTATGTCAAAAAAAATTTTTGATACCACCGAAAATAACGAAGTTATAGCCATATTTTGAAAATCGCATTTTTTTGTTTTTTCAAGATAGCGTTGGAACGATGCGATATTCATTTTTTTTGTAAATGAATTATTAATATTCGAAAAAATCTTTACTACTTTGTCCATTTAACCGACTTTCTATCTCCAATAATAATGCAAGGTGATTTTTAAAAATTTATAAAAAAATAACCACGTAAGCTAGAATTTATTTATCGGTTGATTCAAATAAATTAAAGAATTCTGCAAAAAATGAAACCGAGGTTATTGAAAAATTCCAAGGGGGAAATTAAAAAAATTGAGATTTTGTAAAAATTACACTATTTAACTTGTTAAACCTGTTAGGTGATTTTTAAAAAATTTATTAAAAAATTACCATGTGAGGTAGAATTTATTTTTAGGTAGATTCAAATAAATTAAAGAATTTTGCAAAAAATGAAACCGAGGTTATTGAAAAATTCCAAGGGGAACATTAAAAAAATTGAGATTTTGTAAAAATTACACTATTTAACTTGTTAAACCTGTAAGGTGATTTTTAAAACTTAAAAAAAAAATTACTATGTGAGGTAGAATTTATTTATCGGTTGATTCAAATAAATTAAAGAATTCTGCAAAAAATGAAACCGAGGTTATTGAAAAATTCCAAGGGGAACATTAAAAAAATTGAGATTTTGTAAAAATTACACTATTAAACCTGAAGGTGATTTTTAAAAAATTTAAAAAAAAATTACCATGTGAGGTAGAATTTATTTTTAGGTAGATTCAAATAAATTAAAGAATTCTGCAAAAAATGAAACCGAGGTTATTGAAAAATTCCAAGGGGAACATTAAAAAAATTGAGATTTTGTAAAAATTGCACTATTTAACTTGTGGAAGCTGCAAGGTGATATTTAAAAATTTATAAAAAAATAACCACGTGAGCTAGAATTTATTTTTCGGTTGATTTAAATAAATCAGAGAATTCTGAAAAAAATTAATCCGAGTTTGTAGAAAAATTCCAATGGGAACATTAAAGAAATTGAGATTTTGTAAAACTTGCAACATAGACAGATATATTTGAAAATCGCATTTTCTTGTTTTTTTCAAGATAGCGTTGGAACGATGCGATATTCAAATTTTTTGTAAATGAATTATCAATATTCGAAAAAATCTCTACTACTTTCTCCATTTAACCGATTTTTTATCTCCAATAATAACAAAGATACCCATACAGTCCAACTTCAAATTTGACACCCTGTAGATATTCTTTTTTCAGAAAAAATAATTGATATACAGGGTGATCCAGCGAAAACGAAACGGTTAAATTTTAAAATAGTTAATAAAAAAATTTGAAAAAACGTAGTAAAAGTATGTTATGGAATTATGGAGGATCGGATTCTGAAGATGGTTTACCCCGCATTCAGACGATTTTTGCGAAGAGCTGCCGAAAAGGTGGTTTTTTTTCGTCCGATTTTAAGAATTCCGGTTCCGATGTTAAGAGGGATGTTGATTCCAAGTGTGGTTCGAATTTTAAATTTTTTGAACCTCCTCGACACTTTGAAAAAAATTCCCGAAAATGATCGATTTTTTCGGGTTTTCGGCGGCGTTAATTTTGAAAAATCGCAACTCAGTCGAATTCGAAAGGGAAGCGACTAAATTCGACCACCTTTATTCTAACATCCTGGGGATTACCGTGACCGATTTTTAAGCCTCCCGGCGCAAAGGTGTGACGTCACGGGCCCGAGACGCAAACTGTACAATTCTACCGTTTTTTTTTCGGACGGAAAAAGTACCAAAACTTTTTGGCTTCGATTAGAAATTCGGCAGGAAAACAAAAATCGCGGTTGCTTTATTCCTCATCTAAATTCCTCATTTTATCTTATCTTTTTGATGCGTTTACTCTTTATGTCGTTTTGGTGCCCCCAAAATGACGCTTTGTTTTTCGCACTATTTTAACGTGGACTTTGAAAATTCGTAACTTTTGATCGGAACAACCTGTAATACTCGAATATTTTTTATTTTACTTATTTGGTATTTACTTATGAGAGAAAAAATAAGCACCTTGAAATTTTTACCCTTTACCTTGGAAAAAATTCGAACGTAAAATGTTAAAAAAATCGGGTAAAACGCGGTCCAACCTGGGACCATCTGGCTCCCGCAGTTTTTAAAATTTTTGCAATTTTCTTTCGCAACTTTAAAAATGAATATTTGTTACAGTGTATAGGCTTCTCAGATTTTTTATATTTGGTAGGGTTGGGAAATTACGTACAAATAAACTCGAAATTTTGATTTTAGGGATCACTTTTTAACAGATTTTCAATTTTAAAATCTCGTTAGAATCTTTGAACCAAAAGCTCCCACGCATAGGTTATTTTAAATTTCGAAAAAATAACGAAAAAAAATTTTTATATCGCATTTTTAAAAGTTGTATTTATGGGTCAAATTCACCCTTTAAATTACATTTCAACCCTACTTTATGTACCTTCCCTAAAAGCTCTTTAAGTCCACTTTACGTCCAAAAAAAGAATCACTTCGTTATCTCTTTCCGTTTTCGAGTTATCACCGAAAATGCAGCTAAAATAAGCAAAATCTCCATTTGGAGCCAAAATCTCGGGCTGAAATTTTTCACTTTTCACAAAATAATTAATATCTTCGAAACTATTAGCACCACCGAGACGTTTAATAGCTTAAAATTCGCACAGTCACCTCCTCCAGCAAATTCCGTCAAAGTTTTAATTTTCGGTTTAAAATTGCGCCGCCCAGAACCGTATTTGTACCAAAATTTTGCCAAAATTTGCGAATTTTTTCCAAAAAAACTATTTAACCGATTTTAACCAAATATTTTTTAAAACGCGTTTATCCACGGTGTTTACTTTTGGTAAAAATTTGAAACCGGTAACTTTTATAGTTTTCGAGAAAAAAAATATAAACCTATTTCCTTTAAAATATCTCAAAAAAATTTTTTTCGAATACTTTCAAAATTGACTTCGCTAATAAAAGATAATAAAAAATGGATAAAATGTAGGGGTTCACCTGCCCTCTACACACCCCAAAAAATTTTACTCTCCAAATACTCAAAAAAATCAAAAAATTTTCTTTTTTTTTACTTCCTTTATAGTTTAAATATAAATTCAATTTTTTAATTTGAAACGAAACACTCTTGTTTTATTTACTATTTTAAAACTGTGGATCTTATTATCCCCCTTTCTACTTTATCCGTTTCTTGTTTCCTCTGGTTTCATTGCAATTTTAATTTATGCGATACGTTCGAATGATTTGTTGCTAGTCAAGGCCAGGATTCTGCATTCTTTTTTTTTAGCATTCGACTCCAACATTTTGTAGCATCTCAGCTAGTAAAAGTAGACACTTCCACAAATAATCACTTTTCTTCATTTTCAATTTTATTCGCGTGTTTGCAAAATATACAAACATCCTGCATAAAAGTGAAATGAAAAGGCTTAAATGCAGGATGAAAAAAATTAACCCAATTTCCGGTAATTTTCTCCTTACATGTTTTTTTTTCAAAAAGATTGCAAGTAAAGACTTTTAAGTTGAAGAATAATATTGCACATTTCCTTTTATTATCTGCAGAATTACACATACTAAAATAGTAATAACAACTTTTTTCGCAATCCTTGCTAATTGCGTAAGCGATTTACTAATACCAATACAACTGCTTTATACATTTAAATTAATTATCACAATCTAACCGATTATGTTTAATTAATTAACTACAGCTTATTATTCAGTTTTATTAATTAAAGCATAACGCATGTGCATAATATGGGTAAATAATAATCAATTTGATGATTTGTTTTTTTTGCAAAAAAATGTCGTAAATAAATTTCAATTTCATCACAAGTGTGATCGATTGCTTCGGATGAAAAACTTTGTAATTAAAATGAAGGATTGTTTTACCAGCTCTTGATTTTCAACGAAATTAATTCTCTTCATTAATTCAAAATACAGGGTGTCCCATTTGACGTTGTACTCTATGGGTATCTTTGTTATTATTGGAGATAGAAAGTCGGTTAAATGGACAAAGTAGTTTATTAATAATTCATTTACAAAAAATTTGAATATCGCATCATTCCAACGCCATCTTGAAAAAACAAGAAAATGCGATTTTCAAAATATGGCTATAACTTATTATTTTCGGTGTTACCAAAAAATTTTTTTGACTTAATACAGACAATTTTTTGTGTATAATTCAGTAAAACAAATGTATATTTTTTTTCGCCAACGGATTGACCGGAAATGAACCAAACTTATTTTTTTCTTATGGCAGCCATATTGGATTTACACATATTCGGAATTGGTGTATTTTTCTGAGTAATTTGATATATCATATGTAATATTTAAAAAAAAAATAAAAATAATTTTATTTTACTAACCAAAAATGGCCTTGAATAGATGTAAACTGTCAATACATATGTGTTAAGATTTATTTTACATTTAATGTTATTGACAATTTACATCTCTTAAAGTCCAATGTTAGTTTGTAAAATCAATATTTTTTTTTTTAAATATGACATATGGTATACCAAATTACTCAGAAAAAAATACTGATTCCGAATATGTGTAAATCCAATATGGCTGCCATAAGAAAAAAATAAGTTTGGTTCATTTCCAGTCAATCCGTTGGCGAAAAAAAATATATAGCGTTGGAACGATGAGATATTCAAAATTTTTGTAAATGAATTATTAATATTCGAAAAAATCTCTACTACTTTGTCCATTTAACCGACTTTCTATCTCCAATAATAACAAAGATACCCATAGAGTCCTACGTCAAATGGGACAGGACACCCTGTATACATGAAATTACGACCAAAAAGAGAATTAGATTTCCTGTCAGTAAATAGTGATTCGACGAAACTTCCGGGAATAATTTTATTGTTGATCCCAAAATTTCTTTTGTGTAGTTTTTAAATGGGGTTTATTTTAGTATTTAGCATCTTTCATCCAGGGTTAGAGCTCAAAGCAAAGTACATAATATCCAGAATCCAGATCGAGGCATATAGTTGTCCAGTCGAAGAGCGAAGAGTGGCAAAGAGCATCAGGCAGGTGTGGCAAGAGTGCGCTGGCGCTCCGGCTAACATTCTTGGTTCTGTTAGTACGTTTATCCACTGAATCCTCTGTACAACGTTCAGGGTCGATGTGTCTTTCAAGGACGAGTTTCGATTTTGTCCGCGTGCCTCCACTCCAACCTCCAACTTCAACCACCGACTTTGCTCTGAGGTTTCTGAATATTTCCAAACCACCCGTATCTTGAAGATCTAGCGAATATTGTGATTGTGCCTTCTTGATTAATCACTAAATAAAAGCAACTCAAAGCGTTGAAACAATTTTTGCTCAACGACGTTTTGCAATTACCGCGAGGAAATTGGTTCGCTGGACGATCTAAAATCTTGGACAAAAAATTAACATCTTCATACGCATAGTAATAACAACGAAATTAATAAAGATTACAATTTTTAATCAACTACAAGTTTGCCAGCGATGAGTTTTTTATATGTAATATGTAATTCTCCATAAGAGGTTTTTTGGGAATAACTTCTGTTCTAATTAACTTACATCAAAAATAAATATACCATATTAAAGCCCAATAAAAGCCCCATAAGCTGGTACTAACCGCTTTGCTTGTCCGTTTAAAATAAACATTTTATAGCCCTTCAACCAAAACTCAATCACGAGTTTACACATTTTTAATTATTATCATACAAAGACAAATGATATGTCAAAATATAGCATTTGACCTATAGATAATAATAGTATTAGTCACTATGCTTGTCCGACCCAATTAAGCGAGTAATTAATAATAAAAGTGTTTTTTTCAACATTTTTCAACTTTAAACGGGAATTACTCTTTACAGGTAACTTGCATAAAAAATATATTAACATCATTAGATACAGTATTAAATTTTGCTTAAAATGACATACGACATGTACCTTGTCCGTTAGAAATTAATTAACCAGAAGCCAACGACAACTTTAAAAACGGCGCATTCACCAAATTTGCGGCATAAGTTAAAGATTTTATTTCCCCTAATCAACTTACAACAACAATTGAGATTGCAAAAGACAGCATTCACGATGTAAAATACGATAGTATAAGTCATCATGCTTGTCCGGCCCAATTGCTCGAGAAATTGGCAAAAAATACGTTTTAAACGACTTTTTCAATGTTTAACCGCTAATTCCTTTTGACAGGGGGAATGCATAAAAAAGTTATTAAAACCAGTAAATAGCAAATTTATTTGTGATTACGGCGATATGTGACATGTAGCTTGTCCGTTAAAAACAAAGCCGCTATACCCAACTATAAGTTTCAATAGCTTTTTAATGCAAAAGTCATTATAAACGCATTTTTTGCTAATTACATGACCAATTAGGCCGGACAAGCACAGCAACCTACATCATCGTATTCTATAATAAAAATGGTGTCCTACGAGGCCTTTAAAGTTTTACTGAGTTAATTAGACCAAAAAATATAATTGTTCATATTTTTGCGTGGGTGTAAACGCTCCGAAACTTATAGCTGGGCATAGCGGCTTTGTTTTTAACGGACAAGCTACATGTCACATATCGCCGGAATCACAAATAAATTTGCTATTTACTGGTATCAATAACTTTTTTATGCATTGCCCCTGTCAAAAGGAATTAGCGGTTAAACATTGAAAAAGTCATTTAAAACGTATTTTTTGCAAATTTCTCGAGCAATTGGACCGGACAAGCAAGATGACATATACTATCGTATTTTACATCGTGAATGCTGTATTTTGCAATCTCAATTGTTGCTGTGAGTTGATTAGGGGAAACAATTTCTTTAATTGACTTACGCCGCAAATTTGGTGAATGCGCCCGTTTTTAAAGTTGTCGTTTTAAAGCTGGTTAATTAATTTCTAACGGACAAGGTACATATCGTATGTCAATTTAATCAAAATTTAATGCTGTATTTAATGATGTTATTATCTTTTTTATGCAAGTTACCTGTAAATAGTAATTCGCGTTTAAAGTTGAAAAACGTTGGAAAAAACACTTTTATTATTAATTACTCGCTTAATTGAGTCGGACAAGCATAGTGACTATTACTATTGGTATCTACATGTCAAATACTATATTTTGACATATCATTTGTCTTTGTACGATGATAATTAAAAAATTGTAAACTCGTGATTGAGTTTTGATTGAAAGGCTATAAAATGTTTATTTTAAACGGACAAGCAAAGCGGTTAGTACCAGTTTATGGGGCTTTTATTGAGCTTTAATATGGTATATTTATTTTTGATGTAAGTTAATTAGAACAGAAGTTATTCCCAAAAAACCTCTTATGGAGAATTACATATAAAAAACTCATCGCTAGAAAACGTATCGTTAACATCTCGCCGATCTACAAGTTTCGTTTCTACTGGGGATAGTTTATTACTTTAAATCATCTTTAATATTTTCCAAAGTAATAGTTAATTATGATTTCTAAATAACAGTTGTTGCATATTTATCGGGATGATAACGATAATTAATCCAAGTCTTTTAGAACTATTAAAGGCGTTTAAAGTCATAAGATTTATTCAAGTTTTCCTTTCTAAATTTCCCTTTAAAAAATGTACAATATGCCTGGTACTCTGGGAAGTGACATAATATATTGGAAAAAGATTTAGTAATTTAGTTTATGACGGAAATAATCAAGAATTCTCGAAGATACTGCAAAGAGGATATAATCGGCCTGGCGCGGCCATAAACGGTATACATACTTTGAACTTTAACATCGTAAGCTCAAACAAAGCCATTAACCTAACCACTAGAAAAAGCCGATTGCCGATTACTGATTACCCACTAGGAAAAAGGAAAAACATAACATCTTCTTAGTAACTTTATGACCCTACGTGTGCA
Source organism: Stenus bimaculatus (assembly GCA_963971135.1). Taxonomy (NCBI): domain Eukaryota; kingdom Metazoa; phylum Arthropoda; class Insecta; order Coleoptera; family Staphylinidae; genus Stenus; species Stenus bimaculatus. Next base: position 50,766,411 of record OZ020183.1, on the reverse strand, counting down.
GATATTAAATATCCTGCATTTGTGAAAAAATTTTTATTCAAGATCAAAGGTCTTAAAAATGAGTTTTTCGCGTTTTCAACAAAACGGTAAGTTTTACCATAAAATTAGGTCAGACAAAAATTGTAGATCATATAATTATCTATAAAAAATGTTTTAATACTTTTTTTCCTAAGAGCCACCGTTTCTGAGATATAACGATTATAAACGTTGTAATCTTCATAATATGAACATTATTCATCAGAATCATAATCGTATAATATTCACGATAACGGGTACATTTTTTAACCAAATTTCAAAAACCCGGTCTCGAATTAAAGGGGAATGTTTGTTTTATAATCCTATCGGAATGGATTTTTTTTAAGTGACGGGAAAGCTTTCAAAAGCGCTTCCGAAAAAGTCAATTTTTTCGCGGTTTTTTTCGAGCGTCCTCCGCGCCGATTTTGAAAAATCGTAGCTCCGCCGGGTTTGGAATCGAAACGACCAAATCGGGCCCCCTTTTTTCTCACATCCTCATTTACTATATCCAAAATTTCCGACTCTCCTAGGTTAATTCTGTGGCGAGGGCGAATTTTTCTTTGAAAACATCAAAATGTCGCGTTTTTTAGCGAAAAAAACAAAAAGGTAATATTGCTTAACTTTTGACTGTAGCCGGAGGGAAAAAATCTCAAATGGCATTTTCGTAAAGAGGAAACGTACCATAGCGAAGCACTTTTTCGAAATTTTTGTTTGCATCTCATATTTTGACGTTTGAAAATCGGGGTACAATTTTGGACTTTTTTTAACGAAATTTAAAAAATCGTACCTACCAAACGACTAGACCGATTTTAACGAAACGTAGCTTATATTGTGGCTAAAAGTACCGTTAATACCTATAAAATTAATCGGTTTTATCCGGCGCGTCTAGCGGCGTCGGGATTTTTTTTTCAAAAGCGTAGAAAAATATCGATAAAAAAAAATGGCGCGTAGAGAAAATTGGTAGAGTAAATAGGGCCAAAATGGGACAAAAAATGAAAAATCGCTACACGTGACCTGCAAAAGGATTGATCAAACGAGGTCGGTTTAAAGTTTTGAAATCTCTATCTTTTCATTTCACTTCACACTTCACACCGACCTATTAAAGTCAAAATTGTGTCTGTTCAACCTCCAGCGACCAAAATAATCGCTGTAAGGTAACGACACATCCTATCGTCTAACTAAAATATGCGTTGGAATGAGATTTTTAAGTACTACTACGAGCCGCGTTGACTTTTTTCAATTTCGAAAAAAATTTCAAAATTTTAATCGCGCAAAAAACTTTGTAAAAAAATGCGATTTTGATAATTTTTTTTACCCCTACCCCTTCATAGATTTTAATGAATGATGGCTTATCTTAAAAGTTTTTGCGTAGGCTTTCACACAAAAAAAGATTCGTTGTGATATCTTTATTCGTTTAGAAGTTATGACCGAATAACCGTTGAAAATTTGAAAATTTCATTTTTGGACGAAGAAATTGCTATGTAATTTTTGATTAATCGGAAAATAATTAATTTTGACCGAACCAGTTGGCCGATTAGAACGATTTATGGCTTACATTGACCGATAGAAAAATATTTTTACTTGTATTACAGCTTCAGTGATGTGTATACGTGGCGTACTTATGCATATTATGAAGATTACAACTTTTTCAACTTTTACAATCGTTATATCTCAGAAACGGTGGCTCTTAGGAAAAAAAGTATTAAGTCATTTTTTATAGATAATTGTATGATCTACAATTTTTGTCTAACCTAATTTTATGATAAAACTTACCGTTTTGGTGAAAAAACGCGATAAAACCATTTTTAAGACTTTCAGTAATACTGGTAGTACGCTGCAGTTACCAATGTTGTTGGTTGTTGATGTTGCTTACGAAAGATGTCATTTTTTATTAAAGACTATGATGAATGTGTTGGCCGCGAGAACATTTTGAACATCGATGACAACCATAATTAGAACCAATCAATGATTCTTGCTCGCTATCACCAACAATTTGCATAAATATATGATTTTATTTTGCGGAAGATGGATCAACTACTCAAACATCGCATTAACAATTCCGAAATCAAGCAAAAAGAAGAAAAATGCGTCGGATATGGTAATTGGTAATGGTGTTTGAAGAATGTGGAACGTTGCTCACTTCACATAACCTGTAATTAGAGTAAAGATAAAGTTGGGAGAGAAAAATCAGTGATTTGGAAAGACAAACAATGCTTTTAATTATACATTTCCAGACCGCACATCTTCGGCATATACGAAGCTATTTAAAACTGCATCACATATTTAAAAAAAAATGGTATATTGTTTTATTAGGAGTAAAAGAAGTACTTTTATAAAAATGAATAAAACATGCTATTTTTTCTTGAAACGTCGAAATTTTTAAAATTGTAATACAGTGCGGACATAAAATATATACCCCCCCCCCCTGCTTTTGATTCTGAAAATTTGTCTACGGAGGACTCAAATCGCGAACTTTCTTACAAAGGTATTTTTGATTTTGTGGAACTTCCGGTTATACCGGAAGTGGATGGTAACTTTCTTATTTTAAATGGAACACCCAGTATATTTTTGCATATTTGTGTTCTCCATAAAAATACTATTAAATTGACCTATCATAGTGTGGTCTACGATTAATACTTTCGGAATTACGCCCATTCGAAAAATCGCATTTTTATGCAACTTCATTTACACCGGAAGTGGAAAATTAACGAACTTATGGTTAAACATAATTTTGTTTAAATTTAATATTAACTTAATTACAAAAGAAAATCATTTAAAATAAGGAAGTTGGGGCAGTTGCCTCCAACTTCCGGTGTAAATGAAGTTGCATAAAAATGTGATTTTCAAATGGGCGTAATTCCGAAAGTATTAATAGTAGAGCACACTACGCTAGGTCAATTTAATGGTATTTTTATGGAGAACACGAAAATGCAAAAATATACTGGGTGTTCCATTTAAAATAAGAAAGTTGCCATCCACTTCCGGTATAACCGGAAGTTACACAAAATCAATAATACCTTTATTAGAAAGTTCGCAATTAAATACTTTAGTGGACCAATTTTAAGAATCAAAAACATAACCGTTCAAAAGTTAGCAGGGTGGGATTTTCTTTATGTCCGCACTGTATAATAAATAATTTTAAAATTTGACATTTAATTTACATACAACACTCAATACAATGTTAGTGTATATTGGGTTGCCTAAAATTCTTTTCTACTCCGGCCTTGTATTCCTTGTCAGTGCAAAGTGTGTAATTTCTACTCCTAGGCAGTACAAAATGTCCATAAAATCAACGAAAACAAAAAGTGACATTTCAAACGTCACAGAAACTGTACTTTAATGACGTTTGAATTCACATCAAACTAGGTGACTTAAAAGTGAATGAGCATAAATAAGTAGGGAACAAGATTTCGGTATAAAAACACCTAAATTATGCAAGATAAGTACAACTAACTTCGTGTCATGGAAAAACAGAAAAATATCAAAGCGACCCGACGCCGGTGCCTCGTTTTATCGACGTCCGCTCTTTATAAACAGTCGGTATTTCAAAAGCACCAAGCTTCTATTTTTGTTTACACCAGCCACTTCCGCCTTTGGTGTTTGGTGTGTATACTTTATGCTCGCTTGAGATTTGAAACCCCGACTCCAAGTCCGTAAATCATCACCAGGATGCGAGAGAAACGTCAAGTAGCAAATAATCCAACATTCCTAGTATTTCTGGCCTTTCCATCGCACCTACTGCATCCACTGGGAAATTTCAAAATTTAAAATGCTTGGAATTTTGTATAATTTATAATTTTGAAACAAGAGAAGATAGCAGGAAGACGGACGGAATTCCAGGAGTTTACGAAAGTTTTTAATTCGTTATGTTGTAGAAAAAAATCGCGCAAGGCTTGTAAAATAAAAAAGTTGTAATGATAGTGCTAATACGTTATCAAGATGTGGAAGTTGAAAAATCCTCTTCGTCGACATCTAAATTCAAAATTAATTTCGTCGATGAGCGCTAGTAATTGCGGGTTGCCATTTGCCACTTGATTTATGCCCCCCTGCCGCAAAAATGTTGCATGAGTACTCATTTCCATCTTCACCGGATGAGACAAATCAACATCTCCAATGACAAGCTGCAATTTTCAACTTTTATCGTATAAGATTTGAGATCATCAAAATTACACTCTTTACTCAATACACTTCAATTATATTGATATTTCCAATCCAATTTATATGTACCAATATTTTTCCATTTTTAAGGAAGCTCCTACTATAATACCTAATATCTATAACCTATAACATCGTAAACAACAAAACAGAATTATTTAGAATTAATAAGACTTGATTGTTGAATAAATATAATAAATATCAACTTTCAGTTACTAAATAACAAAATTGTTTTGCGGTGAAATGTCGGAAAGTGATTAAAAATGTTGGTAATAATTTTTCACGCTTGTCGTTTCGGTCTTTCACAGCTTTTAATGAATTTAAATAAAAAATTTAAAACGGGTTTAAAAGCCATCAAGTCTCGGGAGTAGGTATAGGTATAATAAACCAAGATTAATAAAAATAACGTTGAAAATAGACAAAGCACTCATTTGTCATGCCCACTATTTACCATTAAGAGGATGGAGAGTTGAATGTTCAGAGAGCACTGTTTTAGTTATTTAGGATTTTTTTTTAGAGTATTTTTACTAGAAATTTTTTTTAAAACGCTCTGTATTGCCTTTATGAATCAACTGTTACATACAATGCCGACATAAAGTAAATCCCCCCCACCCCCCTGCTAATTTTTGAACGGTTATGTTTTTGATTCTGAAAATTTGTCTACGGAGGACTCAAATCGCGAACGTTCTAACAAAGGTATTTTTGATTTTTGGAACTTCCGGTTATACCGGAAGTGGATGGCAACTTTCTTATTATAAATGGAACACCCAGTATATTTTTGCATTTTCGTGTTCTCCATAAAAATACCATTAAATTGACCTAGCATAGTGTGGTCTACGATTAATACTTTCGGAATTACGCTCATTCGAAAAATCGCATTTTTATGCAACTTCATTTACACCGGAAGTGGAAAATTAACGAACTTAAGGTTAAACATAATTTTGTTTAAATTTAATGTTATTAACTTAATTGCAAAAGAAAATCATTTAAAATAAGGAAGTTGGGGCAGTTGGCTCCAACTTCCGGTGTAAATGAAGTTGCATAAAAATGCGATTTTCAAATGGGCGTAATTCCGAAAGTATTAATAGTAGAGCACACTACGCTAGGACAATTTAATGGTATTTTTATGGAGAACACGAAAATGCAAAAATATACTGGGTGTTCCATTTAAAATAAGAAAGTCGCCATCCACTTCCGGTACAACCGGAAGTTCCACAAAATCAAAAATACCTTTATTAGAAAGTTCGCAATTAAATACTTTAGTGGACAAATTTTAAGAATCGAAAGTTAGCAGGGGGGGGGGGGGGGGGGATTTTCCGCACTGTATGTGAGTGTACTAATAAGATGTTTCCGGGAAGTTTTCATTAGATAGGCCCAAAGCCTAAGGACGTAGATGAAATTCTCGTAAAAATGTTTCCTCGAAAACTATTGGTTTTTTCTTTTCTCGATGGAAAAACACTTATATACCGGTAGCCTTTAATATCGTAAGTCACCTCTATCAGGTTTTCATGATGACAAGATTAGCAAAAGTTAAAGAAGTCGACGACGTGTGCTGTGCAAACTTCTTCGATCTTTGCTTAGTGCTAAGTACTTTAACTCGCCAAGTTACTATCCAACAACTAATTTACCACATTGATGTCAAAAGGAAAAAAAATAGTGATTTACTTCTTACTTTTTTAGGTAGATTCTTAAAACATTTGTTTGGTACTTTTACTTGTAGTTACTAGTCCGGTCAATTTAGCAATGCAAGGGTGCACAAAATAGCGTAAAGCCTAAAATTGGTATGAATGTTAGGAACACCATTATAAATGAATGCTGAAAAGTCCCCATCGATCACGTACTTTGAAAAAATTTTATTCAAGCTCAAAGGTCTTAATAATGGGTTTTTTGAGTTTTTCAGCAAAACGGTAAGTATTATCATAAAATTAGGTCAGACAAAAATTGTAGATCATATAATTATCTATAAAAAATGTCTTCATACTTTTTTTCCTAAGAGCCACCGTTTCTGAGATACAACGATTATAAACGTTGTAATCTTCATAATATGCACATTATTCGTCAGATTCATAATCTTCTAATATTCAAGATAACGGGTTCATTTTTTAACCAAATTTCAAAAACCCGGTCTCGAATTAAAGGGGAATGTTTGTTTTATAATCCTATCGGAATGGATTTTATTAAACGACGGGAAAGCCTTCAAAAGCGCTCCCGAAAAAGTTAATTTTTTCGCGGTTTTTTTCGAGCGTCCTCCGCGCTGATTTTGAAAAATCGTAGCTCCGCCGAGTTCGGAATCGAAACGACCAAATCGGGCCCCCTTTTTTCCCACATCCTCATTTACTATATCCAAAATTTCCGACCCTCCTAGGTTAATCCTGTGGCGAGGGCGATTTTTTTTTTGAAAACGTCAAAATGTCGCGTTTTTTAGCGAGAAAAACAAAAAAGATAATATTGCTTAGTTTTTGACTATAGCCGGAGGGAAAAAATCGCAAATGGCATTTTCGTAAAGAGGAAACAGACTTACGTACCTATAGCGGAGCACTTTTTCGAAATTTTTGTTTGTATCTCATATTCTGACGTTTGAAAATCGGGGTACAATTTTGGACTTTTTTTAACGAAATTTAAAAAATTGTACCTACCAAACGACTGGGTCGATTTTAACGAAACTCGGCTTATATTGTGGCTAAAAGTACCTTTAATACCAAAAAAAATAATCGGTTTTATCCGGCACGTCCAGCGGCGTCGGGATTTTTTTTTTCCAAAAGCGTAGAAAAATATCGATAAAAAACACCGCGTAGAGAAAATTGGTAGAGAAAATGGGACCTAAACGGGACCAAAAATGAAAAATCGCTACACGTGACCTGCAAGAGGATTGATCGAATGAGGTCGGTTTGAAGTTTTGATATCTCTATCTTTTCATTTCACCTCACACCGACTTATTAAATTCATAATTGTGTTTTTTCAACCCCCAGCAACCAAAATAATCCCTGTAAGGTAACGACACACCCTATCGTCCAACTAAAATATGCGTTGGAATGAGATTTTCAAGTACTACTACGCGACACGTTGACTTTTTTCAATTTCGAAAAAAAAAACTCAAAATTTTAATCGCGCAAAAAAATTTGTAAAAAAATGCGATTTTTGACAATTTTTTTTACCCCCTGCCCCTTCATTGATTTTAACGAATGATAGCTTATCTTAAAGGTTTTTCCGTAGGCTTTCACACAAAATTCGTTTAGAAGTTATGACCGAATAACCGTTGAAAATTTGAAAATTTCACTTTCGGACGAAGAATTGCTATGAAATTTTTGATTAATCGGAAAATAATTAATTTTGAATGAACCAGTTGGCCGATTAGATCGATTAATGGCTTACATTGACCGATAGAAAAATATTTTTACTTGTATTACAGCTACAGTGATGTGTATACGTGGCGTACTTATGAATATTATGAAAATTACAACTTTTTCAACTTTTATAATCGTTATATCTCAGAAACGGTGGCTCTTAGGACAAAAAGTATTAAGTCATTTTTTATAGATAATTATATGATCTACAATTTTTGTCTGAACTAATTTTATGGTAAAACTTACCGTTTTGCTGAAAAACTTGAAAACCCCATTTTTAAAACCTTTGACGCTAATTTTTGCACCTTTACTACTATTTTTAGGGCTAAATTGACTGGCTATCCTCGATTTTATACTCGAATAGGGCTAAAATTTTCCAAGTAATTATTACGTGTTACCTACATAAAATAAAAAATGACCCCGACGTGATTTGAACACGCAACCTTCTGATCTGGAGTCAGACGCGCTACCGTTGCGCCACGGAGTCGGTAAAAGTTTCTCTTTATCTCAAATATACATAATAAAAAATACAGTGCGGACATAAAGTAAATCCCCCCCTGCTAACTTTTGAACGGTTATATTTTTGATTCTGAAAATTTGTCTACTCAGGAATCTAATTGCGAACTTTCTAATAACGGTATTTTTGATTTTGTGTGAACTTCCGGTTATACCGAAAGTGGATGGCAACTTTCTTATTTTAAATGGAACACCCAGTATATTTTTGCATTTTCGTGTTCTCCATAAAAATACCATTAAATTGACCTTGCATAGTGTGATCTACGATTAATACTTTCGGAGTTACGCCTATTTGAAAATCGCATTTTTTTATGCAACTTCATTTCACCAGAAGTTTGAAAATTAACGAACTTACGGTTAAACATAATTTAAATTTAATATTATTAACTTAATTGCAAAATATTTCATTTAAAATAACGAAGTTGGGGCAGTTGGGTGCAACTTCCGGTGTAAATGAAGTTGCATAAAAATACGATTTTCAAATGGGCGTAATTCCGAAAGTATTAATAGTAGAGCACACTACGCTAGGTCAATTTAATGGTATTTTTATGGAGAACACGAAAATGCAAAAATATACTGGGTGTTCCATTTAAAATAAGAAAGTTGCCTTCCACTTCCGGTATAACCGGAAGTTCCACAAAATCAAAACTACCTTTATTGTTGAATAAGTTGTCATGGTGACGGGTTTTATCTCATTTTAACTCGTACAAGACGTGCATAAGGAAGAGAGATAGAAAACCTCTTACCAAACAACTTGGTCAATAAACTATAGTTTATACGAAAACAATCCTCTACCTTACAGTTACAGACTTCCACTTCGGCAGACAGAAAATAAAACACTTTTATTATTTATTGCAAATATTAATTTAAATCGTAAATACTTGAGCAACAAGCGCTCGTAAAATGGCGGTCATAAATAGAATTTAATTACCACCTACCTAAGCACTTAGATTCTTGAAATCATTTTTCATATTCGTTTCATATTTACTCATCAATTAACTTATTTTTAATTAGATTAAAAGAAATAAAGACGGAAAAAGTAAGAAATTAATTTATTCGCTTAAAGTGCGCATAAGATTGAAAGTGTGTGTTTTGTTTATTAAATGAAATAAAAAAAACAATTTCCTGCTACTCTAAACAAAGGTCTGTTGCTGCTTAAAAATTCAAATCATAGCTAATACTTCTTTATTCACAGCAGACTCGAAGCTTCTATTATAATAAATGAAAATCATAAAACTAGGTTCATTTATTGTAAAAGCTCACAGCTACAAAAAAAATTGAGGTATAGTTTATTTATTTAGAAAACCACCTTTTTCGCAGGAGAATTGGTCGCACTAAGATGCCAGCGCTTAATAATCACGTGACCTGCCTGTCGTTCATGATTGGACGGCTGAGCGGGAGTTTGGTGGGACGCGTATGCTGGAGTAGGAAATCGGGGGACGCGACCGCTAACGAGTTTGACCAAGTTGGCCAAATAAATAATAGCTGCTGAAAAGGTGGTTTTCTAAATAAATAAACTATAGCCAGTAGTTTCCTACAAATACATTGTGCACTGTTATTATATATTTAAAACGTTTTTTTTTGTTTTCTTTCAGGTGATATATTGAGTGGTGTCTGCTACACTGGTCTATGGAACGTGGAGTCACTGCGAACATTCATCGTAATCCCTCTTTGTGGGTACCTAATCCTAGGTACCATCTTCCTTTTTGCGGGATTTGTATCTCTCTTCCGGATACGAACTGTAATGAAACATGATGGGACTAAAACTGATAAACTAGAAAAACTGATGATCCGGATAGGAATCTTCTCCGTCCTCTACACAGTACCAGCAGTGATAGTTCTCGCCTGCCTCTTTTACGAAATGTTCAATTTTGACAAGTGGATGCAAACATGGAGACAAGACATGTGTCGCAAACCCTTCTCGATTCCCTGCCCAAAGAAAGACTATGACACTCGACCAAAGTTCGAGGTGTTTATGATCAAATATGTTATGTATATGATTGTTGGGATCACCTCAAAAGTGTGGATTTGGTCCGGAAAGACCATGCATAGTTGGAGGGTGTTCTTCAATAGACTAAAAGGCAGACATGTTGAGGCTTATGTATGAGATTAGACGAGAGTGTCGTGCGTCAATCTATAATTTTTAATAAACCAATTTTATTTCTTTTTACCAAAAATATTTTAACGACTAGTCGTTATATTTTTATATTAAGCCAGATATGCGTTTAATACTTAATATATACCTAATACTATCAACAGTTATTCATTAAAAGAGACAACAAATTAAGAAATGAAATAAAATTCAAAATTATCTACCTCGATTTTTTCTAATAATCCTAATGTTATATTAGAAAAGTTAAAGATTAAATTTGTTTTCTCAAATTAAACTGCACTTTACACTAGTATTTCAAATGTTACGAAATAGGACATAGACCAATTATATTTACATAAATGTACATAATATAACATATCAAAAAAGATTTTCTTTTTCAATTGTGATCTTAAAACGCACATTTAATACATATTTTTATAAATGTAAAATTTATTTCAATTGCAACTAAATTTGTGGTTCACATCAAAAACTATTTTCTCAAAATTAATTGTATGCATTAAAAATATTCAAGTACTTAAATTTTTACATTTAATTGCAATTATGAGTCAATTTTGTATTATAAGCTTGTAAATAATTGTAAATAAGCTTTTTGACTGACTGGAATAATATTTTTTATAAAACCAGCTGTAAATAATAGATATAATTTATGTAATAAGAGATATTCTATGCTTGCTCGACCTCTCAAAGTCTTTTTGTAAATAATTTTTACTGTATTTGATAATATTTATGACTAGAGCTGCGAGCTGCCATTTTATAAATTAATTTAAACACGCAGTTGACTTAATTTAACTAAACTGTAAAATAAAGCCTCCAAAAAATATCAAATTATTTCCTAATATAAGAAACGTCAATATTTTCTATGCCGATTTTTTATTGTAACTAATAAACTTTTATTTTGTAAACTTTATTCTATAACACATTATTTTTTCCTATGAGCCTTTTTTACTATCAATATCTATATACTATACAAATACAGTGCGGACATAAAGAAATTCTGAAAATTTGTCTACGGAGGACTCAAATCGCGAACTTTCTAACAAAGGTATTTTTGATTTTGTGGAACTTCCGGTATAACCGGAAGTTTCACAAAATTAAAGATACCTTTGTTAGAAAGTTCGCGATTTGAGTCCTCTGTAGACAAATTTTCAGAATCAAAAACATAACCGTTCAAAAGTTAGAAGGGGGGATTTACTTTATGTCTGCACTGTATAACTTCAAAGAGGGTCTTATTTATTAGATTTCTTGAAAATACCACTAATAAAACAAGGTTCAAATTTAACAATCATAGGAGGGATTATACTCACTTTACTCCCTCGGTGCATATTAAATTTTTTGCACGACCCTTTATAATTGGTTTGTAACAGCAGTCATGTAAAACGAACGTAGATTATCCATAGAACTATAATTCTATGAGATTACCGTTTCCTACTATACCGGCACTGATGAAGCTGTCATATTTGAATTTTAAAAAAACAATATTCATTTCGTTTAGTTAAGTAATTAAACAATAAAAATTACTCCCATAAATTAAACTAAATGAGATAACAGTGTAATATTATTAATGTACCTTTTATAATTATAAACGTAAAAATCAAGTGAAATTAAAATAATTTTTTTAAATTGTCTTTATAGGTTAGGATTTGAAATTGCCTATTGCTTCATAGAAATTCGCTTTAAAGTATCTTACTATTATCTTCGTTAAAAATTACTTAAAACTCTTTGAAAATTTAACAAAAAAAAATTGTTAGCATGTATGTAGGCTACTAAAGTAACTGTAACAAGAGTTGCCTATCTTTATAGGTTGGTCACTTGAAAAATGTAGCGACGTATTTTATTCGGATAATCCTGATGGATAACAAGGATTTATTTTAAAAAATTCTAACTGGTCAGATTGCCTACTGTACATATAAATTTTTTTTTTATTTATTTATTTCGAGAAATCTCCAATAGATTACGTGCGCACCAATAAAAATGTCCTCCCATCAGTTGCGCACTGTGCGGACTGCGCACAGTGTTGCGAAATTGTGCTAAATCGGTTGGTTCGTTGGTTGTATTTAGTTGTATTGTAAATTGTAACCTTGATATCAAACAATAATATTTAAAAGTTGAATCTTTTTCCCAAATTAAATAAGTATTAAATTCTAAAAAATGTTGAGGAATATTTATCGTCTTTTTAAATACATCATAACGAGTATAAAGTAAGTTGGTTCATTAGATCTTATAATGGGATTGCGTTCAGTAAAATAACTAGGAGGGATTATAAAAAATAAGGAAGATACTTTTCTTATTTTATTCTATTAGGTTTTCGAGGTAGAGGGAATTTTTGATAATTAAAGTTCAACATGAGTGGAAATTGTGAAGAAGATAAGAACGAGCTCGCTAAAAGCTATCCTCTGGATCTTGCTTCTAAAATAACTGCTTTTAAATCTGAAGGAAAAGGGCCTTTAATTATACCAGGACAATCTTTGAGAGGCATGAGGTTATTAGCACAAACTGCACCTGTTGGTTGTACTGCTGGATCAACAGGAACAACAATAATCGCCACAAACATAGTACCGCAAGGAGCTCTTCTTAAACAAGGTAAGCTATTGAAACTTGTAAATTATTTACTGAAATTCTGTTGACATTTTTGGAAATTTTATTAATGTAGATTTGTTACATTTTTAGTGGACTCGAATAGAACTCAAATAACTAGCATAATAAGTGGAACGCAGGCGTTACCGCAACAAGCTTCAGGCAATTTAACTATACAAAGGCAAGGTCAAATAACGTTGGCTACATCTCTGCCCGTTTTGGGGCAGACTTCATCCACCGGTACAACATATCACGTACCAAGAGGTCCTGCTGTGGTGGCAAATTTATCAGCTCCTCGAAATAATGTTGCAACTGCGATAAGAGCACCACTAGTCGTAGCCCAAACTTCTGCACAGGTATGAATCATTCTGTTATCTTTATTTTCTAATTGCCTATTTTTCGCTAGTTAAAAATGATAAATAAAAAACCTAATTATTTCAGCAAAGTTTTGTAAGACCGCCGCGAACACCAAGTCCAGCACAAGGTACGACATGGTTGGCGGGTGGATCAAATAATGGGTCCCAAATAAAAGGTGCTTCCGCTGTACTTAGTACACCTGTAAGAGGCACTACAATCACGGGAATCGGAAATAAAGCACAAATTGTTGCACGCCCTCAACTTGTTTCTACTATTCGTCCGACAACTACAATATTACATTCAGCTATAATAGGACAAGGACAGGTAAATAAATAAATGATGCAGAAGAAGCTAGAAATTATGAACGTTTTGTATTTTAGTTGCATTCCTTTAAAACGGCCCAGGGGACTTCTACGATACAGGGCTTAAATACAGCTGTAACGTTAGCAGCTCAGGTCTTACCCAACCGTACACAAACTTTGGTGTACAGCACCGGAAATTCAGGCCACTTCACCCCATCTCCCAGAATAACTGCAGTAACTACGGTACAGCAAAGCCAAAGACAACCAGTATCAACTTCAAGAACGATGGTAATGTACAAACTTAAAATAACTCTGGAAATTTCTAATATCTTTAAAATTTTAATATAGACGCAAGTTACCGCAGGAAGATTTACAGTGCCGGTAAACGTAAGTCAAGGAACTACAAGGCTTGTAGCACCCACAGGAACTGTACTAACATCTGGAGCTCGAATATCAGCAATTCCAACTACCCCAACGGTTCTGGCCACTTCACAAGCAAGACTCGTCTCAACTACACAAGCAAATGTTCCCCTAGGTCGTTTGACCGTAACAGTAACAAACCCGTCGAGCACCAATGCAAATCCAATTCTATCGCAAATCAGGTCCACCTTGGCCATGCATCCTGTGGTCGTTACTACCACTGCTAATATACAAAATCGAACTAAAGTAATTACACAATCCAGCCAAGGTAATAAATTTAAGGTGAAATTTGCCTTATCTTACTGATAAGTTTTTTGTTATGCAGGATTACAGCTGACGCAGGTATCAAATGCAATTAAAACGACCAATCTCACTTCAACAAGCCGTGCACGTAAGGAAATTGTAATATTTTAAATGATGTGAATTTAATAAGTCTTTTTTTTTTAGTAAATACTCAACCAAATCCCATTGTCACACACCGACCGGGAACTTTACTTTCAACCCAAGCGATTCCTTTATCAAAGGTATTTCCTCATCATGGCGAAGGTCAGCAAGTTGTTACCCCAACAAATGTTTTTATTCAAGCACCTGTTGTTTCCACACCGCGACGAACATCTCCAGGTATTTTTATTAATTAATTGTAATTAAATCATACACACTTACTTCATATCTTGTTTTCGGTTTATCTGATAAATTTTTTCTAATCAGTGCAGTGGTTAAAGGTTTCATATAAAATTATGATTTTTATGACTTGTGTCAAAACACAAATTATTGAAACAGTAAATCTAGAAAGCTGTTTAAAACTAATTGATAATAATTGTTATTTTAATTTTATTTGCTTTTATTCGAGGACCCACAAGTGTTGCTCAAACAACGAATTCTGCACCAACAACAACTGTTCCAACTTACTGCATTGCTTCGGGTACCTATTTCTACGAGGCAGCTGGTAATTATTCAGTGGCCAGATCCTACAGTCAGCCGATAACTACTTTTGCAATATCACCAGCTACCCCTCCTCAACAGACGAAAACACCAAATATTGCAACACACGGTAAAAAAATTTTCATTACATTCACATAAATTCATTTTATTTATATTTAAAATTTAAGGTATTGTTACAAATCAACCTGTTCGTTTCAATCCGATTATGGTTGTAGAACAAAGCAGAGGTCAAATACAGCAGTTTAATTCACAAGAAATGAATCAGGACACTTTGCAAAACGTGCAAGCCTCAAACAAATTAAATTCTTCACCAAGGCCAAGTATATTACGTAAACGTGATCACGAAGGATCCCCTCTAAAAGCGGCCAAAAATCTTATCCCAGCGCTTAGCAATTTACAACAGGAGCAACAATCACAACCACCACCAATTTCGCCACCTTTAAGACCAGATTCTCGAAATAACGGCCACGGATCTGGTAAGAATACTTTTAACTTTATGTAACTAAGTTGTGATGAAACGTAATATTTTAGGCGGCAGCACAACAATTTCAGCAACTTCCAGCCCTGGCTCGGCGGATCATAATGAAGATAGCATGCCTCATATTCCAATGAATAAAGAGGAAGAAGAAAACCGTCCACCTCTCGAGATGAGTCCAAGAAAAAAACCCCGGAAGCAAAATCTGTAAGTATATCCAATAAATAGAAACCTTAAATTGAGGATATTTTTCAAGGGCCGGTAATGAAATGGATGAAAATAATGATGACATGCAGTTTATTACGGAAAGGGATATTAAAAAAGATCAGGAAGATTCTGATGGAATTAATTCCGATGGTCCTCAAGATGGTGCACCAGAATCTCGAAGAATAACCCAAGTTCGTAAACCCGCTTCAGCTAGTCTCTTAAATAGTTACAGGCAGAATTGGAAGACTACTCATAATCATTATTTGAGACATGCGGATGTAAAGCCTAAAGACGAACGTAAACCCAGCATAATGGATTTAGCCAACCAGCATCGCGTATTGGAAAAAGTAAATGGATGGAAAATTCATCATTTATCAACTCAAATGGAGGATTTGGTGAGATACATTTTTGTGTTTGTTTTTTTATAAAAAGTTGCAATTTAGCTTTTTTGAGGACCCTAAAATGATAGGAGGTGCTAGAAATAAATCCGAGTTTATTGAAAAATTCCAACAAATTAAGATTTTGTAAAAATGTCACTATTTTTCTTGTTGTTCAAGTTGTAGGATGATTTTCAAAAATTTATAAAAAGACGTGAGTTAGAATTAATTTTACGGTTGATTTGAATAAATTAATGAATTCTGCAAAAAATTAAACCGAGTTTATTCAAAAATTCTAAGGGGAACATTAAAAAAAATTAGATTTTCTAAAAATTAGACTTCTTACCTTGTTGAAGCTGCAAGATGATTTTTAAAAATTTATAAAAAAATAATCAAGTGAGCTATAATTAATTTTCTGGTTGATTTCAGTAAATTAAAGAATTCTGCAAAAAATAAGCTCGAATTTGTTGAAAAAATCCAAGGGGAACATTAAAAAAATTCAGATTTTGTAAAAATTGCACTATTTTACTTGTTGAAGCTGTAAGATGATTTTTAAAAAATTATAAAAAAATAATCAAGTGAGCTATAATTAATTTTCTGGTTGATTTCAGTAAATTAGAGAATTCTGCAAAAAATGAAACCGAGTTTAATGAAAAATTCTAAGGGGAACATTAAAAAAATGAGATCTTTTATTACTTTTTACTTTGTTGAAACTGCAGCCAAAGCAGTAAAGATTTTTTAATAATATTTTGTATCTTTTCAGGCTGATCAAGAAGAAAATGTGCATAATCAACTCGCAGAACTACTCAAATACACAGAATCAAAAGAACACAGCAACGCCGATTTTAACAGAATCAACGAACTTATTAAGGTAATCATTTTCGTATTGATGCAACCTATTTAGTATGAGAGCTGGCCGCATGATATATACCTTGAAGGGGAGGCCATTTTAAAATAATAGAATCTGATTGAAATATCTATCAATTCAAAGCGACCACAAAAAAACTCCAGCTGATTTATAGTTATTAACGCTGTCGGAAATAATTAATTTTCTAAAGTAGGCAACTTTTACTGACGTAGTGGTTGCCTATTTTGGATTGCAAAAAATAAGCACAAATTTTGATACATTTCGGGAAATATGCCTTATGGGTCACTCCAAATCAGATTCTATT
The DNA here is from genome assembly GCA_963971135.1 of Stenus bimaculatus. Lineage (NCBI taxonomy): Eukaryota > Metazoa > Arthropoda > Insecta > Coleoptera > Staphylinidae > Stenus > Stenus bimaculatus. The sequence goes on along the minus strand of OZ020183.1, from coordinate 50,749,442 downwards.
ATTTTAAAACGCCCTCCCTTTCGAGGTACATAAATATCATGCGGCCGGCTCTCATACTAATTGAATAATATGTATAATAAATAATAATACGAGTTTATTTTAGGGAAATCTCCAGAGAATTAAAATTATTAATGACGGAATGCTAGAAGCCAAAACACAAATAATGAAAATTTTTGATCATAAAGTTCATGTGGCGGATATAATAAACAGATGTGCCAGCAAACGAAATTATAAGAAACGTGAAAAATCCTAATTTTTAAAGTACCAACATAAAATATTTAGTTTTATTTCGCTTTGAAAAAACAGTTTTTTTTTCAACATCTTCTATCAATTAGCTGATTGTAAATTTTATTAGGAACCCATGATGTACATACATAGTATATAATTATTTAAGGATGGCTTATATTTTTTTTAATAATATCAAGAAATAAATAATTTTAACCTGCAAGACTATTGTGTTTGTGTTAGGACTACTTTTCAGTAGTAGAGTAATCGGTAGAGTTAGTACTATCCTTGCAAAATGACCAATAAATCCCATTTTATTGGACGAGTTACAAGGATAGTACCAACTCGACTGTTTACTAATGAAAACTAGGTTTTATTGAAAACATTTTGTACAATATTTAATAAACTATTCAGTGTTATTTAAAATTGTTTGTATTTTTGTGTCTTGCGTTGAAGAACTGATAATATTAATTAAAATTTAGAAATATTGTTTATCTGGTAAATAAACATAAAATAATTTTATGCTAGAAATTTTTAGAGGGTGCACTTTTGACAAATAAAAGAGAAATTTCTACTTCTATTTAAACAAGAAAAAAATTTCATTCAATTTAGTGAATTGTAATGAAAAAAATCTATTTAAAAAATCAACTTTGGTGGCTTATAACTGCTCAGGGTTGTATTTTTGGATATAGATAAATACGATAAATAGAGTTATCAACTTATTTTTAGGTCTAGTATCTCCAGTTAATCGTTGTCGGTCGAATTTTGGGACACGCTGTATTTGCCTCCCCGCTACGAAAAGGAAATATCGCTTTGTTTCGCCATCTATCCGCGAGTAGTTAAACTAAATTTAGTTACATTTTATTTATTATTAAAAAGTTATATTTTTATAATAATTTAGAATGCAAATAATTATTAATGATAATTTGAATTTAAATCACATAAATAATTATTATTTATTAATTAAATATCATACTGCAACATGGGCAACCAAACTAGCACCACTTGGCTGGTCTCGGTTGTTCTGTGGCCGACCGGTTCGTTTCTTCGCTGCTCGCTTCGTTACTCGGCAAATTCTACAAATTTATTTGTCATCTAAAGTTTTGACTTACCAAGATTAAAGTGAAATTGGTTTTCATTGTTTTGTAACGAAACTACATCAAGATGGTCGTAGAAATTGCAGATGTGGAAATGAAAAATGCAGATAGTCCTCCAGGAGTGGAATCTGGCGATGTGAAAAAGGACAGTGACATGCAAAATCTGCTGGAAATTCGCGAACATGCGAGGCAAATAGAAAAAGCGGTAAACAACAAGGAGAATCGTTTTATTCTACGTGTACTAAGAGGCTTGCCCAATACCAGAAGGAAGTTGAATGGTGGTCTGTTGAGAAACTTATTGAATCAACTGTATCCTGTGGCCGAACGTGATGCCTTACTTGTTTTCGTGGAAGACTCTGCAGGCACCTGTGATAGCGAACAAGCAACTAGAGTAAGGTCAGCTATTAAAACTCCTGTGCCCGAAGTGGATGCATACGTCCATCTTTTAATTTTGGTCTTCCTGATTGATACCAATAAGCTGGAAGAAGCGAGCCGTTGCTCCCACAATCTCATGAACAAAATCAGCAGTCAAAATCGCAGAACTCTTGATCTTATAGCGGCAAAGTGCTATTTTTATCATTCGCGAGTGGCTGAACTGACCAATAAATTAGATACAATCCGTTCATTTCTTCACGCCCGTTTACGTACATCAACATTAAGGAATGATTTTGAAGGACAAGCCGTACTCATCAATTGTTTGCTGCGTAATTACCTTCATTATTCTCTCTATGATCAATCAGATAAATTAGTAAGTAAATGTGTGTTTCCGGAAACGGCGAGTAACAACGAGTGGGCAAGATTTTTGTATTACCTGGGAAGAATTAAATCTGCAAGATTAGAGTACAGCGTTGCTCACAAACATTTGGTCCAGGCTATGCGAAAGGCTCCTCAAAATGCTGCAGTCGGTTTTCGACAAACAGTCCAGAAGTTTTTAATTGTTGTTGAATTATTACTTGGCGACATCCCAGAAAGGCAAATATTTAGGCAGGCAAGCATGCGCAAATCGCTTGGCCCATATTTTCAACTGACTCAAGCTGTCCGAATGGGTAATCTTCAAAGGTTTGGAGAGGTTTTAGAAAATTTCAGCCCCCAATTTCGTCAAGATCACACTTTCACTTTAATACTGAGATTGAGACATAATGTCATAAAGACGGCAATCCGGTCTATTGGATTATCTTATTCTAGAATTTCACCTCAAGATATTGCTCATAAACTGGGTCTTGATTCAGCCGAAGATGCCGAGTTTATAGTTGCAAAAGCCATTCGCGATGGTGTTATCGAAGCAACTCTTGACCCTCTTGGCGGGTTTATGAGAAGCAAGGAGAGTACTGATATTTACTGTACCAAAGAACCACAATCGGCCTTTCATCAGCGTATTTCGTTTTGTTTGGATTTGCATAATCAAAGTGTTAAGGCCATGAGGTATCCTCCTAAAGCTTACGGAAAAGAATTGGAATCAGCCGAAGAGAGACGTGAACGTGAGCAACAAGATTTAGAATTGGCCAAGGAAATGGCTGAAGAGGACGATGATGGATTTCCTTAATTATATTTGCACTTAAAATTTGTTTAAATAAAATATAGAGCTTAAGTTATTTTTCATTTGATTTTACATTATTCAACATTAACTGATTAGATTACATAATATAGGAGCAATATAAACATTGAATTGTCTTTTTTTTAATTTCCATTTTTTTGTAAAAAAATAAGAAATAACTCACAAGTTCAACGGTTTTTCAGGTTTCTGTTGGAATTTTTTGACGAAATTTTTAATACTGATAAATTGGAGTATAATAAACAAATATACAAAATTTTGTAAAAATATTTATAAAAATAAAAAAGTTATTAACAATTTTGTAACTCAAATTCTAATAATAATGAATAAAATACGAAATTACTTATAAAATCATGAATTTCCTCAAGTTTCCATTGGAATTTTCTTACAAAAATTTTACCATTATCAATTAGTAGTATCATGAATACATGTACAAAATTTTATAAAAATATCTGCAACAATGAAAAAGTTATTAACAATTTTGTTATTCCAGTCGCTAAAAAACAACTCACAAAATCCATAATTTTTCAAGTTTCTGTTAGAATTTTGTAACAAAAAATTTACTACTGATAAATTTGAGTATCATAAACAATTATTTAAAATTTTGTAAAAATATTTATAAAAATAAAAAAGATATTAACAATTTTGTAATTAAAATTCCAAAAATAGGAAATGACATAAAATCATGAATTTTCTCAAGTTTCCATTGGAGTTTTCCAAAAAAAATTTATCCTTTAGTAGTATAAATTTATTTGCATAATTTTGTTAAAGTATTAGAAACAATAAAATAGTTATTAACTTATTTCTATAGCTCATATCATTCAATAAATTAGTACCTAAAATATGGATTTTCTTAAAAAAAACAATGTTTCCATCAAAATTTTCCAGTAAAACGTTTTCCATTATTTTACCATATGGCATATTAAACATACAGTGCGGACATAAAGTAAATCCCCCCCCCCTGCTAACTTTTGAACGGTTATGTTTTTGATTCTGAAAATTTGTCTACGGAGGACTCAAATCGCGAACTTTCTAAAAAAGGTATTTTTGATTTTGTGGAACTTCCGGTTATACCGGAAGTGTATGATAACGAAAGTATTAATAGTAGAGCACACTACGCTAGGTAAGAAATAACACACACTGGTCAATAAAAGATAAACACAATTTTTAAACACAAAAAACTTGATCTAAACACAGGCGCAGTTACTAAAACCAATAAAAATTAAATCGGCGCAGAAATCTTTTATTACTTTTCCCTCCATGTTTTTTTCAAATTTACGTCAAAATAGCGCCATCTATCCGTAGTCGAATTTCCCAATAGACAAAATTTTGTAAAAATATTTTTCAAACTATTTAATTTGACATATCACTTATTAAAATAAGAAATAACAAAGCTACATCGTTGGCCGTTTTTTGTGCACCCCTCTGTATTTGAAATAATAGAAAAAATATCATTAAATTCACTGAAATGAATTAAATTTTTATGTTGTTTTTGTTTAAATGGAATACATTTGTTTTTCACTTGTCAAAAGTGCAGCCCTCTTTAAAAATTTCTGGGCACGCCAATGGCTTGCTCCTGCTTCCACATAAGAACGCCAGGTGGCGTCATACGAAATTCCGGTATGTTTGGTTGCCTAATTTGCAATGTTATTCTATGGTTTCGTTTTTCTCTGATCTATGACAGCTGTCTGTCAAAAACGACAGAAGACGAAGACAATTTGGCAGCAGCCATGAAATTTTGATAAATAGTTTAATCAATTTTCTTCGTCATCGGTAAATAATGTGCACGCGTTTAGTTCAATATACTATTGCGATTAAAGCCAGGTGTAAGGTTTATGTGAAAAAATAATTAAGTGCGGGTTGACACTTGATCATTTCTAATTCAATCTCTCTGGTCTTGACTCTTTCCTCGTCGCCTACGGCCTACGGTGCACTACGGTGACCCGCAACTGCATCGCTTACCATATAAATATTTATTTTGCATTCAACATTCAACTTTGTAATTAACAAATACCCAATACGTACAGAAACATCAGAAGATGAATCCATGTGAGTAAGTGGGGCAATGGTACTTAACAGAAATTCAAATGGGCTTGAATGAATCTCATGTAAGTATTTTTGTTAGTTTTGTTTCTTAATTATGGGAAAAAGGGATCTTCTCTTGCCTTAAAACTTTTGTTGTTTCGTCTAAGCCAGGGGTCTCCAAACTTTATCGTACGCGAGTCACATTAACTTTTCAATAAGCTGGGGGGGGGGGGGCAAGACTTAATAAGCCGGATTTTGATGGTGCTAGTTTGGAGAACGCTGATCTAAGCAGGCGTAGAAATTTATATTATAGGTCGATTCTCTGCACTTTCGTAAGACCCGTAAGGAAACGTCTGTTAGGTTTGTTATATGGGTTGTAATGGACGGTTCTGCATAGATACGTTTCGTAAGAGCTTACGGGTGTTCACAGAATCGACACATAATTTCTGTAGATAATGAGTGAAATTATGTGGGTATATTCATTGTATTATTTTATTCGCAGAAGTGGTATTAGAAACATCAATGGTTTCTGGAAATGGTGTGTAAAGAGGATGTTTTATTATGGTTTAAGGACTTGGAGAGTTTTAAGCGGATAGATGTGATGCATGAACTGCTAAATATGTGTATTCCCTTTGAAGTCCGCTTTTTGGGTAGTTGCATCGAGGAAATAGGCAAACATACCTATCAGGAGCTGCGTGGCCCTACAATATATGCAAACGATGTGGAAAGGTTGGCGAAAGATTCTACTCTACAGATGGGGTTGTTACATGAAGCCACTAGACATCGTGCAGTTATTTACATGTCTGTTTTGTCAGCGAGGAACTGTTTGTGCGCAAACTGGTTTTACAGGACATTATTTCGGACTGAACGGTTAGAAAACTATGTGAACTCGGGCTGTAAAAATGAAAATACTCTGAGTGAACTCCTGTTGATATTTACTTTAGCTTTGTGCCATCCTGCCTTTACTTTTGATCAAAAAACCTATTGTGGAAAACAGCTGCAAAAATTAATTGCTCAAAGCGAAGGATATTATAAGTATGGGAGTGCGCAGAACGACATGCTTGCTTCTACAAGAAATATATCTGTAAGCACTTAACTTTTTCTTTATGAGGAATAAGGATAGTAAGCAAATCTGATGGTTGATTTTGAAATTCAATTGATACTTGCTCTTAATAAATGTCTAAAAGATTTTTTAGTACACCAAAATCGCATTTATTGATGTAAATTTAAAATAACCTGCTTAGGTTTAATTACTTTTTAAAAAATGTGTTTTTAACAAGCACATAATGCAATATTTTTTATTGAAATTATTACTTTATTAAGAGGATAGTCTTCAAACTTGAGCATTTGAGCAGTTTTGGAAATTTTAAAAAAGTTTCAGTGGAAAGAAAATTATTATGAAAATCAAGCGCTCAAATTTGCTGACTATTGTCTTAAGGTTGTTGTACATTTTAGATAATTTTTTTTATTTCTATCAGAGTTTATCACTGGAAACTACTTTGATTCCTCTGAAAGCTTCACCTGTTAAGCCTGGATGTGATTCTATTCAAGTGCAACATCCACCACCAGGTCTTCCACCACCTCAACATCATTTGCAACATCCGCCAGTTGATTTTGTGTCGGCCGGTGCTAGTATTGTAGGTGCACCATTTCACGTGCCCGCACATGTCATCGCTACTCCTGAGGTAATTAAATATTTTTAGTACGCAAATGCTTGTTTGGCATAATAACCGTTTAATCATTTTTTATTGTAGGTTCTTCAACTGCCCCCGCAGGTATTGCCCTTGGTCGGTCAAAATCAAAAATCGTCCCCTCCACAAAGTCGTTCGGCTTCTCCGCACGATTCCTTTCCAAAATCATTAACCGCTTCAGGTGTACCACTGCCACAGAATCCTCCTCTATTGCAAATGCACGTGGGAGAAGCTCTTCTTTCAAATATGCCTGCTCTACACGTGGAACCTTCACTCACTCACCCTCAGAACTTACCGTTTACCTCCCTCGCCGAGGCAATCAGCATTAAAACATCAGAAGATGAGGTAAACTAATATTGTTTATTTCTTTTATTGCTCATTTTAAATTTTTCCTTTTAGCCAATTCAAAATACCGAAGAGAAAATAAGGGAAACGTCTTGGTTTAACTCTCAACTCTATGAACCAATTAAACAAATCTCTAATGGAATAAGAGCGTTCCCTCCAAAACATTTATTACATGAACAAATGCAAAATTTCAAGTTGGACGGTGACAGTTGTTTGCACCATTCAAGCTCGGCTTCCAGCAGTAGCAGTGTTAACCAGTCGCCCACGGAGACACCTTCGGTAACACCCGCCGTCACTCCTCACGGTCCCGGACGAGGCGGACCCGAACCTAAAAATCGAGTTAACGGGATCCCTTCACAGTTTTGTGATATGAATGTGACTCCTTTTAGTAACTGTTCTGTGCCTTATTCGATCCCCCATATAACTGCAAACAGGTATTATCCTTATAGACCTCCCTTTTCACAACCTTTTCCATATCAGCCTAGCGAACTTTATCCCTTTCCTTATTTTATTTACTCTAGCGTGATTCCTCCGCCTCCTCCCAGGACCCCCAATTGTTATAACTGCGGAGCCTTAGGACACAATGGTGTTGATTGTAATGGTCACACGGTAGAAGATATAACGCAGAAACCGTACCTGTTGGAGTACGAATCGCCTTCAGTACCAGATAATCCCAATGATAAATGATTTTAATTTGATGCTGTTTTAGTGATGATTCCCAGCTCGTCGTTTCTTCAAACTACACGCATCCATGTTTGTAATAACAATTATGTAGTATTTTTAACTGTAAATACCTATATGTAATTAGATTTGGTTGCAAACGTTATTGTTATCTCGGCAGTTTTTTCTGTACGATGTAACAGCTCATTATTTTAATGACGTTGAAGTTTTTGGAAGAAAAGAAAACGGGAATTATGTAAATTTGTTATGAAAATTATTTCAACTAGAAAATTTTTAAGCCAATTTTATTTTGGCCGCTTCGTTTATTGTACAAATTTGTATAAAAGATAAGTAACGCATGTTAACTTTATCTGGTAAATGTGCAAACTTTATTGTGGTAAAATTTAATAATTTATATTTACCAAGCGTTTATAAATTATATATATATATATATATACTATATATATGCATAATAAGTAGTTTGGAAAATGATTACTCTGCGTTGTACTTCTTAAATCATTGAAATACGTTAAAATTTATTAAATGCGTTAAATTTCTCGCCGTCTTTCCGTTACATTAATTCATTAATTTTAAAAGTAAGTAGTAGGTGCATAAGTGTAAAGATGCTTTTTTCCCATCTAGAGCAATAAATTATAAATTTGTTATTTGATATATATTATATATATATATATTTACATATTATGTAATTGATCAATGAGAGATTCTATACAATGAAGTCGTAATCGTATTATTTCCTCGTTATATATTGAGAAACTGATATCACTTGACTATTTGACTCTAGTCAATTTTATAATTGTTATTTTTGATTGTACTTTTTAAATAATTTTGCAAGTTAATATTGTGTCTTGTCGTCTTGTGTTAATATTACAAGATTAAGCCAGTTTTAAAAATATATATATTTCATACCGGTACTTATCTGTTAATGGCAAAATGATGACGGGTCCAAAGCCAAAATCACCTCGTGGCTAATAGCTGTTCCGACTCCTTAAAAGATTGCTTAAGCAATCTACTCAAAATTTCAACATTTTTTAGCTAAGAGGTGAATGCGACGGCATGTCATCACTTCTGTTAATATTATTATATTTTGTTAACTAGAAATTTTTTTTATTAAATTATACAAAGTCAAATGTTGTTTTAGTGTACATAATAATAACGATTTGTAGTTATATTTAATAGATTGTGAATAAAAATAATTGATATATTTATAAAAAAAATAAAACAATCGGTACTGACTGAAAGTTGAACTTGAATAAATTTTGAGATTTTTAATGCGGCTCTTAATTTGCCTTGCAAAATAATTTTTTTGCACTTCCCCTTACTACTTGAACTTGCAAAAAATCGCGGAAACTCGTTAACATTTTCATAAAAAATAAATTTAAGTGAAATTAAATTTTTGTAACAATATTTATAAAAATAACAAAGTTATTAACAATTTATTTTAAATAAATTTTCCCATTATTAAATGTACAAAATTTTTCTTACAAAAAGTTGTTAACAATTTTGTTATTCCAGTCGCTAAAAAATAGGAAACAATTAAAGAAATCCACAATTTTTCGAGTTTCTGTTGGAATTTTTTACAAAAATTTTACTAATGATAAATTGGACTACCATAAACAAATGTACAATATTTTGTATAAATATTAATAAAAATAAAAAAGGTATTAACAATTTTATAACTCAAAACTTTTAAAAATAATGACAAAAATTCGAAATTGCATACTTATAAAATCATAACAACAGTTATTAACTACATTTTCTTACTCGAGTTACAAAATTCGACTAAAATAATATTTTTTAAATCAAAAAATTTCCTAAAAGAATTACCTATAAATTTAATAATACCATTGTATTTGGTTGCCTAATTTGAATTGTTAAGTTTTAGGCAACCTTTATTACGCCTAATTTTTGACGTTCGAGTGGTGAGTGGTTCGAGAATTAAATTTTGACGTACCGTAAACAGTAAACGTAAAGAGGTTAGGTTATTGGATTTTATTTTTAAAAGTACAGTAAAGTTTGATTGATTCAAATTATGTCTCATATTGATCGTGATTTAGATTTAGCAAATGCTTCACGTGGAGTATGGCTCGTAAAAGTACCCAAGTATATAGCAAACCGATGGGAGAAAGCTCCTGGAGATATCGAAGTTGGAAAGCTAAAGATTATCAAGTATGCATGCATTAATAGTGTAGTGAAAATGTAATAATGTTAATTCATTTCTAGCACCCAAGGACAAAAGCCGCAGGTGTCACTGACATTATCACAAGCCATTATTAATATGAACGATGACGGAGAAAGCATACCTAAAGAACATAGATTGGACTTTTCAAACGTTACTCAGCAGACTTTGGGAGTATTTTCGCATATGACTCGTAAGTATATCCACGGTTTAATCAACATTTCCCAACGTAATCAATTGATTTTAATAGCATTAAAAAATGATTCGGTCGTACCAGAAAGCGAAAAATTATTTATGGAGGGAAGTATAGTACAAAAATTGGAATGCCGCCCGTATGCTGATAATTGTTACATGAAATTAAAACTAGAATCGATCCGGAAAGCTTCAGTTCCAATTCGTCAGGTTAAACAACTCGATAGGGTTGTTCAATCGTACAAACCGGTTTCAGATCATAAACATAATGTAATGTATCAACAATTTGCTTAGAGCAATTGACAATGCTTTTTTCTTTTCAGATCGAGTACCAAGAACGTAAAAAAGCGGAAGGTAAGAAAGCCCGCGATGATAAAGATGCTGTTTTGGAAATGCTTTTTGCCGCCTTCGAAAAGCACCAGTATTACAATATAAAGGACTTGGTAAAAATAACAAGGCAGCCGATAACATATCTCAAAGAAATATTAAAGGATGTTTGTGCGTACAATTTAAAAAATCCCCATAAAAACATGTGGGAACTAAAACCGGAATATCGTCATTATAAGGATCAGGCTTCTCAACCTAAGAAAGAAATAGAAGATGATGACTGATGCCCTGATGGGAGTTTTTAATTTTAATTTTATCAATTTAACTGTTGGCAATTTAATAAGTTAAAATAAATTTGTTTTTTCACAAAACCGCTTGTATTCAACCATCCATGCTAACTGGAAGGTGTCGCTTGACCAAATCCTGTATATCAAAATTTGATAAATATCGGCTATGATATTTTCGTTTATAGCATACAGTGCGGACATAAAGAAAATCCTCCCCCCCCCTGCTAACTTTTGAACAGTTATGTTTTAGATTCTTAAAATTTGTCCACTAAAGTATTTAAGAGGATAGTCCGCCAAATGTTTGAAATGCGTACTCCTCGCTAGTAAAAATTGATTTTTTGGTGTTTGTAATAAAAAATTTAACAAAAACGCTCTTGTATTGCCTTCAAATTGAATTTATTTTTCATATAGAATTTTTGTTGTTTAAGTTTAATAAATTATAGGTGCGTAATTTTTTTAAAAATGCGTTTTTATCATTTTTTCAAAATTACTCCCTTATAACAGACTATATACATCAAAAAAAATTCTATATGATAAATAAATTCAATTTCAAGGCAAAACAAGAGCGTTTTTGTTAAATTTTTTATTACAAACACCAAAAAATCAATTTTTACTAGCGAGGAGTACGCATTTCAAACATTTGGCGGACTATCCTCTTAATTGCGAATTTTCTAATAAAGGTATTTTTGATTTTGTGGAACTTCCGGTTATACCGGAAGTGGAATGCAACTTTCTTATTTTAAATGGAACACCCAGTATATTTTTGCATTTTCGTGTTTTCCATAAAAATACCATTAAATTGACCTAGCGTAGGGTGCTCTACTATTACTACTTTCGGAATTACGCCCATTTGAAAATCACATTTTTATGCAACTTCATTTACACCGGAAGTTGGAGCCAACTGCCCCAACTTCCTTATTTTAAATGATTTTCTTTTGCAATTAAGTTAATATTTAAACAAAATTATTTTTAACCTTAAGTTAGTTAATTTTCCACTTCCGGTGTAAATGAAGTTGCATAAAAATGCGATTTTTCGAATGGGCGTAATTCCGAAAGTATTAATCGTAGACCACACTATGCTAGGTCAATTGGGTCGTTCAGGCCTTGAAACGAGCGGGTCGGAATGCTCCGACATGTTTCTCTTTCATTCTAACAGTGCTATCAACCAACAAACCTAACGGGGCAAAAATAACTAAATTATAGATTTTTATTTATTGCATTTTTTCAATTTTAAACATTTTAAATATTATTTAAAAAAATAGGGAATAAAAATATAATATACCACAATTTTTATTTAAAAGTATAAGAAGTTTAATTATTTTGTCAAACGAATTTGATTTCTATGACATTTGTTTGTATAATTAAAAATTGTAGTATATTATATTTTTTACCCTTATTTTTTATAATAATATTTGAAATGTTTAAAATTGAAAAAAATGCAATAAATAAAACTCTATAATTTAGTTATTTTTGCCTCGTTAGGTTTGATTGTTGGTAGCACTGTTAGAGTGAAAGAGAAACATGTCGGACCATTCCGATTGGGATTGGATTGGGATTGAATTGGGATTGAATTGGGATTGGATTGGGATTGGATTGGGATTGGATTGGGATTGGGATTGGGATTGGGATTGGGATTGGGATTGGGATTGGGATTGGGATTGGGATTGGGATTGGGATTGGGATTGGAATTGGGATTGGGATTGGGATTGGGATTGGATTGGGATTGGATTGGGATTGGATTGGGATTGGATTGGGATTGGATTGGGATTGGATTGGATTGGGATTGGATTGGATTGGATTGGATTGGATTGGATTGGATTGGGATTAGATTGGGATTGGATTGGGATTGGGATTGGGATTGGATTGGGATTGGATTGGGATTGGATTGGGATTGGATTGGGATTGGATTGGGATTGGATTGGGATTGGATTGGGATTGGATTGGGATTGGATTGGGATTGGATTGGGATTGGATTGGGATTGGATTGGGATTGGATTGGGATTGGATTGGGATTGGATTGGGATTGGATTGGGATTGGATTGGGATTGGATTGGGATTGGATTGGGATTGGATTGGGATTGGATTGGGATTGGATTGGGATTGGATTGGGATTGGATTGGGATTGGATTGGGATTGGATTGGGATTGGATTGGGATTGGATTGGGATTGGATTGGGATTGGATTGGGATTGGATTGGGATTGGATTGGGATTGGATTGGGATTGGATTGGGATTGGATTGGGATTGGATTGCGATTGGATTGGGATTGGATTGGGATTGGATTGGGATTGGATTGGGATTGGATTGGGATTGGATTGGGATTGGATTGGGATTGGATTGGGATTGGATTGGGATTGGATTGGGATTGGATTGGGATTGGATTGGGATTGGATTGGGATTGGATTGGGATTGGATTGGGATTGGATTGAGATTAGATTGAGATTGGATTGAGATTGGATTGAGATTGGATTGAGATTGGATTGAGATTGGATTGAGATTGGATTGAGATTGGATTGAGATTGGATTGAGATTGGATTGAGATTGGATTGAGATTGGATTGAGATTGGATTGAGATTGGATTGAGATTGGATTGAGATTGGATTGAGATTGGATTGAGATTGGATTGAGATTGGATTGAGATTGGATTGAGATTGGATTGAGATTGGATTGAGATTGGATTGAGGATTGAATTGAGATTGAGATTGAGATTGGATTGGATTGACATTGGATTGGGATTGGAT